>OZ024905.1:42947623-43000123 GCA_964017125.1 Flabesymbios commensalis
CGGTCATGGCTTATCATGGCTTATTATGTGCTTATATGCCGCCCTCTTACACACTGTATGCTTTCTTCAGTGTTTTTTTTCATTTTTTCACCACGTTATAACTGCCAGTAAGTCAATGGTATGTGAAAATCATAGACATTTGAATAGCGTCTGATAATAAATTTAAATGCTGCCAATATTATTTTTCTACGTGAATCTTGGAACTTATAGATAATATATATACATGATATATAGGCATACTGTTGCTAATGCATGATAGTATTAGAATATGAACATGATTCATTTCCAATATCCTGATATCAGTCTGAAAATGACGCATCAGTCTGATTATATCGATTATAAAGCTGCTAACATGACTAAAAAGGCTATTCCAATAATAATTTGATGTACATAGCTAAAACTGAACCAACTGAATAAATAGGTCTTTAATTGAATTGTGGATAACATGGATAATATGAATATGACAAAAATGTTCGGAAGACAGTTAATACATGCCCTAACCCTTAAACGTTCTAAACGTTTTTAACCGCTAAATTAAATTATTAAAATTCTCATCCACTTGATGGCGTCTCTCGCTACCGCAACCCACAATTCCAAGTGGGTGGAAATTAATGTGTTTAACATGTTTAATTTGCGACCAAACAATTGCTAGTCTTGGTGATTAAAAACACATTTCGTTCCTAACTGCGATTTGTATGGATAATAAAGCAGATTACAAAGACTATTGTCGCGCTCAGCGGTGTACGGGAGGGTTAATCATGCTAAATGTATGGAAGGTGTCGTGTTAACCATGTTAACCCCTAGGGCACTGAGCTATTCAATTTTAATTTTCCCTCACGTGAAGTTGGGTCTCGCTACCGCGACACACAACTTCACGTGACTGAAAATTTATATAATAAATTGTGTAATTTCTACCGCGACACACAACTTCACGTGACTGAAAATTTATATAATAAATTGTGTAATTTAAGTCTCAACATAGGCCTATATCAGCATGATCAGTGTTCATGGTGTTTCAAGATTGAAGGCATACTTTACTTATACAGTGTTAAAAAAATGGTTTTCAGGTGCTTATAAAAACAGAATATCTACTGTATAGTCGACATTCAGTGTTCCCAGGGTTGACATGGTTAATAGAAAAAGGTTTCACAACATCATGAACATGTGTATCATGTGTATGAAGGCTGGCTATTTAACATGACTTGTTTAATAATAGAAATTGAAAGAAATTGAAACATAACATTCCTTTCAAGCATGATGAAATAAAACTAGAGTCTATTTTGTTAGACTGATGTAAAAAACGTCATTATTGAGAGTAGACATACATACCTCTGAAGACACGTGTTGGTGAGGGTAACCTATCCAGCAGTGGTCAGTGTTCCAGAACCATGGCTTGTCCCATAAAATATACACACCATAAACAAACACTGCCGCATAATAGAGAAAACGCCAACTGGTTTCCTGAAACTTTTTCAGCTGTGAGGGTTGGCCGGCTAGCCTGCGGCGTCGCCACCACCTCTCAACCTGCCTGGGTGACCAGTCCAGCTTTTTAGCCATCTGCACGGTCAAATCGTAAGGCGGGTCCTTGGAACTTTTCTTGAACGCCGCTTCCAGCGTTGGAGAAGGTTGAGGAGGTCGGGGGAATTTCTCCCGGAGACCGAAATAAAGACCGACGGGCCGACTGACCAGGAACTCCCATATCATCCTAACCCCACATAGGATCACAGCCAGGGGGAAGGGAATCCACAAATCAGAAGCGGCGGGCAGGAAAAATGTATCTGTCCTCTCTAAATCTGCCCATGTTGTGTTGGGAACCAGCCAAAAATTCTCGTTCCAAAACCACTGGTTGACATGAGCGAGTGCGTCCATTTTGTGATATTACTCAGTTGATCTATGCTATAGTTGACTTGTCTGTTGTTGTGTGGGTAGATTACCACGGTTTATATGAGCACAAAATACCAGTGCCACTCGTGTGCCGACCTGTCACCTCCCGTGGAGTGTATAATATAGGTGATGTGATCCTTATGATAGGACGGTGAATATGTCAGGTGTGCGTGCTTAGAGCCGGTGTGTGTGCATGGTGACACATCGATCAGGGATGACAACAAGCTGAGAACGCCACGGCCACGTTTTGTACAGGTAACAACTGGCGCCCTCCCCCCACCACCATGGCAACTGACTCAGTCACTGTGCATGGAAACAATACATCACCGGCACTCAGTCATGATGTGTACGACAGAGCCACATAGCAAGTGGCTGGTACCAAGAAAAACTTATACGAAAATGTCAAACTGCCAAGTGTTATCAATGTAGGTCTATAACCGGATTAATCTGCGTTTATTACAGTTAAATAGAGGGCAGTATCACGGGTGTTCTGCAAGTCATCGCATGCCGTGCTGACACCCACTCCCCCCCCCCCCTCCACCTCACTGCTACCTGTGTGGAATATTTCTATTGATCACGTAGGCCTATAGCCATTGGCAGTCGTTTAATAAAACAGCAATTCTCCATTTATACGGCCATTTGTCAGTACAGCTCACATAAAACAGCTATCAGGCGTTCTAATTAAGTCTACACGATAATAATTATGTGCATTCTGTTCTTTGTTATGCGATATCGTATTGGGAGTCTACTCCCATAGTGCTCTAGGACCCGGGGAATGAACGAAACTATACACTCCCATGCCAAGCATGCCACTCCCTGGCTAAGTATTCCACTGCATGAGGTCATTAACCCCATGGTGGCCCATCGTCTGCGGCATTAGCCCGACATTGAAATGCCATTGGATTAACGTCTCGTGTTATCTGTGAAGTAATCATTCTACCATCCCAATACTTTGACCCAGCGTTGCAGCAACTTAAGACACTCAACGTTAAGATAACGTAGTGTTGACTGAAACTCGTTCATGTAGGCTACATTGTACAGACTAATCATGTATCCTCTAATAGCCCCAATACATCTACAATACAATATTGTAATTGTTACAAAAACTGAGGATTTCACCCCGACGATGTGGGATTTCACGGCGACTGTATATGTCCTCAAAAACACATGACCTGATATAATAAATCACAGCAAATACGAGTCGTTGAGCCGGTGGTGGTGTAATGTTGGTTCAGCATCGCAGACGGTGGGCCGTCATTAAACCAGCACCGGCTTGGTGTCTCGGTGTTTTTTGGGACATATGCCTGTATTTCCATAGCCGTAAAGGTGTGGGAGGGGAAAAAATTCGCAAATTCAAGAATCTTGCGAAAATTGTTATTAAAATAGCGCTACTAAAGAAAAATGAAAATTCGCGAATTTTAAATTTCGTGAAAAGTCCCAAAATAAGAAATTCGCGAAAATTTGCAATTTACGAAAACCAACAGGTATTTGTTTATTGGTTAAAAAAAAAAAGACCTAATACATTTATGCTTCCCATTATTCACAATTTGTAAACATACTCAAATTATTAAAAAACATTTTTTTGTTTTCACATGGTCTAGAAAGATATCATGCGAGATCAACCACCGAGATAGAAGGGACTAATCATATGCTAGGCACATCACATAAATTTTAAAATTCGTCGCCTCGGAGCTAAATGATCCTATCTGACACTCGTCAGAGTGGCAGATAGGATCATTTAGCTCCGAGGCGACGAATTGTACAATAAAATTATGCTGACCCTTTTTTACATACTAAAATTGATATTTGACCACGTTCCACTGTTTTCACTGAGCAAGAAAATGCTGTGCCAAATCAAAATCTGAGCTAAATTATAAAAACGTCCAAAATTTGGGCATAACCTCTGCCCCCTCTTTGCCTTTTTTTAATCCACGAGGGGGTCATGGAAGAAGAAAATGATGGATTTTCATCCTTATGGCTAAGAAACTTCATTTTTACCCTCCCCACGAGGAAGCGTAGAGGCGGCAAACAAAACTTCATTCAGGTTTTACCCTGGGCAAATGGTATGCGGTTATTTCGGACCTCGACCCAGACTGGTGATTTCGGACGCTAATCGGTGATTTCGGAGAGTGATTTCGGACGGTGTGCGGTAAAATCGGGACGGTAATTTTGGACGGTGCGCAGTGAATTCAGACGCTGCGGTGAATTCGGACGCTGATTTTGGACGGTGTACGGTGAATTCGGACGGTCAGCTTAGCAGCCTTTATATCACTATGTTAGTACTAATATCGCTATTTTCGGATGGTGATTTCGGACGGTGATTTCGGACGGTGGTTTCGGACGGTGTTATGTATAAAACAACCCTAACAGAGTATTCTGTTATATGACCATTTTCGTACTAATAACTGTAATTTCGGACGGTGATTTCGGACGGTATTGTGTATAAGAAAGTCTGATACAGTAATATAGTGATATTTTCTTAATATTCACATAGGCATATTATTTTATAGGTCATTTTATATATACAAAATATATTTTGATACATATATGTATATCCAATATAATCGAATTTGTCATGTTTGTATGTGAAATTGACCTTGAAGATGACCTTGAATTAGCAAAACAATGCCATAATTCGACCTTTTCAGTCAAAATCCCATGAAATAGAGGTATTACATACATTCCTAGCTTTATTGTTAGAATTTTTTTTTTCTTACTTGTCTTTGAAAATAACCTTTGACCTTGAAGATTACCTCGAATAAACAAAATAAGTTCAAAAATGGATTGTTTTGTCAAAATTACATGAAAATGAGGTATTACACTTGTTCCTAGCTTCATTTGTTGAAAATTCATAAAATAATTTGACCTTGTGGCTTAAAATGTGTTTTTTCCCAAATGGACGACAACACTTTGACACACAGGAATATAATAAGGATAAATAAAGTCGTTTGCTTTTAACCTTTCAGTTTATCAGATTCCACAATTATGATATATGGCCCCCAGTGTAACCATGGTAACGTACGATTCTCAATATTGAATAATCATGCTCAGCTCGGGGTCAGCAGGTCGATAGAGGGCATAAACCTGCCGGGACATGGACTTATAATGGGGGAAATAGAGCATACAATAGAGGGTAGATATCACTGCCTCAAATTGTCCTGCTGTGCCCTCGACCATATCGGCTGATTATAGGCGCGTAGTGCAATATGTTTACCAGATGTTTACCGGACGTACGGCGGTGTGCGGCCACGTCCGACAGTCTGACACATTGCTAAGCCCCTGTCACACTGTCCCGCGTTGGACCCACGAGTTGTGGCGAGTGCTGGCGAGTTATATCTCGCCATGAATTCCACGAGATGGTACAGAACTCCGAGAATGGAGACATCAGTTCGACTTTTGCTCGATTTGTCTACCACATTCACACTAAAATTGTACGAGAGTTGTGCGAAAATTGGTAAATTACTACGAGTTTAGTCGACGTCTATGCGATATTTTTGCGAGAAACGTCGAGTTTTCTACGAGAATGTACGATTTTAAACGAGTCCACACGATTTGTATACGAGTTAATGACGATATAGATTCTATGGATCTCGAATTTTTCTGAGAAATCAGCGAAAAATACCAAACGCTGGTGGAAGTTGACTGCAACTAGGTACTACCAGTTTAATTTATGCCTAACACCACATTTGCAGGTTAATATGGTTAACTAGGTAGGCCTACCCGATCAATCTAGATGCCTAACACAATACGTTGCCGGTCAACTATGTACTACCAGTTTAATCTATGCCTGACACCACACGTTGCAGATCAATTTTGTTTTGTCAATTCAATCTATGCTTAACACCACACTTTCGTGCCTGAATTTTCCACTGCTTTTCCAAATAAGATTGAAAAAATAAAACGGATATTTTCCAATGACAAACACAACATTCCTTCATATTCCACCATCCAAAATTAAATTTCAGATAACATCGCTTAAGACAGCCACCACAGATGAGGTAACAAATTATTTAATTCATCACAGGATAAGTCATGTGATCAGTCGCCTACTAAATTGCAAAAGTATTGTCTATGGTATCTGGTATATATCAAGAACTGTTCCAAATTGGATCAGTTCTTATCTACCAGGTCATCTGCAAAGATTTAAACTTCACAACGTCCTTGGACAACCCTTCAACGCGGATTATGGTGTCCCACATGGCTCTGTCCTTGGACCACTGCTGTTTACAATATATACAACACCCTTGTAGTGTGATTGGTAGACATAACATCTTGCATGTCACCCTGATATTATACTGTCGTATCTACAGTTTTCATTATTCCGAGATAATAAAAAAAAACTTAATTATAAAAAAAGTAGTAATATTTCAGCCTTGTCTTAAAAAAACTTTGTAGATATAAGAAATAGACGTTTGTTCAATGTGAAGAAAATGCAACAGACTTAGCGTTGCATAGCAACAAGCATTTACACAAGATACGACTTTATAATATTATAAAATATGGCCAGTATATGATAATACATAATATTATATAGTTGTATGCGCACATACGACAGTGTAATATATAAGCAGGATTTTTTTCAGAATTAATCGATTTCACGTTTTAATAACTTTCCAGTAATGTTTAACTGCAAAACAGACATTAAAATTGTATATTGTACAAAAAGTGGTTAAACGATGTATGTACCACATACGACTGTATAATGTTGACAAAAATGTCAAATGTGTGAAAATTTCAATATTATAGAATTGTATCTGCAGATACAACTTCTAGAATCTAAATTGTTAAATGACTCAAAATGTTTTACGTAAATACGTTGAGAAATAATGTAAGTAAAATAATATACTTATGCAGGTGACATTGTCAACAATGTTAGGTATGAATGTCCCTTGTTAGGTTAACATACAATTTATTCTGATTTTATATCGGTTTATAATTGTCATTTCGTAATTCATATTATGGTTTGTTTTTATTCAATTACTAAAGTTACTTGGCATTTTACATGTTTTACAGAACATTAAACAAAATGTTAACTGAAATTAACACTTAGGCTCTTACATAAGTATCTAAATCAATGATGTAACAACAAAAAATTCCTAACAAGGGTCATTGAACATCAAATGCCTTTAACTACATGAGCTAAGCGTAAAAAGACAACAGTTTTCAAAAATATTACAAGAACATATTGTTCTAAAAAAACAATACAAAATATTGTCTCTTTAGGGTGAAGTCAGTTAGCGCTGCAATTCAGCAAAAATCCCTGTTTAAGTCGATAGTCGGCATAATGATGAAGCCTACTCACAAATCAACTAACAATTAGCATGATACTGTAATTAAATGGCTGAAGTCAGATTAGAAATTTTAAATTACTTCTTATCGGAGTAAATTATTTTATAAGACACATTCGAAGCCAGTTTAAAGGATCTGACTCATTACGAATAAACATGACTGTGTGGTCTGGGGCAATTCACACACATGCACATCATTGCTCAAATATATACATGTGTCTGCCTCTCTTCCCAATGGTGTTGTGGACAAATCGTTTTTCATTTTGTTTGCGTGTCCACATTCGAGAACGCAGAGTACAATCTTATCCATTTTAAATCGGTGCATTGCAGCAGTTATCTGATAAAAGATACACTCTATTGTTTTCTTTACAAGACTGTTTCTGTAATTATTGAATCACACAACTTGCTTTTTTACTCTCTCTGTGTAATTGCTTCATGCTACATAAACCAGTGTACATCAGTGTCAACATCATAAACACTTAGAATGTAAGTTTCCAGCTTCCTTCTATGATAGTATAGAGATGATGGCTGTCCATGAGGGCTGTTGATGACATGTTGTTAGCCAAAACACCCGACAACCGCATTAGCATATTGCTTATATTTTAGTTTCGCAATGTGGTTTTTTGCCGAGCAATTATTTTATTTATCAGATCACCATTGTTTAATTTAAAATTAATGTTGGATGAAAAATCATTTTAATAAGTTATAGGATGAGCCCCCACACCTCCAGACAAATTAGCTTGACAATGTTGATTTCACTATAAGCAGGCAGGTTTTTGACCACGGGAAATAGAAATATAGATCTATTGACAATGTATAAGGAACTAAATCTAAGGTAAAGAATTATGCGTTCCATCTGATATAGATATTTTTGGTAGAAATAAATACGTCGCTGACTGTGTGAGTATGATTAAACACTGGCAGTGACGTAGCTAGGAGTAACATAATGTGGAAGCACACTGATGGATTGATAGAGTTTAGGCGTTACGAAGCAACTCTACTGCTATCAATTCATGGTGTTCTGAAGCACTGAACTATTTTAAGATCGGGGCGAATCGAACGGGCAATTAGTATCGTGCTGATTGTAGACAGGGGCACAGCATTTCATAAAAAATAGCGTTGAGCCCTAAATAGTCACTGCCCCCTCCTTTTTTCTATTGTTTCCAGTCGGGATTATCTAGCCGAAAAACGAGTGGACTAAATTTCATCATGCATTATTAAACGTCTACCAGTGATTATTTTTTAATAATGTAGAGTGCATCTGAGGTCAGCTCAGAAACACTGGCAAACATTATGTCGCGGCCTCCGTCTGTGACGGCGTAGTATACCCATTGTCTCTGCAGGTTGGGTTGGATACCCCTCTTCATATAGTAAAAATTACCTTCACACAACGTTGTATAAATTATGGGCCAACGGTGTAAACATTAAACCAACAATAAATTTCAGAGCGTTCACACATAGTTTCCCTTATAATTATACGCCTTTCATATAATATATAATTATACGTCATTTCAAATAGTTATAATATATAATTACAGCCTACATTGTAAGTCATTTCAAATATTTTAGAAAATAAAACCCAGCAAACAGGAGCCGTTGACATAAAGTTTGTTTGAATGTTGGGCCAACGTCGCAGACAGTGGACCAACATTCAAACAACATTGGGTCAATGTATCTTGTTTGCTGGGAAAAAAACAGAAAATATCATGTGTAATAATCTTTATGTTATGACCCAACAAACACGATACGTTGAGCCAATGCTGCTTTAATGTTGGCCTATTGTCTGCGACGCTTGCCCAACAATAAAACAACATTGGCTCAACATAACGTATTTGTTGCAAATCATCTATTAAAAGCATGACAAAAATATATTTTTTTAATAATGGGACAATAATTTATGAAGGAAGAATTACAAATAGCGACTGATAACATGACATTCAAAAATAATTTCTAAATTCTTATAATCTTCGCTTAGATCTACATAAAATTGTTAAGCTATGTTTTGTTGCTTTCATGATTAGGGCCTATTTCTTCGGTACCCTAGGTACCTTAATATATAGCGCAGTATTTTGGGTTGCAAATATTTGCTTCAAGATAATAATCACTTATACCAGATATCATTTTTCTTTTTATATTGGTTATCTTCCCTTTAAATGCATTTGAAAATTATTTCAGTAGACATTTCTGGAACAATTTCACTGCCCATTTTCTGACACCCAACTGTAATTAAATTTATTCGTGTCAGGGGCTTTTATTGTTGGTCTAAATGTGGAAATTTAAAATAAAAGCATATGCTCATCCATTATACAATAATTAAATTCTTAAAAAGGAAAAAAAACCCAGTATTTCTTCTTCTTTTTTCAAAACTTGTGAGTCTCCTCAGAAATAAATTCGCTGTCACCCGGGTATATAAATGATGGTAATTGAGAAATATTTTTCATTTCGACAAGTGCTAGGGAGAGTAACATGTCCAACTCTGAGACGCTGTCCATTGTGAAAGACCCCGTGCTGCGGATTTTGATTGTGGTGTGTCATGAATATGAAACATCAATTTTACTTTGGAACAATGTTGTTTCAAGTATGGGTCAACGTTTATGTTATTGGCCAAGTTTAAAACAGCGTTGATATCATTTATTTAACTTGTTTTCTAAAATAGTATGAAAAAAGTGTATATTGTTTATTGTCTACTGTCTTAGTGGCGCCAGACACCAGCCGTAAATGGGTGGGGTGTTGGTAGAGGGGGTTTCTTAGAATCGTGGGGAGAGTGACTATATCCGATAATGAGTTCAGCAGTTTGACATTATGACAAATATAGACCACGGGCTGCGCCCTAGTTCTTTATTTCGCATACTGTCGACTGCTTCACCCATTATCTAATATATAAAAGCCAAATTATGACACAAAAAATAAATCAGAGGACGTTCTTAGATTAAATAGACATATGCTGTGTGGAAGGTATATATTGAGTGGCGGGAAATAGCGATTTTGAGAGGGTGAGCGTACAACGAAGGAAGAACCTTATTGTATTATAGTACAGAGTTTGTGCGTTTCTGCCCCCCCCCCCTCCTTTGAATGTTTTCTTTCTATATTAATTTCCCTATGTTTAATGAAATAAAATGTTCAATTTGACAAGCGAGGTCTACAGCTGTTGAAGTTGTTGCAGTTGTTATTTAAAGTAAGGCTTGTAGGGTTAAATCATGCAGAATAGGGTGTTACTAGTAAAGAAAAAGATCAGAAGACCAAAAGAGATTCAGCAAACAAGATACAACAACACATTATACAATTTTCAGTGCACACGCACGTTCAGTGCCTCATGATTTAGCTAAGTATATATCACAGAAAAATATTTGTTTTGTCTCATTTAATAACAGATTAGGTGAGTCAAGTGAGGTTGCATCAATTTTTATGCAAAATAATAGCTGACTATACAAAACGGCCTTCGATCGTCTGAGAATCTATATATTTGTGTTTTGTGGTTATTTTGAAACTGAAATCAAATTAATATGACTGTCCTGTGAACACTTGACTAGTCTAGTTTTCCATGATTATTGTAGGTACAACAAATTATAAACAAAACATTGCAATTATAGAGTCGTATCTACCACATACATCAACTTCATTAAACAACAACATAAGAATGTTAAGAGAGCTACTGATTCATTTTATTGCAGTTTTATTATAGTAATATTATCATAGCTGGTTTTAAACAGTGTTAGTGTAAAATTGCCCTATACTGACGTATCTACCAGATACAACACTATAAGATTTATATTTTTTCCAATTTTGTTGTATGTGCGCATACGACTCTATAATATTTTACTTTTTTAAAGATTAGCAAATCACTTGCAGATACGACTATGTATTAGTGTGATTTGACCTACTCATATCCGTAAGTGAAATTCAAAAAATTAATACAAGATGCGTATGCCCCTAATACCTTCAAATCAAACATAAAAGCACTTTTGAAAAAAATGTTAGATACGACAGTATAATATCAGGGGGACGATTTGTACTTTCGCGGCCAGTGGCGTACCCTGGTTCCTCCGCTCAACAGCGGAGCCAATGCAGCACCCGCATCAGTGCTGGCGCTGATGTAGGCCGTGGTAGCCTTAAATGACCGGCAATAGCGTGTTTGACATTAGGTCTCTCACGTGGGATGAATGGAGTTACCCAGAGGGAGTGATCCTTCCTATTGTTACTCTGGGGACTATCCGACCCGAGGATAGCGGAGCTACGCAAAATGCCACAGAGTTTCATCATTAAATTGTACAGCGAAACTTAAGTCTCCGGCCGTCTGTGGTATATCCCCTAGACATGCCCAGAACCCCTTATCGGGCGAGCGAAGGAAAACGCTCTCAATAACCCACCATGCCCTATCACCCCCACCCTCACATCATCATCTGTACATCATTCATCTCATCAATTGACTACAACGTTTTTATCGTAATATAATGTCCCTTAAAAGACCTTTTGTGCCGAAAAGTGACGTAAAGCAATAATTTACTACTACTACTACTTGTACTCTCGCGACACCCACATACAGTTCTCTCCCGAAGACCATGATATATCATTTTCGTTGATTCAGCAAAGCTTGGAAGATAATCAAGACTGGGTGGTAGCTGGAATGCTTATGTTGAAATATATAAAAAGACTAAGTTTATGTTAATCGGTACTAAATCACAAAGAGGTGAAAGTATTTGCCCACAAAATTACTAGAATGATAAGTATGTAACACCAACCAACGTAGGCCAGGAGCCTATTAAGTTTATTTGCCTGAGTTTGTGTCCTATTTAGGGGAAAGAAGGGTGCTGTGAGTGGGAAACGGTTGACATTTTTGTACACCAGTCCTTATGAACATGTCAAATATAACGTTCGAAGTCCCAAGATTAAGTACTTTCGTCTTTAAAAAGTGTTCAAAAAAATACATTCACAAATAAATATAGTGATTAGAGTTTAAAGGGTTTTGATTGCAATAATGTTGGTCCAGCGTCGCAGACGGTTGCCCAGCATTACATCAGCATTGGGCCAATGTATCGGGTTATCTGGTGTTTCTAGCGCCGGGGTAAAAAGCGTCACCCTCATAACAATGCAGCAGGCAGAAATCACGGTACACCCACCCACTGCTGTTTGAATGCCGGGCCAGCGCCGAAGACTGTGGTTTAACATAGAAACAGCATTGTGTGAATGCCACGTGTTTGCGTAAAGTATACAGCAAACCCAGTGATGGATTAGTGTTGGGCCAGCGTCGCAGATGATTGACCGGCATTGCCCCAGCAAAGGGCTGCGACGCTGGCCCAACATTGATCCGGAATCCGGTGAGTAGGCCTACATCCTCTGTACTAGGTACATCGTAGGCAAGTATTGAATGAATGCTGGCAAGCACCCGCGATGGTGGTGGAAGAAATACACGTTGAAGATATATTTTACCTTGTCTCCTTGGTTCTTTCCTTAATTATATCCTAGCCATTTAGGATTCTGTGTTTAGAAATATATATTAAGCCGATTTTTTGTCTATAGCACTCAAACAGACTAAAGCCGGGCCTCGGAGTCCGGGAACTCCTGTTCTAGTTTGTGAGGGTGGGGGCCCTAGGGTAGTGGTTAGCACCGCTGCCTTTCACACCAGAGTCCGGGGCTCGGTTCCCGGTCTCGGCGGTTTGAAAGAAACAAAATTGTTTCTTCCCCGTCCACGTGTGAAAGTTAGTATTGTGGGGAGCCTCCGTGACCGAGAGGTAGCGTGCTCGGCCTCAGACCGCCAGGGCTCGAATTTCGAATCCTGTGTCTGGAGGACAGTGTCATCTCAATCATCTAACCATCCTCAGGAGGTTCTCCGGCCCAGTTTAGCCTATAAGTGCACAAAGGTGGCCTAAAGCCCGATTCATTTTCATTTGTTCTAGTTTGTACTATATTTCCCTGATTAATGTAGTATAAACAGAAGTTCCAAATTCTATAATTTATAAAAAGGTTTTTTGTCCCTGCCTATTGCAATGTATTGATGTGTCAAGTGATATATACTACTACACTATATATATCCAGCTCACTTTAGAAATATATTCTTGGTTAAGATGTTTTTACATATTTTACTGTGGATGATAATTAAATCTCCCATGTAGGCCTACACTGATGCCAAATAAAATATCACCCTGCACGGAAAACACGATATACTGACTATGTGACTGCTCAATGTTTGGCCAATGTCGACGTTGTGCGATGTTGAACCAGCTTTGAACCAATATAGAATTATTATCTCGTGTTTACTGGAATTTATAAATAACTGTGTTTAGAGAGTGGAGCATACTTTTGCTCTTAAGTACTTAATAGTCACGGCTTGTTAGTTATTGTACGTATACAATATAGTAAGTAATTAATCATGTATTCTGGACATTCCTGGACTATGTGTAACAACCCTGCCCACCCACATTCAGCTTATGGGTCATATCAACCAAAAATGTACAATTGACAATTTGCCATACCTTTTTCTATTATACTGCCTATATCATAAATACGTTTGTCATGCAAAACACTTTACAGTAATTTTTAAATTCAGTGGACATGTCAGGCTCAGAAAATGTATATGGTTACATATGTTATCGACTTTTGAGCATAAGTTACCAAGCATTGATGTAGGTCTTTGGACTAAAATTGAAGGATTTTGTCATTTACATGCAAAATTAATTGTTAAATTCTTACAATATTTACTGTTAGCTGTCACACAACAGAGTTCTACGAAAGTTATCTATATGGGGCAATGTTTTTTTTCAAGTATTGATGTACGAACAATTCACAGTTTTCTCTTATTCGCTCTCTACTCATTCGCCTGTGATGTGCCTAATAAATATTCAATAATGCATACTTGCATAAAAAAAATTGATCGTAATTTTCAATGGGTATACAGATAGATAGACATTTGACATGTGATATTATTAGCAGAGAAAATGCGACAGCATAGTTGAAGGTGAGACTGCCAGGGTTTTCCATTTTTATACACACATTTATTAGGCACATCACGTTTCTTAATAATCATTTAGCAGATTGAATAAATTAAATCATGTTAAATGAAGTGGCCTGGATGAATTGAACACGGAATAGTATCATAACTTACGAAAAATACCCCCCCCCCACGAAAAACATGTATTTTATTATATTTTGTGAAATTAGAAATCATGATGTGCCTAATAGAATACGTCTCAAATACATTTTACCATTTTCTACCTGTATAAAGAAGTGACTGAGCCAACCGTTCTTACGAAATTGTCTGCAACTTATTCCCAGATGTTTTAAAGATAAGTTTTGTGTCTTTTTTACCGTCAGATAATCTTTTTTAGACGTATACCAAACAAAGTAAGCAAACCAAATCATATAGTAGACTGTTCGACCTGAAGTAATTCATTATTAGCGATGAATATGTGCAAACAGATCTACTATTATTTTCAGCAGGACCTCCTCCGACGCCATGGGCGAATAGATTATCTGCTCATGAATTGGAGGGTGGCATTTCTGTCAAACCTACGCAGAATGTTATCGTGCATGATGTGCCTAATTTTTATTTTCTTACCCTCTTCTATCTTATGAGTTTTTACATTTTAAATTCAGATAGCGCTTTGTCATTTTATCTTCCTTTCATTCACCACCAACTTTCAACGGGAAATTTATTCACATGCCATTGTTCAATTTTAAATTACGTAATTAGGCACATCACTGTGTCAACATTTAGGATGAAAAACAAATAATGTTTGAAGCTGTTTTTTTAGTTCGGCATTGATGTCTAAAAATATCAATGCTTAGTTATGTGCTCTTTGTCATATCCGTCTATTGTGCATGCCAATATTATTGAGATAGGCTACTTGGACGTTTTTAATAAGACAAAATTAAAAAGTGAGATGATGTGCCTAACAAAAAATTAGGCACATCATGTGAACATACATGTTTTTGTCTGATCATCTCCTGTAAGATTTTGTGAATTACAACTGCTTCATATTGTATTTTATTTGTCATACAATACTTTAAATATTTATTTGCACAGTCCAGCTATTTTATTGAGGTTTGAGAATCAACAATTAAAATTAGGCACATCATTTGAATTTTTAAAAACTATTGAAAACTTGTCTGAAAAAACACTTATTTGCTTCGTGTCATGTGCCAACATATATATTTTATAAAATAATTAAGAAATTTATTTTAAAACTTTTCTACCATGTTTGTTTTTGACATGTTTTCACAATGTCCAATGGATGAAAACAAACTGTTTTTCATTAAAACCGTTATTAATACTATTACTTTTTCACCTAAAAAAAAACAGAAATTTTCTTAACCTTGTGGATTGATGCAAGTCATATTACTGTAGCTGCTTAACCCTTAAACCGATGAATTAAATAATTAAAATTGCTACCAACTTCAAGTTGCTTGTTGCTATATACAGTGGCCCACTACTTCATATGGATGTGAATTACTCATATTTGTTTAATTTCAAAAAATATTTGAAAATCTTGACGATCAATCACACATTTTATTCCCAATAACAGCGATTTGAGGATTAACATAATGTCTTACAAAAAAAAAATTATTTTCTAGAAATGGTTAGAAAAAGTAATGCTCAACTAGAAACAACTGTGATTTTTCAAGTAACAGTATTTAGACATCAAAGTTTGGACATCAAATTTGGTGACTTTTTGGGACATTTGAAACATTTGGACCATTCGGGACATTCGAAACATTCGAAATTTTTGGAACATTTGAAATATTGAGAAAATTTGGGGCATTGGAAACATGTGGAACATTCGAAACATTTAGAACGCTTACATGTAGAACACTTGGAACTTTAGAACATTTGCAACCATTTGTGACCACCTGCAACTGTTGTGAACATTTGTGACCATTTGCGTCAACGTGCGACCATTTCCGATCATTTCTGATCATTTGCAACCGTTTGTGATTGTTTGCGACCATTTGTGACTTTTTGCGACGGTTTTTGACCGTTTGCGATCATTTGCGACCGTTTGCAGACTGTTTGTGACTTCGTACTTCTGGCTAACTGTTATATCATTCATCTTGATCTACTTTGTCTATCTGTGATTTAATCTGTGATTTTATTTCAATGGTGAAATGTAGCATTACAAGGATTTTCCTGCTCGCATCAAACACCCAATGTTGGTTCAAGCTGGGCCACTGTCTGTGATGCTAGCCCGGTGGTCGACAAGCCGAGCACACTCCACCCCATAACGCCAAGTCGACAACAACAGAGCGCCACTGTGAATGGCTACTCTTCATTCTTTCAATGAATGGGCTATCAACCGACATGTACATCATTGCACCGACATTGGTCCACATAGTGGATTTTTTATTCCTGAATAAATCCAGATCTACTGTCAGGAGCACTGAAAAAAGCTACATCAACCAACTTCAATACCTAAGGATCATTGTGGAAAGATTTGAAGTCGATTACTCGTTAACTGAGTGAGAAATAGCGTGGCAAAAATCTGCAACGGATGATCCATAATTATAGTGGATCTATGAAATCCAGATTAGATTCAGATCCACTATCAGGATTGCAGAAAAAAACTACAGCAACTAACTTCAATGCCTTAAGATTATTGTGGCAAGAATTGAAGTCGATTACTTGTTTATTGAGTGAGAAATAGCGTGACAAACTCTGCAATGGATGATCCATATAGTGGATATATGTAATCCGGATTAGATGCAGATTCACTGTCAGGATTGCAGAAAAAAGCTATAGCAACTAACTTCAATACCTAAGGATCACTGTGCCAAGGCTTGAAACTGAGTGAGAAATAGTGTGGCCAAATGAGCCGTAGAATAATATTAAGACGAAAAGAAAGTTGCTTTAGAATTACAACAAGTTTGACGACTACATTCGAATTTGAATGGAGGGATAGAGAGATTGCATTAATCATGTTGATAGGAGCAGAATAATGCAAAAAACAGCATCCTGAGTAAAAGAAGAGAATCCAAAACAAACAGAAAACAACAAAAAATATCAATTTTCATGTCATTTTGATGTAAATTTGTATTTATCACAAATGTGGCAATGCTCCAAATAAGCCAAAAAGGTCAAGTTTTATGTAGTCAAGTGCTTAGCTAATGTATACATTAAAGTTACTGTTTTATTAATGGCTTGTTGTAATTCTATATTTGTGTTTCAAGGCTTTATTTTGAGATTGCATGATGTGCCTAATTCCAGTCATGATGTGCCTCATAATGTATTTTTGTGTGCTTGGTGCAATTGTTGAGGCAATGTTAATTAAAATTGTGTTTTTTAAATGAGAGGAAATGAGATGTTTTTGATGTTTTTTAATATTGACATACATTTTTCAATAATGTGACATGTTAAGAACATGTTTCAGTTTGTCTGCAAAATAACCACACAAAAGAGGTTTTAAAGAATTGTTCTTCTATGTTTAGCTGTGATTTCACTTGTCAACTCTAACATTACCACTTCTGGTAATCTAGTCAAAACGTGACATCAAACTATGTATTTCAAACTATTTGTTGTTTTATTGTACCACACTGAAATACAACTTTCTTCATTCGTTATCAACGATATGCCTATTTTTACACTAGTTTTTCTCGGTCTGTTGCTTCAACTTATTCTGCTTCACTGTATATTTTAATTATATTGATATATCTGTAGGCTCTTCAAGTTTTTTATCATAGACTATCTCTATGCTAAACATAAAATTTGATTAAATAGTCAAAGTTGAAATCCACTGAGTAGTTTACTTCCTAGAAAATAGTTTTTAGTGAAAAAAAAAGATTTTTTAGAGATAATTTATAACACTGGTGTTTATCCATTTCATTAAAAATGATCCAAGTTTTTTGCATACTAGCTTAAACTATTTATTGAAACTTTCTTTATGTACTTATCTACTGTTTAAGATAGTACAAACTCCCCTCTAATGAATAATTAACAACATTTAGCATTTTAGACAACTTTAAAATTAGCCCTGTATTTTAGGCAAATGTACATTTTTGGATGAAATGACCCTTATAATGGCATGTGCAGGAATGGTTTGCTGTCATTTTACATGACGAATGTATACACATATCCAAAATACATAGCGTACTTTATAATGACCATAAATGCATCACACAGTGTGCCTTAAATAAGTATTTAATAAACTGAATGATGTATAATATTTTATTTCTAATGTTATTTCGTTTAATTTACTACTCAAGAGAGACGACTAAGGCACATGACTGGCTGGTGGAAAATAATATGTCAATCAATGTTGTTTTAGTGCTGGCCCAGACGTTGGGCCAACATTAAAACAACATTGTTTCAATGTATCGTGTTTGCTGGGATAGCTTACTACCAATGTTTAATGCATTTCTCGCGTCACTTTATATTGTACCATCATCAGTTATAACATTATCTACTGGTTGAAATACATCCACCATACAAAGCAAGTATATGTTATCAGAGGGCTATGTATACCATGCTTACCATCAACTTTTATACGCGATGTCAAATAAAATACACATAAAATATGTAAATGATACACCATGATGCTATAAATCGTCAGTTAACCAGCATCATGTCTTATAGCATTTCACTATTGGTTTTAGCATTTAAATATAGCGTTCGATAAAATAATTAAAACAACCAGCATTTTGAGGCATTCATGTGGAGAATTATGGTTTAAAAAAACGTTAATGTATGACTCATTCAATGTGTGCACGTGAATCATTGAAATTTTAAGCCTGCAATTGTATTTTTGTGATTTTTTTAATATATTCATACCGCATACATATTCCGCTAGCATAATATAATGGAAAATCATCAAAAATGTTTTTTTTTAATTTCAGATATCAATTATTTATTTTATTAAATAATAGCTTTCTAATGTTATAACTAGCTCGTTATCTGTGGAAAATCATACATATTTAGCACCTTAAACTGTTAAACTTTGAATCTGATAATCAGTATGTATATACTAAATGACATTGCGCCCGTTAACAATGAATAATAAAGCGAGAGTCATGGAGGCATGATAACAACCCCCGGCATGTGACATATTAATCAAGATTACTCTGGATAAATATCAGATATACTGATACAGATATACTGATACAGAGTAGGCATGTATGCCTTGGATCATTGCAAACTACAATAATTAGTTGTTCATCGATACGTGTTTAAAATGTTTTATTTTTGTGGCTTAAGATATCATTATTCTTCCCAACTCGCGTGATTGAATGCTGCCCTGATAACGATCTCAAAGGATCTTTCGTCAAAAAATCATCTACCTCCCTACAACCCCTTACGTGTTCCTGATCCCTGTCTATGCGGTTCAATGTGAGATCACTGAGATAAGATCACGAAGATTCATAGGTCATCCTCTGAGTGTCACTCCGGTAAAGGTCATCTGTACTTAGCTCGCGCGCCACAGTGATCAGATGAACTAATCACTTCCGGGTCACCTCGTCTCCTTGGATATAAAAGGGTGTATCTGTCACTTTACAAAGTGACAGATACACCCTTTTATATCCAAAGAGACGGCATATTCTTCATAGGTGGGTCGGGCGGGGGCCATAGGGTAGTGGTTAGCACCGCTGCCTTTCACGCCAGAGTTCGAGGTTCGGTTCCCGGTCTCGGCGGTTTGAAAGAAACAAAAATGTTTCTTCCCCATTCACGTGTGAAAGTCAGTATTTTGGGGAACCTCCGTGACCGAGAGGTAGCGTGCTCGGCCTCAGACCGCCAGGGCTCGAGTTTCGAATCCTGTGTCTGGAGGACAGTGTCATCTCAATCATCTCACCATCCTCAGGAGGTTCTCCTGGCCCAGTTTAGCCTATATGTGCTATAAAGGTGGCCTAAAGCCCCATTCATTTCATTTTCATAGGTGGGTCAAGTCAGTACTTGCATGCCCTTTCTCAACATGTATCTGTGGGGTGCAACAGTTCTAACTAGGAGGGTATTATAGAACCTCCTTGATTCTAAGTGAAAGACTACAAACATAACAATCAATATAGAATGTACATATTTCATTTATCCATTAAATAATATGTCCAATATAAACTAAGCAGCCCAAATAGCATGTTAAGGGGTTATGTCCAATCGCCAATCTGTTGAAAGCACTGTAGTAATAACCACCGTGAATATTTTTTGTGTTTTTGCAGGTTAACCTGCACACCTAGTCAGTATTATGTTTTTTTTACCTTAATATTGACTACGCCCCGTAAATTAATTGTAATAACATAATATGGTATATGTAGGCATATGCAAGGAATATATTACACACATTTTACGATAACAGTTCATTGATCATGTTAATGATTTACAGAAACATGCTGTACCAATATAATATTAAACGACATGATTTATCATCCCCACCTGAAGCACTGTTTGTGTAATGTTATATCTTATCAGCAACAGGCGAGTACAATTCTTTCCTTCATTCAGCCAATTAAAAAAACAGTTTAGTGTTAAGCATGTTAAAGCACATCTTTTTCATCATACCTCCCTCTGAAAATAAACTATTGACGACCTGCTCAAACCTGGACACTGAAAGCAAAATTGGTTAGGAGCTGGTTGTGCATCGCCTCTGAGTTATCATGGTTATACGCCATGTAAATACCAAGTAGTATTGTATCAAATTATTACATTCTAGAGACTACGTTCATTGCCGGAAGTATGAAGAAATATAAGAAATATAAAAATATATGGAAATATAAAACTTGTTTAAAAAGATTAAATCTACTACATATTATCATGATTATTTTAAAAAAACGGCGGGTCATTGTTTTTGCACAACATGAACTAATGTGCGGTGATTACTCTGAAACATGTTAAAGCTCACACTGTGCAGTGCTGTAGTTCGATTTGTGGTGACAGTCTCATCGATATTTATGTCAGTCCTAAGCCAACTGATTGGCTTAGGCTTAAGCCTGAGACAATCAGCTAGCTTAAGACTTGTTTGTTTCATATAATTGTAGAGATATACTGTTGTCACATCTCTCATTAGTGTCAACTCTAAATAAACTCCAACATACCTTAATATTATCGCGAATATAAACAGACCAACATTCAGATATTATATTTTAACCTAAATATTTCCTTATATCAGTATGTGGAATTGCAAGCGATTGGTTTTATTCCACGGTGTCGTTAAGGGCCACTACAAACGTCATGCTGGACGTTTTCTGATTACATTGTAAGGCCATGATTTAAAATTTAAAATATAACTTTATGGACAGTGTTTAGGTGTTTAAATTCACCCGATGCTGGGTTGATGTTGGACCACCGTCTACGACACTTGCCCAGCATAGGGTGAATGTGTCGTGTTTGCTTGGACATGTGGGAAATACAGCACATAAAGTTGTCATCGATATTATGTGACACGTGTATTGGTAGTACATGCAGATCACACTCATGGTACTTATTAGCTTAAAGGTGATCTATCATATATAGTATGAAAAAAAATTGTGACAAATAAATCAAAATTGCCACAAGATGGGGCACAAGTGTTTCCTTATATGGGGTGATTGGCTATCATGTGACCCTCCGAGAGGGTCACATGATAGCCAATCACCCCATATAAGGACATAATTATTCATACCATATAAGGGGTGATAGATCACCTTTAAACAGCGATTTTGTTCATAAGCTAAATGCAAAGTACGTAAACTTGGGGTATCAATATTATGTGTTTTCACAACACATCTCCTCGCAAATGGACTATAAAATGTGTGCTGCAATAACTAAAGTGCAAGTTAGCGTCGCAGAATGCAATTAATTGTTAGGAATGCAAGTGAAATTGTACTAGTTTAAAATTGACCTGTTCGTCAACAAGGCCTTGTTTTAACCAAACCTAACATAATATTATATTTCAAAACGTATTTCATCTTTTATGATTCTACGCTGCTTGCTGCAATTTTAAGTAATCAGTGATCGCAGCATTCCCAGTAGAAAAATGTTACCTTGTCAGGTGCATAGGATAACAGAGAATATTGCACACAGCAGGGTCTGATTTATAATATTATATGACCTTATTTGGCAGTCACTTGAGGAGTGAAGTCAATAGTCCAGTGATTAATTACAATATAACGCACCTAATTATATTAGTATTATATAATCTCTGACGCGGTTCATACGTAATAGCCCAAAGCCAAGTGCATATAGCTTGCCACAGCGTAGTATTGTCGTCCAAAGCCAAAAGGCAGTAACTGCTCACTATTCAAGTAGTTACTGCGTTTTGTCTTTGCGGAGCAAAATAATGATTGTAATTATATGACGTGCACAGACTTATCTGGTTGTGAGCCTGCAGGCACGTGGATTAGTGGAAATCAACCTAATCCGTCTATAAGCCCACCAATGCTACTTTGTTAAATGCAGCCCCTTACATATGATTACAGAATGGCACACCTTGCAGCCTATTGGAAACATAATCCAACATTGGCTCAATCCCGTGCCACCGCTTGTCAAATGTTGTGTCAATGTTGAGCAAATTCATCATTATCATATGGTTAGGAACTCGAAATTCAAACTACAGCTAGTATAGTTTGGATAAAATAATAATCTATTTTAATAATCAGCCTCACTACATGTATATTCAAATTTCCAAGTTCGCTCAGAATTATTGAAGATTTGCAAAGCACCCTATAATAACAAATATAATTACAATTGTACAAGTGTCTGGAAGTTGACCATGGCTAATTTCACAGAGTTGGGGTAGAGGAGACCAGTAATACTTTCAAGCAGATACTGTAGATATCTTGAGTTCAAGGCACAAAAATGTAGACTTTTTCATTTTTTCGCAGTAAAAAATAATGGATTGAAAGGGCGTACAATACATTTCTTAACAGCTAGAACATTTAGGATTCCGATTGTTGTGACTTATTTTCTCAGCTGATATTGGTGTTTGTACATGTCATGATGCAATGCATTATAGATACTGATTATATCACGTTTTGTTCCTTTTTCTTATTTATGAAATGTAAAAAGAACAGGCATAGCACAAATTAGATGAATGTCATTGAAAAAAGATAATAGATAATATACTTCAGTACTTCAAAGCTGTTCTGTTAAACATCAGTTCATTTGCGATGTCAAAAGAAAGCCAGACGGCATTCCAGTATCCAGTAGGATTGGTCATGTGTTCCTGTTGAAATATGAAAGCATTTAAGATGTATTATACCAGTGATGCAATTACAAAAACGCTCTATTGAGCATCTGACTTGTGGCTCAACACAAGTAAGATCAGTGCCCTTGCTGTTTTAAAAACTGAAATATTTTTTGAAAAATCGTTAGTATTTTTTACTTGATGAAATTTTACATTTTTTATATTTTTTATTTATTTATTCATTATACATATATTTATAACAATTCCGCCTGGATGTACTAGTACCTCTTTGCGTGGCGAGCTACATTATAATCAACCAAACTAGTAAACATAAATAGTGTCAACAATCAACATTTACATGAACTTCTCAGATGAAATACCAACAACTAACATCACTGACATATTCATGATAATAGTGAGGCTTTCTAAAGCCATTTTGGATACTAGTATTTTTTCAGACCAGTGTCGATATATTAACTGTATAAAACACACGTGATTACCTTTCGTCGAAAATAGATACGGGTCCATTACCCTGATGACATCACGCGATGTAAGTAGCCCAGTTGTGCCAGGTTCGGGCCCATAACTATTTGAAATCATTATCTGTGTAAGCATTCTTTTTTTTTTTTAATGGCAAATTGACCCGTTTTTCAATAGCATAATAGGATGCTTTTTAAAAAGATGCACCCTATTACACCTATTTCTAGAGCTGAGAAAGTGAAAAAGGCAATTTTATTATGATGACATAGGCTAATGCCGATCATATTTGATGTGACCTTGCTGTGACCTTGACATTTTACCTTGATCACCAAAATAAATATAAGCTGAATTATCGTTACAAAATGACATGGAAAAAAGGTATTACACTTAATTCTAGTGCTATTAACGTGAAACAATTATTTTTTATCATGACATATCCTGGGTGAATGGCGGCTATCTTGGATTTGACCTCGCTTTTACTTTAGCCCACCATAGATTTTGGTAAAAAAAATCGTCTAAGGAGGTCATATATATACTATATAGAAAAGAAAATATTGTGTCCTCAACGTTTCCTATCTACAACGATTTGAGAGCCGTATTAACCGGACTACTTCAGATCAGACTGTTTACGCCCTGAAGGATCGTGTTGAGTTTTATTGAAAATCACCTATTATGGCGCACTTACCAACGTCCCGATACGATTTTTTGAAAGTTTGTCCAAAAGTGATAGTACCACTTACAATAGCAAAACATTGCATTTCCAATAGTAAACGAAAAATTACATGACGAAAATCACTCTATACTATCGATAACCTTTTTCGTGTCCCAATTATTATTACGCAAAACTTCATATGCAGAGTAGCCATGTAGAAGAAGATGAATACATTATTTGACCAAAGAAATTATCAACAATGTACAAAATAACAGTCGGGAGACAATAGTTAAGACAAAAAAAATGTCGCTTCCACTATTCACTCGTGTCACCAGTGTCTCTATTTTGTGACTGTGACACTCACTGATATACCCAGTGTACTACCAATATGGCCACCTTTAACAAAAGAAAAATAATTATAGGTTTTTAAAACTAAGTAGGGTCAATGATTTTGAAACTCATAATACAGCAATGATCAAAAGAAAATTATTTACATACATAAATGAATGAGTCTTCCTATACTTACATACACATAGAAT
This sequence comes from Flabesymbios commensalis, assembly GCA_964017125.1. Classification (NCBI taxonomy): domain Eukaryota; kingdom Metazoa; phylum Annelida; class Polychaeta; order Terebellida; family Flabelligeridae; genus Flabesymbios; species Flabesymbios commensalis. The sequence goes on from OZ024905.1 coordinate 42,972,540, forward strand.
TATACATGGCAAATAGAAAAGGATAGTAACCAACAAAACTGTATAGTAGGCTAGCTTGTCATAACCGAGCTATGCAAAGCCAAAGGCAGCAACTGCCCACTTATAAAGTATGCAGATACTGCTTCACACGACAGAATGTAGCAGATAATTGAATTAAAGGCCTGGGTGAAACAACGTCCTATGCGACACAGGTACGATTTTGTATAAATGGCATGTTTGACATCCTGTACCAAAAACAAGAAGTACGACTATAATCAGTAAAGTTTTCTTCACACATTTCCTGTTTACCTTATAATATAAAGTATTATTTTCATGTGAAAACAGCATGAGGGTAGAGGGAGTTTTTGGTTTTTACTATTTCTGTATTATTATGAAAACTTACACCAAATTACTAATGGTTTTCGAGTTAATCGATGTTAGACTTGTTATTTTACACAATTTTAACCATAATTTAGGCATAAAATCGTGAAATTAAAGCTATTTGAAAATGTGGGACTGGACAATCTTTCATCATCCTTATTGAAACAGTCCTGACAATATATCGTATTGGACGATTTTGCTATGTTAAATTATTGCTTGAGTTTACAGTTGACATTCTTATTTCCTCCGTAATTTTGAATTTTTAGTTAGAATAAATTTTAGAAAGAAGATTTCCTTTTAATTCGAGGCATATTCCACCACACTTTGCATTCTAACACATCACATACGGTACCAATCGCAATATCTTAGGAAAGAAAAAACTCTTTTCACTAAATAAATGTCGATTGAATGTTCACTTAGTCTATAATTTAAATTAGTACACTTGAAGAAGTTGCGCTATCTATGACACATCATTGTGTGCTTCCATGCCCACATAATACAATAGTATTTAAGGTCTAGTATATCTATAGTTTGAAATCGTTAGTCCATCTTAGAACAAAGTGGATCCATGAAGCGATCTTGATAAATATTGGAATGGTGCGTTAGTCATAGTTTTCTGAAATAGTTCTACAATAATATTATTATGATTAGGCCCTACAGTCAAGTGTCATAGCGGTATCAAATTATATGCAGCCATGATAGCAGTGATCATCTATAAAATAAATTGTTTTATATATTTCTTATATATAAAAAACTCGGTCCGAGAAAAATTCTATAGGAAATAAGTGTGATTTATGAGGTTCGGAAAAAAATAAGGCATCACAACTAGATTAATTATCAGCATTTTATGAATAATATTGTAACCAACAAATCGATACGCAAAAGAGAAAGAGAAATGATGTCAATATGACTGACAATTGACCGTTTCACTATTAGATTATGTTATTATTATTTCGTCTCAAAGCAATGATAATTAAAGCATATAATCAGGGTAGGTGACCTATGAACAAGATATATGAATAACATAGTAATAGAAAAATTACAATGTAATTTTTACAGTGCAAAATTGCGCCAACGTTGGTGTAATGTTATACCAACTTTTCCGACCGTTCTCCAACATTGAAATACGACTGGACAAACGATCGATTGAACGTACCCGGAATAATATTGTTAGAAACACCGGATGTATTTATTTTTTATAGATTTGTGTATTGACTTGTGCCAGGGTGACTTCTGGTCTTATTCAGCCACCTATTCAGTCGTTGTCTAGTCCCACATACATATTACATGAGGGTCATCATTTGACTTTCCATACAGCATATTCAGCGCCTGGTATCAGTAGATTAACTATGTACATGTACATGTAGGCCTACGGTGATGCGGTGTACAAGCATCGTGGTGTTATGATTTGTCATCATTGCGAAAATGCCTAATAAATTTGAGAAAATTGATTTTCTATACGATAAAATGATCGAAAGTTTTCTAAAAATGAAAATAAACTGAACTATAATGATCGTGTTTTAGGCTTATCGAAAACCATATTTTTTGGAAATACAAACTATCACTTGTCGCAAAGGTTATCTTCTAATTAGAAATTATACAGTCTGTGTAAAAAGCTGGCATTAGAAACTTGAAAACAACAGTAGACGAATCATTGCATTTTTAGTCACTGGAAGTTGTGTCTCGCTACCGCGATCCACAACTTCAAGTGACTAAAAATTGGTTTAATTTGCAAAATCTAGGTTGAAATGTATATGATTATCACAAATTTGAGACATATTTAATTTTTAAAACCTGGTTATACAAGACAAATTAAACATGAGAAAACAATACTTCAGTCAACTGTAGTCGACATCAGTGTGCTAAGGGTGTGCTAAGGGTGTGCTAAGGGTTATTAGTAACATTTATTATGGAAAGCTAAGGAATAAAATCGAGGTGTGGCAACATGAAATTAAAATGAGGTGATTGAGACTAGTTTTTGATGACCCCGAGGGTAATGTGAAACCTTCCAGCAAACACAAGACATTGGGTCGACGTCGTAGACGACGGGCCAAGACTGATCCGACATTGGTTCAATGTCTCGTGTATGCTGAGGAAATACATCAGCCTCTCCGGATCCACTTCGGTATGGATATGAAGCAACATTTGTTGGAATAACACCAGTGATACGTCCACTACCGTCCGGGAGTATTTGCTCGTTCCATGCAGAATGTATGTATTATAGAACAAAACTGAGTTGTATCATGCAGACAAATTTATTTAAAAAGTGTTGTGCGTTGTTGCTGAAATGAATGAAAACTAAAACAAGTCGACCTAATTAAATTACAATATTTAAAATGTGAAAAATGTACAAAAAGGTATAATCAACACAATAAATGGTCGTTACGTTGTTTTTATTATGTTGAAACCAGTTTAGGTCGACATTTTTCAAAAAAACCATGTGCCATTGCGCAAACTTTGAGGGGTAAATATTAAATGCCACAATAAGTTCAGAATTGTAATTTTTATGTAAAAATTTGTGAGTAAAGACATCCAACGCAACATTCTGTGAAAAATGATTCGAAAATTTGATTTTTTCCAAGAAAAAAATGTCCCCGACCCCTATTACCTTACGTTTTTGAGTCATTGACAATACCCATACCCATCCAAATCACTTGAAATTACCTTCCTGAGAATGTTTTCACAGTTGAACCTGGTGAACGAATGGGTTTAATATATATAAGAATGATAATAGTAACCATAATAAAAAAAATTTCTTCATTTAATAGAATAGGTTTTTAACTGTGTTCTTTTCCTCCATATTCTTAATCAGACTTACCCAGTAAGGATGTCATTTAAGAGTGTGGCACCTTGAACACTTGGGTTCCTTGAAACATTTGACGTTACATTAAAAAATCTGGTGTTGTACAAAGCAACTCATACAAAACTAGCCCATAACAGATGGCATTAGTGCTGCGTCTGTGTCATTTCAAACCACTCTTTCTAGTATTATTATGGTTCAGGGTACCCCAACCCATAGTTCGTGAACTTCATGGTGCCCCATTTGTGGGGTAGTTTGAACCTATGAAAAAATAAATTTCAAATTTGATTTTTATGTTCAATGAGATATTGAGGTATTTTATGCCAGAAAGTTACCTGTTTCCACAGCTATCATATGCAATACAAAAAATAGGTTCCATTCTGACTTAGAATGTGAGAATGTGGTGGAATAATACAAATGATTACATGTACTTAACCCTTTAACCGCCGGTGTCGCATATATTGGGTTTTTCACTCAAATATTATCACATTGGGGCTGTTCAACAATTACGTAACGCTTTTTTGAGATATTTTTTACCCCCCCCCCCTCCCCCCTTCGTAACGCTTTTTAACGTTGTGTTGACTACGGTCCGTAACGCATCGCTTAACCCCCCTCGCCCCTCTAGGCGTTACGTAATTGTTGAACGGCCCCATTCAGTAACGCCTTTTAAGCATGTTAAAGCCATAATGTTACATCAATCAGCACGATTTAAAAAGTTCGACCTCCATTTTGTCAAATCTGAATTATTTTCTCTCACTTGAAGTTGTGGATCGCGTCAGCGAGACACAACTTCAAGTGGGTGAAAATTCAGATTAAATAATTTGGCGGTTAAAGGGTTAATGTACACATTATTCTACAAAACCCAATTAATCAATGTTTGTCTTACACTGGTTAGCTATTTAGAATATGTTTTCATGGTCAGAGTACAGTTTTTATAATAAAAGACAACTTTTCCACACAATAAAAACATCGGAGTCTATATATTTCATAGTACCATACTTGCTGAAGACGTTGCAATGAATGTTAATGTATAAAACCAATACTAAGATTACAAACACAATTATACGAATACGCTACCTTAAACTGGTTGACACAGTCTTGATTTGCATAATTACATTCAATCACATGATCGTGATCATTAATTAATAAACATATATTTTTGCAAGTGTCGAAGACTATGGATATGTGTGTTTAGTAAGCTGTACAAGAAATTGTTCTGAGAACCTAGTGGCGTAAGATAACTATGCACAAGATATTCAGATTGTGCACTAGATAATCAGATTATGCCAATTTATAACACAACTTGGTTCATTATATGGAAACACAGCATCGATCAGGAGAGTAAGTAATCGGCCCGTATTCTCGTACAAGTTACGATATATCGTAGCTTGTACGAGAATACGGGCCCAGCTGATTCTTTACAATGCCCAATGGACAGAAAGATAATCCTGATAATTCCGGCAGAATTCGTGGCACTTTGGTAGCGCGCAAAATCAGAATTTTTAACACCATCATGGTGAAGCGCGCGCTTGGAGAATTTCACTTAATATTAGCATTTTATTTTTTTAATCATCTAATTAAACATAATTGTAGTGGAGGCTGGGGCACAATAAGCACAGTGGAACAGTGCCTATCACATGATATACATGCTACATAGATATATGTAATATCATAATGTAATATCAATAATAAATACATTAGCCACAGAACCGGAAATGGTGGTTTGTGAAATTGTAGTACAAATGTTAAAAAAAAATTAAAACGTGTTTTTACACTTTCATAAAGTGTTTTATCTAGCCATTTCTAACTTGGCGGTACGCCATGCTGTTCTTCATGATCGCCATGTTGCCCTTTGCAGGGTGGCCGCGGGTCTTTAAAAGTTTAAAAAAATTTTTTTGAAAAAATAAGGCCTTATAAATCTGTAAAAATGGAAGTTAGGTATTAAAAAAGTTTCATATTATCATTTTTCTTAAATGCGGTAAGAAGAAATGGCGTGAGACTGGATTTCTTCCCCATTTTTCGGTTCTCCAAGTGAGGCGATATCTGTGGAACTGGTATTAATTTTAGGGTTTGGAGTCAGTAAAAAAGTCTTAAGAAGTTCTTATTTTTTATTTCATTGAGTTGGCATACACCCTGCTTTGTGAGCGCCATGCTGCCCTCCTAATATTTAGAAGGCATCAACACCTTGGTATGATATCCAGATATCTATGAGGTTAAGTGGAGTATAGTATTTATGACAAAATACAACTTTTTGACACAGTCACAAATAGAAAACAGAGATAGCATCAGCGCTTGATGACGTATTTCTTATTTTCGACATGGTTGTCCAAAATAAGAAATCAGGAATTTTATCTCTATATCTAGCCTAACTGATAAATGCGCAGCACAAATTTTTTTAAAATTTGCAGCTCTAGTCTATGGATATGTTTACATCATATGGTCATATTAAGAAGCCAAAATAAAATCACCGATTTTTTTATTATTTTAGCCTGGGCTGTCCCTTTAAGCTACGACTCCACATACGCGTGATGCGTGAATCGTGATGCGTGCAGCGTGATTCGTGCTCACCGAAATCATTGAAAATAGAAAGAGCGACTCCACATGCACGTCATGCGTGATGCGTATTCGTTTTGGACTCACCGCTCTGGGAGCGGTCAGCACGTATCACGCGAGCCTACCATGACGTCATTTTATAGATTCTCCCGGGTAGACCCCCCCCCCCCCCCAAGGTCCTTGCATGTGATACAGGGACATCCACATCTAACATAGGCCCAATGAATCTATAGAGTCTTTGATAGGTCTTATAGGAACAAAACGTTGCCTTGGCATATATCGGTTCTCTTGGATGATTGACTTAGCTAGCAATGGCACAATCTGAAACAGGATCTCTCCGAACTGCTCCCTGGTCATCCGAAAATATGGATGGAAACGTTCTGAATCCAATTCCAATTATTGCAATAGATTAGGCATATGTGCCTAATAAACGCCATACGTTTTTCTTTGTTTGATTATCTCATGGATCCACCACATTTGAGTCCAACGTTTTCTTTTCATGTATGGGTAGGCCATGCGCACAGTCTATGAAGTTTAATTATCATCTTAAATTTTGCTCAGCAAACGTTTATAATTATATAAATGGATAAGGTGCCATTTCTCTGTGTGTAAAAAAGACACAGGAGATCCGCACTTCTTGTCTCCTTCAATCAGCAAAAAGAACTTTTACGCATCACGCATCACATTTTGACGTACATGTGGAGTCGTGCAATACGCAGCCTGCTTCACGCATCACGCGTATGTGGAGTCGTAGCTTACTCAGTGGCCGGAAAGGGTCTTCAGGCTGCCTCGTTTGATACAATAATGCTTGTACGATGTGGTGTCCATGTTGTATGTAAATAGTGTTGTCGTCGGTGTGGCCTCGTCTATTTGTTCTTAGATTTAGAGTGACCTCGTGGCATCGATATAACCTCAACATGATATCTGGCTAATACAATGTAGAACATGTAGGACGTGTATTCTTACACCAATAATGACCATTCAGAACAGCTGCAATGTCACGTCCCTATAAATCCAACGTCTCGAGTGTTTTGCCAATGTACGCGCGTATATGGATGCACCTTAAATACACCAGAGTCAAACTATATCTCGTATGAATCGCGTAATCTGATACATAGTTTCACCCTTGAAGCACCTAGCTAATTCTTCTCATTCTAACTCGAGATAATCAAAATAACTAAACGGCGCATGATAAACATAATGTCTGAGCCTGAGGTTCTTTATGTTAACATGGTTAATGGGACACGCCATTTTTATTGACAGACACAAAGGTTGCAAACCTGACGCTTTGACATATCTTGCCTACGCAAAATAGGCACACAGAATGCCAGTCAGCTGGGTCCATAGAAATCTCAGAATATAGTCTTTTTTATGTATTGGTGTTTTTTGTAGCTCGGCAAATTCGATAATTTTCTTATCAGGACAATAAATTTCTAAGCATGCACACGTACACCTAGGAACACACATGTGTGATGCACACATTATAACATTTACTTCCTGTACAGTTTTATAAATAAACCGTCAAGTAAATCATCGAAAGTGTTTCTTTTATAAATAAAGCATTAGAGACCAATCAAGGAAACTAAAAAGCTATATTTAGTTTCCTTGGTGTTACTTTAATGTGTCCACTAGAGCCTTTCGGACAAATCAACCGTGTACGAAAATACACTGTACGAACGAAAATTAACTAATTTTAAATCCGCATCTTAATTGATTCTCCCTCTCAACAGATGGCTAAAACTCGTTCACAGGTCTCCCTGTGGCATGTACATGTTTCTGCAACCTTTCCATACACCACCAGATGACACACAAACAATATCTGAGAAAATGGCCGCAGACGTTCCTCATAAACGTGAAATAAAAGGAGCATATTTCGGCCGTGGCGGTGCACTGATTCTGTAGTAGAAGGTTGTGAGTTCAAATCTAGCCACTGCCACTTGACTGGACATGTACCGGATCAACTCATTTTCCATCAGTAGATCGCCGATTCCACAAATGCCGCCCTAGATAATGCCGGGACAGGACTGATAACAATGTTTCCCATGATTATGTACATAGTTGTGTGGTTGTTCTGTACTACCTACGAGAACCAATAAAATATATTATTTAATAAAGCACTTGCGAGGCTCTGATTTTCTTCCAATCCGTCGTTTCTATCAGCTGAAAATACAAATCAGTTTCATTTGTTAATTTAAATGCCCCATGTAGTCCCCAGACCTACTCTGTACAATGTCATATTTCATATTATTTTAGATGACTTTTAAAATATCAGAGTGCTCAGCTCCCATTTTTAAACCACTGGGAACGATTTTCCCAAGGGCAATAGTAGGGGGCGGAGCTAATTCGTGACGTCAAGAGGTGGAGACATGCTTGGCTGGTTATAATACATGTACATGTACATGTAGCTGATGATGTATTGTATGATTTTATAAAACTGTGTTCAACACGACGACGTGAATAATTACGATCTCTTCACAGAGATCGAATAAATTTAAAATTGTTAGATACTTAGATTTAGTTAATCGATTTTTAAAATAATTTATTACATACGAAATCAAACATTTTGGTGCAACATACATAATGAAGGTCAAATTAATTAATATCTATAGGCTCAACTAGTTGCTACACGAAATTAAACGTTGTCCTAATTATGAGTTAATATTGTTTCAGCGTTGGAGACGTGGGCTTTGACCCAGTAAACTTGAGACATCGACGCAATGGTAATTTAACGCTGGCCCAACGTCTGCGTCGCGGGTTTAAAATTAACGCCAAACTGTTTTTTCGTGTCATAGTGCTGCCGCCAAGAAGTGTTATGTAGAACGAGTTGTTAGTCCTTTGTAACTGTGTCAAGTGCAATGACCCAGCATTAAACTAATGCTTATGTTGTGAACATGTGATTACAGTGTTTTATTTGCTAATTAGCCATTCACTAATCCTTTGAACGCTAAGTGCATTGAGCCAGCGTTGGCTCAATTGGGCAATGTGACGAGAGCGACATCTGCAAGCCCAAAATCACTACAAACAGATGGCGCTCACGCAATTAGCGTGACGGACCGTGACAGAACAATGGTACGCTTTACCGTTGATTTAACCCTTTCGTCCCCGAAATCTGTTGACAGAGACGGACATCGGAATGGCGGAACAAAGAAGCAAAAATACATTGGGCAGATGACGATGATGTAGAAGATGACGGATCATCGGAGGACGGATCTCCGAGGCCTGTCTGTATTAATGTTAATGTTTTGTTAGTGGCTCGATCTTATTAATGACGCAATTGAAAATATTCATAAGCGTATTGTAAAATACAATCCTACGTGATATGTTTTGGCCATATGTAAAATATAAGACGGACAATAGATCAATACCGTCAGATATGATTAATAATGGTGTCAAATTATTGAGCCCTGGTGCACAACCGAGTGGTTTTAAGGAATATTTTCATTCAACATTTAGTAACCCCTTAAATGATACTGGTAATGATCATGAGGCCGATACTCATTCAGACCTTAATGCCATAATCATAACTGAACAGGAGGTGACCAGTATATTGCAGAAATATTGCAAAATGGTCCTGATGGTGTAAGTATCACCTGTAATACCGAGGTGTTATAACTTCTTATTTTAGAAAAAATATGCACATTTTAGAAATGTAAGGGTGACAAATTTTGTACAGGTAATTACAGACCAACATATCCTCTATCTATTTTTGGTAGGGTAGCTGAGCGCTGTATATACAACTATATTATTTATACAAATCAACACGGATTAATGCAAGGAAAATCTACAGTGACTCAACTTACAAAGGTGCTCTATAAAATAGGCCAACATATCGATAACGTGGTGAAGTTGATACCCTTTCTTTTGATTTTTTAAGGTGTTTGACAGAGTACAACATCATGTACTGTTACTCAAAAAGAAATGTTATGGTTTTAATGGTAGCTGGCTTAAATGGTTTACGTCCTATCTCTCGTGACGTAAAAAGGTGTATCTGTTTCTAAATCACTATCAGAGTGGCTTCTGCCCAGTAAACAAAAAATATTTGTATAACATTTATACAATGTTGGACCAACGTTGGGCCAGCATTGTATAAATGTTATACAAATATTTTGTGTTTACTGGGCAATCACTGCAGTTGTTCGACAGGGGTTTATATTTTGATCTCTTTTGTTTTTTATGCATAAACGTTTCGTCACTTTGTAACAGGTTTAGCAAAGTCGCACTACTTGCTGATGACTGTGAATGTTCGAATATTTGTCTTAGTCGGAAATCATGTATAATACTTCAATCTGGTATAGATTTAATGTATAAATTGTCACAATTGTGGCAAATGGATTTCAATGTTATCACATGTTATATAATCTCCTTTGCTAAAGCAAAAAGCTTTATTTTGTGTAATTATAATATAAATGGTGTACCCTTCAAAGAGTAGAAGAGATACACGACTTCAGCGGTATAATAACAAGTTCATTCTTTTTATAATAGTCATATCGATAACATTGTAAGTTGAGCAATCTGATGTACTGTTCACTAGAACGCCCATTGATGGGATAATTTACTATAGTACTATGGCACTAGTCGTAAATATATTTAAAAAACTAGAACAGGATGTTCTGTCGAGCCTGCGAATCCCAGACCTTGCATCATGCATGACCCTGAAAAGACCTTGAACCAATATAATAACCAAGTCACAAACGCAATTTAATCTTCCTGTAGCCATTTCTAAAATGCTAGAAATCGAGACCACAATCTTAAAAATCTACCGCAATTAAAATTAACCGCAATGTTTTGTAATCATAATATTTTAATTTTATGTCATGTGGTAGGAGCTCGTGCCTCACACTGAAAATTTTGCTGTGGCAATTCCATGTGTCCTTATATGACCTGATGAATTGCTTCTCCACATCATAATACAAATTATATAAAATATTTACTGTTTGTATAAATAAATTCGAGAAGGAATATTTGTTTATTATATGTTATTAATTATGTATATCCCTGCTCTGCCTGACACTGCATGTCTTTAACATTTTAAAAGACAACAGTAAGAAGTAAGTGCTAACATAAGTGCTAACATAGTCAAGATGACGACGCATTTGACCAGCTACAAGTTTCCTTCAGTCTTTTAACTTTCGTTACTGTACCCGGTGAGATGATCATGAACTGTTCATGAACATTCATGAATAGTTCATGAATGTCCGTAGACAAAAAAACTATGAATGTTCTTGAACGGTTCATGAATATTCGTGAACAACAAATGAGACTTTCGTGAAAATTCGTGAGTTTTTGAACTTATTGTGTTCATAAACTCTCACTTTGTTCACGAACTCTTGTTATTTATGAACGACCATAAACTCAAATAATTAATGAACCAGACAGTAAATGAACATTCATGAACGTTCATTAAATGTGTTTATGAATTATTCATGTATCTTCCAGGACAACAAATAGACTTTTTCATGAATTTATTTGCTGTCAACCTTGCTCATAAATGTTGGTTGTTCATGAACAGCCATAAACTCAAATAACTCATGAAACAGATAGTCAGTAAACATTCATGAACGTTCATTAATATATATGAGATTTTCATGACATTCATGATCTGTCAACCTGAAGTCCCAACCAGGAGCTCGGATGGTTCATAAACCAGATAAGCCAGCAACACTAACCAAGTTCATGATGAGGTCGGTGAATGTTCACGAATTTTTCATGAAAGTTCAATAACTTCCTGGTCTGAGTTCTTTGACCATTGAAATACATATAGCATCTTGATTGAGGATTCCTTTTATGAGGTTACTTCTTACCTAGACACATCAGGCTAATCATGCTAATTAAGTTCCATTTTATCAACTAAAAAAGAGATCCCCCCCCCTCACATATTCACACAGAGCTGAGCAGAGAACTGATAAACTGATTATTTTAAAGTATTATGTATTCTGTGGTGGATTGTCTAACTCTGAAAGTCTCGACAGGGTTATTAAATCATTCACCACAGCTCATGACCTTTCACAAACAAACCATAAAATAAATCGAAACTTCCTGTTTTTTTTAGTTCCTACAAATTCTTTACAGCTCATGAAACTGTCCCTCGTGAACTTTCATGAACTAGCTATGAAACAAATTAAGAAATAATTCATAAAAAATCACGACTACTCATCAAACTCTCCATATGAGCTTCATGTACTAGATCATGAGCATCATTAGTTCATCAAGTGTTCAAAAATATTTATTATTTGTCATGAACAGTTTTTGATGAGCAGTTCATGAACACAGTTCGTAAACTGTCTGAACGAATCATTGATAAACGCTCATGAACATTCATCAACGTTCATCACTTGATGAACTTCATCTCACCGTGGTTGTGTTGAAACTTCCGTCATTTTAGTTAAAATAACAGGATGTATATTTATATTATTATATCATTCATAGTCTGCGCCATTCATTCATTCATTCATTCATTCATTCATTCATTCATTCATTCATTCATTCATTCATTCATTCATTCATTCATTCATTCATTCATTCACTTTTTTTATTTATTTATTTATTTATTTATTTATTTATTTATTTATTTATTTATTTATTTATTCATTTATTCCTATATTCACTCATTCATTCATTTACTCATTCATTCAGTAATGAGAACCCTCGTGCTCAGAAAACTGCCAATCACATGCGATAATTTTACTTGTTTTTCTTAAGCGGCCGCAAAATAGTACACTAGCCTAACCAATTTCAAAGCGTGCTAAATCCCATTTATAAAAGTAATGACGGGTTGATTGGCTTGTTGGATGGCAAGCGTTTTTTAAACGCATGTGCTCGCCTGTGAGATTGTCACTCGTTTTGTTGTTATAATAAAATATATATTCTGCACTTGAAATCAGCAATTGAATACGATTGCGTACAGCATGGTGCAGTATGAATAGCTGTTAATAAAGTTAATTATAAGGTTAACTTGTATGTTATGTACATGTAGATAGTAATTAGTCCGGTAGCCAGTTATTCAGTCTAAGTCTCATTCATCTAACCATGTGATTATTATTTTCACAAGGACCACCTCATGCACCTCAAGTCCATGACAAACAACGTGAACCCAAGTATAACATGTCAAATGTAAGCTCAGAACCTCATTATTGTGATAACGTTTCTAATTTTGGAGAAGAAAATGAATTTTTCGCATTTATGTGACGCGGAAGTTAAAGGGTTAATTTCGAATTTGTGAATAACTACAGATAATGATACTCATTAAATGGCTCGTCATTTACTGTGATCACTGTACCGTAGTCTACGCGCCATTAACACCAACAAATCTGAATGAAATCAGGTAGATAAAATACTGTAACTGTGTTAATGGTTTGCCAACTTCTCGTGAAATGGATATACATTTAGTCAACGTAGCCCTGGGTTCAAAGTGTGGATTTTGTTTGGCTAGGAATGCTATCTATCAGCGTGGCTGAAAATGTTAAGGTTGAAAAATGGAAATACAAATAATCAGGTGATCCCTGGAATGCCATGGGGCTCAATAGGTAAACGATCAAGATTGCACGAACTATGCTGATTATTGCACAGCCATAAAAATCCAAAGTGGTGTAAATAACCATAAGCTCTTCAGCCCCAGTTTATAGTCTGTTCTCTGAGGTGACATAAAGTTTTCTAATTCATACATCCATGTGTTGTCTGTGGCTGTACAGACAGACAGTGGTCTGCCACTTCAAATTAATTATCTAACGTTGGCCTAACATCGATCTAAAGATGATTCATGAATTTATTGGCAGTGGAGTGAGTGTTTGTCATGTGGCTGTAGGCAGATCTAATCAATGAATAAGATTGGAGTATATCCGTAACGGCAGTCTGTCTATATTGACACAACTGGAAGAGCCCAATCTGGATCTATCTCGACGGTACCGATTATTCTGCGGAGAGTTCCGGAGTCTGTGATCAACCGCACACAGAAAACTCCCCCTCCCCCCGCCCCAGCGGCTGAAACAGGTTTTAGCCACTGATTGACCGCGTACTACTAAATCGGGGGACATTTCTTTGGATTGTCATATCAGGAAATATCGGGGAGTAATCAGGTCAAAAATATTTTTTTTTAGAATCAGTAACATTTCAGTTCCATGTCCGCATGCTCAGCTCAGAGGTCGCACAGTCATTAAAAAGTTATGGACATTTTTCGAACCTTGTGGTCGGGATCGCTCTCAGTCACCGCCACGTTGGATTTTTCGGGAAAAGCAAATACATTCATCCACGGCTTCGGAGAGGACGACACGTCAACCCCTCTCCCAGTAAACACAAAAGATTTGTTTAACATTTCCACAATGTTGAACCAACGTCGAAGACGTTGGGCCGACGTTGCATAAATGCTATGCAAATGTTTTGTGTTTACTAGGCCGGTCTCCAGTGTTTACTGGGCCGGTCTCCACATTCCTATATTTATACCGTTGACTAACCAGCAAACACGAGACATCAACCCAATCCACCCATTTGTCTCGTGTTTGCTGTGATATATATATATATATATAGCCATGCATTGTCTACCGTACTTTTAATGTGTACTTAAACAGTTAAACACATTATACATTTTATATATACGTATCTAATCACTTCACTATGAACTGATGAAAGCAAGCGTTGATCCCCCAGTGTTTTTTTATTTGAATTTCCGTAATGTTAATTAATAATAAATAATGATAAATCTAACTGGCCTAAGTGAGGAACTCTCGTGATTATCCATTGTCCAATATCAGCTAAAAAGAGCGAATATGATTTCACGGTGCTTCCTTCACATTGTGACAAAGGCGAGACTAAGGAAGGGATGTATCTCCTATATTATATATTATATTGTGAGGAGACGTCTACCCACACGGTGAGAATTGGTCCTTATTCATGCTAGTTTTTTTTCAAATTGTGTCATGGCGTGTATCATGGTCACATATAATTACCTGATAGGCTTTTTCAACACCCTGACACCTGCATGTAATCCATAGGGTCTGTCGTCAGTCATCAATCGCCCGTGAGTCACCAGACTACCCCCCTCCCTCCCCCACACACACCCATTAAAAAAATCATGTTTAATGTTCGGCCACAGCTATGCATGTTATATCATTATTTCAAAAGTCAGGAATCCAATTTTATTGTTAAATCTTGTGCGGGTATGTAGCCATATACCTGAGCATAGATCTAGAGAAATGATCTATGGTATTTATGGCATTTATAGACCCATATGAGTGAATGAAGAAGCCCCTGCTGTCGGTGTCGGTGTCAGGCAGAATCATTTATAAAAACATACAATGTTATAGATAACCCTTTCCCCGCTTATATACATTTCTATCCACCAGACAAGACAAGACAAGAATATGATATTTTATTTGACTTCAACCCTTTAACCGCCGGTGCCGCATATATTCGGGTTTTCATTTTTTATTAGCATATTAAGTATCACATTTTAAATGTGTTAAAGAGAAAATGTGACATCAACCAGCAAGATTTGAAAAGAGTTGACCTAAATTTTGTCAAATCTGAATAATTTTCACTCACTTGAAGTTGTGGATCGCGTCAGCGATACACAACTTCAAGTGAGTGAAAATTCGTATTGAATAATTTGGCGGTTAAAAGATTAAAAAATATAATGAGATAATAATTGTTTATCCTGGATAATATTGCCATTAGTGATCACTAAAAAACCGTTATCAGCTGCATAGAAATATAAGTATGTTCATAATTATTTATATAAACAAAGAGCAATTCTTAAGAACATCAAAGCTGTTCACATCCATTACAATGCGATGTAGGTCATGCTGAAGGTCTCTGGCATTTGTATTGTGGAAATGTGCCAATATGTTTCTTCTTATATTGAATACGTTGTTTACAAATATAAAAAATACAGATATTCATCACCGGTATGTCATATGCTTACAGATTCTCTGCTCTTGGAGCGTGCTTCTGGAGCTCATTTTCCCTGACGCCAGTTTATACTGAAAATTTATTATTACGACACCGACTATTAGTCTTTATTCTTAAATCGCCAAGCTGTTTAATCAGGTTATTAGGTAATCGTTAAGACTAATCATTTACTCATAAATTTTGTAGTTAACACCCTTACTATTTATGTAAACTCCCTATAAATCATACGGTAGAGTATGTTTTCTGTAAAAAAAAACCTATAGTTAGGCCGACTGGTAAAAAAATTGTTCATTTAATGGTAAAAGCATGACATTTTGCATGCTAGGAGAACATATTATGACGGTGAACTTTAGCTATAGGGCCATTCCAAATTTGTTCATACATGTATCAATATCTCAGTTTCTAAATCACTTGGAAAAATGATCTTGGTATCTGAATTTACATTTTCAGGACCAAGTATTACAAAAAAGACAATAACAAATATGCAAATGTGACCTTTGACCTTAATAGTGGCCTTTTTTAAAAATGGTCGCCGGAATATACATGTTTTAATATCTCAGTTTCTAATCCACGTAGACATTTTTTTTGGTGTCTAAACATACATTTTCTGGGCCAAGGACTATAAAAAAGACAATACTAAAAACGCAGATTTAATGATTGACCATCATTTTTTCCAAAATGGCCGCCATAATATACATGTTTTTTTATATTAGTTTCTAATTTATTTAGAAAAAAGAATTTGTTGTCTAAATTTTGTCTAAATGTTGTCATTTTTTCAAAATGGCCGCCAGAATATACATGTTTTATTATCCCCGCTACTAATCAACATAGAAAAAAATCTTGGTGTTTAAATATACATTTTCAGGTCCAAGACAGGATTAGGGAGAATAATCTGCAATACGTATCTAAATGATCTGATAAATACTTGTTTTATCGTTCTATTAATTTATTTACAAATCATCGCAACATTAATATGAATGCAGATAGGATATGCATGTTAATGCTTTGTGGTTGATACAGGCTGAGATTGGTAGCAATAAAAAATGTTATTTGCCATGAAATATTTTTCCTGTCTACAGCTAGTTGACCAGGCAGAACATTTAAAAACAAGAAGGCAAATAGCTTGATGAATTTCATTTACAATCAAACAAAACTTAGGTTGAACAAACTGACAAGAGAAAAACAGCATTAGCAGACATTACATTATGTTCTCAAAAGGTACAGGCCCTATTTTCGTCGAAATATTGGCGTGACACATCTGTTATTTTTGCATGGAGCCAGCAACAGACACAGAACTATCCTACCATACAATTGATCTTCATGCTCTAGTCAGAAAATATGCCCGACACCTAAGATGCAAGTATGCTGGCTGAACTGAACACAGATGATGTTATTATTTTGAAGGCCAAGCACCATATTGGTGTCTTTTAAACATGGTAAATGAACCTCTACAACCGAGCCAGACAAGTAAAGGAAATAACTTGACGAATAAGAAGACATCAGCGTAGTGCTGATCCACAACAAGAGAAATAACTGGTTGAGGCTCTATTTAAATTGGCTCTGTGTATTATCATAATACATTATTATAATGTCATACAGTTTTACAAGATTGAGCAAAAACCTCTGTCAATATTTTAACACAGATCAAGTTGTATATGCAGCAAAACTAAAGGGCGAACACCCTGGTAGCCATCGATCTTTTTGACCATAACACGTGTATGGCAAGTCAATATCCTCGAAATAGAGCGAGTGGATTGAGCCACACACATTTGAATACTCTGACTAGTGATCATTTTATTTATGGAAGAGTTTTAGACAAGCTACAACAGTCATACACTCCACACAATTTATCCGGGGGGGGGGGTATCCGGCTTCTCATGTTTGCTGGACCTAATAAGTCAGACTGTAATTTCAAGTTAAAAACAAACCTTTCTGTCACATATATTAATATCTGGTCAGTTTGGATATTGTGAATTGGGTGACTGCCAACAAACAATGGGAGCTGAGAAGTGAAGTGGTCAAGATTAACCGGTCTCATATTTTAGGTCCATGTAATAGATTAAAATATGTTTGATTACACACAAGAAAGATGTAATTGGATATAGTAAAATCTGTCAAAGCGTTTTGATCTTTAAACTATTTTATTTGTAGCAAAAACAGGTTAAAAGCTATTTATATTTTCATATTAAACTGAAGGTTTCAATATTAACAATGTTTGATTCTAAAACGAGTTTTGTAATTAGTCCGAATTATCAAGATGCCGTTTTTTAAATCATTCTACATTTATAAAAGTATGCTATATATTTCAACTCGAAGTGGATTTAAAGATATTGAACTTACAAATTAATATGCGTTTTTTGTTTGATGAGGATTTTTTTCAATATATCTTTTAAGCCCTTCCATTAACAAATTATATTTAGACACAACAATTAGATTGTGACTGGATTGTGGGTGAATATAGTTTAAGTCACTTTCTGCACATTCATGGCAATATATCGCGACTGAAGGAAGCCTTATGTCCTACTTTTATCGAATAACTTCAAGGGTTCTTTATAGAGCACATCACCAGTAACGGAACTATAACTAAAAATCACCCGGAAATCTAATACATTGATCTACATTAATTTTATATATTTTCGACCGACAATTATGTGACTGCCAATTAATTCTTCTGTGGAATTAAAGTGTTTAGGGTCTATTTTTTGTAATCCTTGCCCTCGAGTATGCGACAGTGTTTACACATATATCTATTAAAATAGCTTTTTTTAAATGGCCGCAGTAGGGGTCTGTAAATTGTTTTCTGTTGTATTAAAATATTTAAACAATTTTTGTTGCTATCACTGCCCTTGAAAATGTAGGCCTATATTAAGATACATTTTTTTCTCTTATAAATGAATAATTAGCCGAGATATATAGTGACACTTAAATATATTCGGCAATTGAATTCAAAAAAATGTTCTTTTGTTGGATTTAAATTTCTAAAAATTCTTTTTTATGAGTGTCCCTGAAAAAGTATATTCAGACATTCCGATTTTACGTGGATTAGAAGCTGTGATATATTGACACGTATGTATACATGTAGATTTGGTCGGCCAGTTTGTACAATGACCACCACTGGAGTATCAATACCCCTGAAAATGTATATTCAGATAAAAAATATTTTGATTTTAGGTGGATTAGAAGCTGAGATATTGATACGCGTTGTATGTGGACTTTGTCGTCCATTTTTTAAATGGCCACCACTGGGGTCAGTATTTTTTTTTGTCGCTTAAAAAATATTTTGTTTTGTTACACGTGGCCTTCAAAATATACATGTAGACATAGATATTCAGAATATTTGTGGATTTGAAGCTGACATAACAATTAGAGACACCTAACATATATTTGGTCATCCATTTTGTGAAATGGCTGCCACTAAAGTCATTAAAAGGCTCTGTGTTGGATTGATGTGTATAAAAATACTTTATTTATTAGCAGAACCCCTGAAAAGTAATATTCAGATTAAAATATTTAGATTCTAAGTAGATTAGGCGCTGGGATATTGACACTATATACTTTTTGGCGGCCATTTTGTAAAATGGATACCAGCGAGGTCACAAGTCATTTTTTTATTGGCCCTATAGCTAAAAACATTCTCAAGGGTGTTGTCTTACAGCATGTAAAATGTCATGTTTTCATCATTAAATGAACAATTCCTTCATATATAACCACCAGTCAGCCTAACTAATAGGAGTAGAGATTCTAAAACACCAAGCCCTTCATTTCCTTACGTGACAGTGGATGCTACCATATATTCCGAGAGATCAAGGTCTACATCAATAGGTAAATTAATTTTAATTTATGACATTTGCCAATAAGAAAAAAATATGTTCTATTGCATCGTACAAGTAAACCGTACGTTCCTTTACTAAATTTAGCATCAGAATAAAATGGAATGTCAAGATAAATATACGATCTGTCTGTTACATCATGTCCCCAGAAAAACGTCCAACATTTCCTGACTTTTTCTCTAGAATTTTTTTTTTTTTAATTTACGTTTTTATATTTCATAATATTCGCCCATGACGTAGGCGCATATCTGTCTTTGAAAATTTTCAGATGTTTCGGCAATTAAAGCTGTATCATCGTCGTAAAGTAAACTATGTGACTTTATGAAAGTGAAATGAAATTTGATCATTATTCGAACAATAACTTTCCAAGCTTTCATATTCATTCAATCCGTCGTTTCTACTGACTAAAATAAATTAAGGTCAGACAGGTAAATAGAAAAGAGTGAAGATGACCTTTACCATGTTTATTATTCACCTTGTCGTACCCTAACCCTAACCATGTTTATTATTCACCTTGTCGTACCCTAGCTAGGCATTGAAACATGGAACAAAATTGGGCCAGCTGGCGAAGAAACACAATATACAAGACTACATAAGTCCAGGAGCTCCCGCGACGAATTAGAATTTGATTTAAGAAATTTTGTGTAGGGTTTTTAATGTAGTCCTAGGCTAGGTCAAAAATCAAGACGCAAGACAACTAGGTCTAAGAAGCCCAGTCTAAGAGTAAGATAAGAACTAGACAGTCTGTCAGAGATTGCAAACCTCCATTGAAATAAATGATCCTAATCAGTATCCCAGTAATGGTCTACCGAGCTGGCACGGTTTACCCGATATCAGGCCAATCGAGTTAACTAATAGCTGATTTACGGTCATTTTGAATTCGATATAAATTAGTTAAAAACTTAGGGTGCATTCTCCCCCGAAACCTCAAATTTTGTTTTATAGTAATGGACTAACATCTAACACAGTTTGCAAAATATTGGGCACGTGAAAGTAAATAACGGCCGATAGGGGGCCATTTCGAATTTGATCGAGTCAGAATTTTTCAAGATGTATCCTCAGCTGAAATCTCACATTTCATTCTATAGTAATGGTCTAGCCATCTAGCACGGTTTACCAAATATCGCCCATGTGAAAGTGAATAATGGCCGATAGGAGGCCATTTTGAATTTGATCAAGTCAAAATTTTTCAAGATGCATCCTTTTCTGAAATCTCACATTTTGTTTTATAGTAATGGTCTAGCCATCTAGTACGGTTACCAAAAACCGGCTATGTGAGAGTGAATAATTGCCGATAGGTGGCCATTTTGAATTTGATCGAGTCAATTTTTTTCAAGATGCATCCTCTCTTGTAATCGCCCATTTTGTCTTATAGTAATGGTCCAGCTATCTAACACGGTTTACCAAATATCAGCAATGTGAAAGTGAATAGTGGCCGATAGGCGGCCATTTTGAATTCGATTGAGTCGAAAGTTTTTAAAAGGCATCCTCTCTCGAAACGTCACATTTTGTTTTATATTAATGGTCTAGCTATCCAGCACGGTTTACCTGATATCAGGCCTATCGAGGTAAATAATGCTGATTGTCGGCCATTTTGAATTCGTGAGTTAAAAATTTTCAGGGTGCATCCTCCCCCGAAAACTCACACTTTGTTTTATAGTAATCAGGTAATGGTCTAGCCATCTAGCACGGTTTACCAAATATCAGCCATGTAAAAATGAATAATGGCCGAAAAGGCGCCCATTTTAAATTTGATCAAGTCAAATTTTTTCAAGATGCATCCTCATCTGAAATCTCACATTTTGTTTTACAGTAATGGTCTAGCCATCTAGCACGGTTGACCAAATAACGGCCATGTGAAAGTGAATAATGGCCGATAAGCGGCCATTTTGAATTTTATCGAGTCGAATTTTTCAAGATGCATCCTCTCCTGAAATCACACATTTTGTTTTATAGTAATGGTCTAGCCATCTAGCACGGTTTACCAAATAACGGCCATGTGAAAGTGAATAATGGCCGATTGGCGGCCATTTTGAACTTGGACGAGTTGAATTTTTTCAAAATGCATCCTCTCCTGAAGCCTTACAATTTGTTTTATAGTAATGGTGTAGATATCTTGAGTGGTTTTTATGATATTCCACAATATCAGGCCTGTCGAGGTGAATAATGGCTGATAGGCGGCCATTTTTAGTTTTATCGACTTGAAATTTTTCAAGATGCATCCTCTCCTGAAACCTCACAATTTGTTTTATAGTAATGGTGTAGCTATCTTGAGCGGTTTTCATGATATTCCGCAAAATCTTTCAGTCGGATTTACCGATGTTATAAATTAGGTCAAAGTGCTGGGTCAACTTCAAGGTCAAGGTCCAAAAACCTGAAAAGGCACAACTAGGGACCTTAGAGAACATGTATGTGCAATATGACTGTCATCGGCCCAGTACTTTTCGAGATCTGCTCCGGAAACGAAGTGCGCGTCAAAACGTCTAAATAGGTCATAGTTCTGAACCAGAAGTAGGTCAAAGTTCAAATACCCCAAAAGGCACAACTAGACCCCCTAGCGGTGTTGTGTGTAAAATTTGAAGACAATCGGACAAGTACTTTCAGAGATATGCTCCGGAAACGAATTGTTTACGGACGGCCCAACGGCCCAACGGCCCAACGGCCCAACGCCGTCACATCATCATTTTCTCCTCTGCAACCTTGCGTATTGAATTCAGATTAAAAATATTTTAACCTGTCCATTAGCCACCTGGAAGTAACCCACATACCAAAAATTGTTATCCTAGCTTATTTTCTTACAAAGTTATAGGCAAAAGAAGAGGCAAAAAAAAACGGAGGTAGAATCCATAGCTCCCTCCGTCTCACCTACGGTGACGGCGGGAGCTAATAAATAGGCCCTACACATATTCTATATACAACATTTAATACCTTTTTTGCCAGAGATATATTTTATCTACGTCATTTTGATAATTTACGATACACATATATAATTCTTCTTATTAATTAATATGTCCGACAAACAGGGCCTATATTCAGATATTCAAGATCAAATATATAAGATGTGATAATCTTTCTTTCTAATATTGATGTAATTGTAGACTGCTTTCCAAGACAACTTAAGATAGTAATCAGTGGTAATGCCTCAATAATTATCAGGGTCTGTTTTAGAACTTTTCTTTTTTTAGATAGGTTTCACAACACTGGCTACCCACTTCTCTGGTACTAAACTTATTTAATATAAGATTAAATAATGTTGTGTATTATTTTATACAATCTAATGGGGTTTTTTCATTTATTCATTTAAAATTTAACCAGTACCACAATTTTGTCATTGTTTAGCTGTAGCTTTCTCTATGTCAGCATATGTAAATTTGTTTATTAAACGGTTTGGATCGCAGCTATATGGACTGAAATCAACTCACTAAATACACATATAGTCAGTTATGTTAGCTTTCATTATTTATGCGTGTATTTTGGTGTATTCATACTTGTATTAAACAATTTGCGTTCTTTTGTAGAAAAACTGACCCTTGTGTTGAAAACACGTAGATAAATACCCTCATCATACGTAATATTGACAACTGCATGTGGCCTATAGAACTTACGCACAATTAATGTTAAAAAAATATTCTGGTTTGTACCATCGAAATGAAAATAAAAGTCCAACTTTTGACAAAAAAAATAAATCACCTTTAATTTTTCTGTGAAAACGTTTTTATGAAAATCTGTTAACACTTGTACAAATGTTATACAAATGTTTCGTGTTTACTGAAGTGATAACAAAATCTTGTACGCAATAACAAACAAAGTGCAGTTAACACCTAAGATCTGGGTCACTCGCCGTCTACTCTCAATCAGGCCGATGTCGGCAGAGCTCAAGCCAATCTCTCTTATTTGCTCAGAGACAAGCACCATTTGTCGCCAGACAAATACAGACATCCCTCGTATAGACACATTTACAGGCGGTTTTAAATTATATTTGTAGACTGGTCCAAAGTCCGTGTTTTGTCTGTGTTTGATAAAATAAAATATCAGATGGCTTTATATTTGCATGGCTAGTCCGGGTCTATATGAGAAACTGTTTATGGCATGATAGGCCTATGACTGGTATGATAAATGAGTTGAGGAAAATATGTGTTTGAAATTTAAAAAACATGAAACCGCCAAGTTAGTTGATTTGAATGTCACCTGAACAAAGCGGTCTACAATGTTGCCAATGGTCCTGAAAGTGTACTTAAAATTTTCGAAGGATTCCCAGTTGTTCTTCTGTGTAATAGGTGACTTAACATACCTACACCCTTTACATTTATTATTTAAAATAAATTTATCCGATAATTTTTCAATGTCGGGCACAGGGCAAAGACAACGGCCCAGCATTGGCCCAGCATTGGGTTTTTGCTATGGGAGAGAGAGCATATCGGACACCGCATACCGGACGCCACGTACCGGACACACATACCAGAGACATCATAGGCCTACATGAGACCGCATACCAGTGACCGCATAGCGGGGACCCCATATCAGAGAATGTATACTCTTTATGCTCGCCTGAACAGCCTTTCCCAGTTATATTTAGATTTAAATCCACTAATCTATCAAGCGTTATCTGTCTCACTCCAACAGTGATCTTCTTTTATCTAGTTTCTCTAATCCTGCCCTTTGTCTACCCTGGATAGACACCTGGCTTTTGAACATATAAGCTTGTTTTAATCCTGAAATATTTTAGTTATTAGGCTATTAGGCCAACTATGTGGCACCAAAGTAGGTTATTGTTGATTTGCGTAGGTTCAGATAAAACAAATTATGTAGAATCAGCATCATAGAGCATTTTAGTTATTATAGCCCGTGGAATACTGCCATCTGGTGAGCTTATAATAGGAAACACAGAATAGAGAGCACAATCACTAGGTGGGGTTATCTCTCATGCGAAAAAGTTCTAGTAGGTATTGACTCAAACTGCTACTGATCTATTAAAAAATGAAAAGAAATATTAGTCACACTAGATGAATCAGTATAATGAGTAACTCACATGTTTTCGTTTTAAATAATATAAATTCTCTTGATAATAGTTTAAATGTATTGATGTACATGTACGTGATAATAGAATTACATGTGATATAAAAGTGTAATAAATGTCAGAAGCTCTTACTTTTTGAGAAAATATTATTATAAAAGGCACTAAAAACGCTTAATTATATTATGTTGATAACGACAATTTTATTGCAAAACATCTTGACAACTAGATGCACAAGCACAAATTAATAGATATAGCTCATTTTATTTTGAGTCATACAAAATCAAGCTCTCAGCTCAGTCTTGAATGTAATTTTTTTTTTTTTTTTTTTAGAGCGATTAATATTACACGTTAGATGGTATTTTATTTCGAATCTACAAATAGTAATATGTTTTGCAGTAGTTCATCATGGATTTACGATATTTACATCTGCTCTATGATGTATATTATGGGCCATTTAAAAAAAAATTGAGCAATAATGGTAAAGACATTTTGAGAAAAAATAATTAGGATTTTTTAAATGTTATGTATGCATATAGGATAGTATGCCAAGCATCAATGTGCAATATCCGAGCAGCATGTTATATATTAGCAATTTTAGAAACATCAATAAAAAAAAATGTTTTTACCGGTATGGCTTAAATAGTAGGTAATTTTATAACGGTAAAGACAGAACATTAAACGGTAAAGACGGTTTTGTAACGGTAAAGATGATGCTGTAACGGTGAAGAAAAAAAATGTTAAATAAATAGGTGATAGAACCTTTATATAGCAGGCCTGGTTTTCAGTATAATTGTATGCAGACTTCCACATCTTATGACTAAAGGGACATCGAATTACCACAGAAATGACCTTTTAAAATAGTATTTGTCTTTACCGTTTTATGCTGGTATTTACCGTTTTAATGGTAAAGACAAATCATTATAAAGATAAAGACACACTATTTGGCATAAAATAAACATTATACAAGATGTGTGCATATTTTTGACTTTGCAACGTTATTTGATTCATGTACTGATGACAAGAATAATCTAAAAGAGCTATTTAATTTTTCAACCAAGGTTATTAGACACACAGTAAAGACATCCTATTGTTGTGACATTTTATTTGTGACATACATTTATATTGCATTTATCTTTGACCATAAATTAAATCTTTTTTACTTTAAGGGAAAAATTGTTGACTAGATCCGGGAATTTATGTGTTAGAGCCATCTGGTGAATACTTGCAGAAATGATAGGCCTTATGGGTTCTTGTTAACGGTAAAGACATTTGCATTCCAAAACTTGGACCACGGCTTAAAATTGAATAACTGGTGATTCAGTCAACTTTTTTTATACATATTTTATTTTATTATCAAGAAAAGACATTTTAGAAATAGGGCCAACCTGTCGTGAATTGCAAAAATGTAATTATATGACATTAAAAAGTTTTCAAAAAATCGCAAACCCATTTCGGACACCTCACGATGAAGACAAATCAAGCTTATTATATCGAATAAAAACCTGATTTTCCAAGATAAATGCTTGTAAAAAAAATTCTGAGTTCTAAATACGTGTCTTTAACTGATTAAATGATAACAATAATGAAACAAAGCAAACTTTTTGAAAAAATGTTGAAGACATGACTATTGTCGTTTTTGCTCAAATATTTTGAAAATGGCCCATATAATATGAAGACCGGCATTGAATAGCACACGTCTTATATTATTTCATTTATGGCAAAGCATCATTTGGAGAATAAATTACATTTACATACTATTTGATTATTGCTGTAGGTATTAAACAGATTAACCCTTTAACCGCCAAACTATTCAATCTGAATTGTCACCCACTTGAAGTTGTGTTTCGCTGACGCGATCCACAACTTCAAGTGAGTGAAAATTATTCAGATTTGACAAAATGGAGGTCAACTGTTTGCAAATATTGCTGATTGATGTCACATTTTATATTAATAAAACTCTAATATATACGGCACCGGCAGTTAAAGGGTTAAGGAGTGCTGTGTCCTAGTATCCACCCCATGATATTGCATGATGTTGTTATCTCGATATCACTCATTAATTTTGTGTTGCTGACACCCAATATTTTGATATTCCGTCATGCAGATTGTAATATATGTTTAACTATATATTATACAAACTTGTGATCGCCAGTCCGTTATAAGTTACTTGATTGTAGAGCGAGTGAAACTAAAATAGTAGCAAGTGTGTCTGAGAAATAGCCCCACCTAGTGATGAAGCGCGTAACAATTAGCTGGGTTAATCTAATTCTGCTCGCTAAAGAAACTTTAACCCTTTACCGCCAAATTATTCAATCTGAATTTTCACCCACTTGAAGTTGTGTCTCGCTGACGCGATCCACAACTTCAAGTGAGTGAAAATTATTCAGATTTAACAATATGGAGGTCAACTTTTTTCAAATATTGCTCATTGATGTCACATTTTATCTTTAACATGTTTAAAAGGTGGTACATAATGTGCTAATAAAAAATGAAAACCCGAATATATGCGGCACCGGCGGTTAAAGGGTTAAAACACTGAAATGTATGTGTATCAAAGAGTGTGCCTAATATTTGGTTTATCTACGTGACGATAATTTATTACTAATAGGCCATGGTGAGTACGCAAAATTTTTCAGGACAATCAGAAATAAGCTAACTGCGACCACCGCTAAAAATCGGAATTTTGTTGGTAATTAATAAAATTTGTGAGTGCAGCGTCTTGAATTAAAAGGAAATATTCCATTATTCTGCCCGTAAAATGGATTGAGACATTGAACAGATGATATTTAGTTGAATACAACATAAAATAATAACACGCAGAATAACTTCTCGAAGCACCACAGTTGGTACACTGATTATTCTAGGGACAAATGGAGAAGTTTAGTCGTTGAGCCTTCTTATTTTGGCTCTGCTTCTCCATAAAATCGCCAACAAAAAATGGCTGTCAAAATAAAAATAATTTGCATCGCATTTACCAGTCAATGAACATTATTTTCTCCATATACCTTAATATAAACCTAAGAACTCTCTCAAAGACATATAATTTTCTGCTTTCAGTTCTTTGAAAGAAGATCACCTAAAACGTAAAATCACTGTTTATTTAATTGTTGTGAGCTCGAAAGTG
>OZ024905.1:43002623-43019425 GCA_964017125.1 Flabesymbios commensalis
GGATCGCTATACTAAGATACAGCATACCGCACAACCACAGAAAGTATTTCTTGGAAATTATTATGAAATCTGTGGAATCATTTTTCTCAACACTACAGGTAAAATGAGAGCTCGAAATGCCTATAGAAAAAAAAATTACACACAAAGTAAAACTAAATAATTTGCACGAAGTGGTCCATGGAAGCCGCATGCGCTGACAGTCGGTGATCTGAGTAATTTTCCGAGGCATCATTATAATAAATTTGCATGTGTAAAAACACTTTATACAAAAGGACGATTTTCACTGTGAGAGTTATACAATTAATGATGCTATACCCCTTCTTTCAGTCGGTCATTTCAAAAGTAAAAACAATCACGTGAGCCACGACTAAAAATTATTTAGCTTTCGCGTCATCAATTATCATCTTCATCTATCCAGCTGTCTGCCACCGGCAGAACCTGGATAACCCGTATCTGTGCTATGTGTTCAGAACCCCCCTCCTCCCTCCTCCTCCTTGGCCAATTCACAGTTGATTCAGGCGGCCCAAACAATCTGACCTGAGTCTGACCTCCACGCTGCAGTCAGTAAACCGATGACGTCATAATGAATATTCATGTTGCTCGCACCCCTCATTTTCGTACCCGCTTTACACACACCTGTTGTCAAGGTCAGACTGGTAGTCTGACGGTCAGACCTGATACGGCAAGGTGTCAATTATAGGCCTATATCATGATACGTCGGAAAATTACGCAGCTTACCGATTGTGGTTTATGATGTCTATGTAGTGCTTTATGGGCCCCTCTTTAGGCTAGTCGATTAGATATCCTATCTGCCCCAGAAAAAAAGTCCCAACAAAAATATGTTGGGGAAAAAATTTAGAGGCCCTTTGAAATTTTCACTAAATTAACGTTAATTTAGCTCAACTGTCTACTGTGAATATTCTTTAAAGAAGAATTTAACTTCACGTATACATTTGTTTTCATCACTAGAAACCTCTAAATGAATGCTGGAGTAGCTAGGTCGTCACGATTTTCTGATAACACATTGTGGGCCCACCCGCATGCGCAGCATGTTTAAATGTAAATATTATTGATCAGTGAAAAAAAGAACTCAGCTGCTTTTAAATATATCTAAAAATATATATTTTATTTTACAATAAAATTGTGTGATACAAGTTCCTGAAATGAAATGAATTGGGTTTTAGACCTTCTTTGTGCGCATATAAATGAACTGGGCCAGGAGAACCCCCTGAGAATGGTGAGATGACACTGCCGACCAGACACAGTATTCGAAATTCGAGCCTTGGTGGTCTGAGGTCGAGAACTCTACCTCTCGTTCACGGAGGCTATTCGATTTTCCAAGCAGGCAGCTTATACCACTGCACCAGGGCCCACACCCTAATACAAGTTCCTAACAAAATGAAAATAAATTTTGCTAGGCATACTAATTTATGGACACGATTTCAAACACACATCTTCATATCGTCTTCATGTTTTTTTAGTAAAGAACAGTACGTTCCCTATCATTACAAGCTTCACTATGGCAACCTGCACATGCTGCTACACATTAGCAGATGCTGCTTCCAAGTCTGTCATGATAGGACACATGAGATCGTTAGCCATTTTCCAACCCCAGTAATATAGATCTAGCTGAAAACTGTCAAGTTTTTGCCACAGCACAACTTGCAGATGGACTCACAAACTGTGGTAATACGCTTGCACGATCCGTTGGAGGTAGTCTCTATGCTGGTACACCGAGCTCCCATCTCTTAATACCGTTTATCTGTCACAAAGAAGTTAGAAATCTACCAAACTTATTTCCATACAGAATATATTACATCCCGAGCTCCTAAACTCGTCAATTCCTTCTTCCCCTTTAAATGCGAAAGTAAGACGTTTCAAACTGTGCAACTTAAGCAACGTCTTCATCACGTGAGTTTGTCCTTGCCCAAAAGTAGAGGATGTTGTGTTACAGCCACGCAACTTTATTCAGTGTACTTTACCCTCTATATACAAATACATGTCGCCCATGTCTGTTTTCCAGTGGTGAATACATTTTGAAGATATCTGTGTAAAGGTTAGCTGTTGATGCAATCAATGTGTCAGCGTCACCATCACTAATTTTGGTCACATGTTGATTTAATGGTAATCAATCAGCAAGAATGGTTATAAGTTGTACTTTATTATTTACGTTCGATAAAAATGCTTCTTCATTCTTATGACACATTTGCGGTAACTGTGATATCAGCAGATATTTCTCCAGATCTTCGCAGGTGTTCATGGTCTTTTATGGATATAAATATATCCATCAAACACAACATAAAAAAAAACTAAAATTATTCGACAGAAATTATTCGTAATTAATATCAAGTTCTTGATATGTCATATTCTTTTGACATCGAAAGTGCTACAAGAGCCATCCACCATCTATCACTTTCAAATGATCTTGGTAACCATGGTTCCCCTCATTACACAAATTTGTCAGATTTTTTAAGCACCCTTGCAAATTCTGATTTGTCATTTCTTTTAAATCATCTTTAAAGAGTGATGTTGGTATGGTTGAAGGTCACTATGTCTTCAGACTGTCGTATTTCCACTTTAATGCCTGTTTTGAAGAGTTTTAAAATGATCCGACTATTTGTATTTTTGCACTTGTTACCTCTACACCATCATTGTATTTTCTCACCAACCTCTTACAACCTCACAATTAACCATGTCCTTATCAGTTGCAGTTAGACCACTGAATACTGATTTGAATGACGACACTTCAACATTGAATGGGTCATGCTGATCAAACCATTCCTGGAGTTTTACCATAACCTTTGTATCTCCTTGATTTGACTAAGTCTACGTGCTGGATACTTCTAAGGTGGAATAGCGATTTGTGAGCCTCGACATCGCTTCATGTACAGCAGCACAATGATGCATTCTACAAACCCACTGGTACCTTATGCTTTCAGTCATGTCACGGCCTTTCGTGAGCCCCCTTGAGATTTCATAGATCACATGGGAACTTGCTCAATGCATAGATCAGTCCACAAACCACCCCAATATTTGCAGCTCCTACGTATTGCATGATGACTGTCAAAATTATTTTGGTGTGACCATGAATGTTTTTCAGATAACTCTCTCATTTGTTGGATGTACAATCGCAATACCTTTCATATTGAATGGTATCATTAATGACACTTATGTGGTAGAGTTATGGATTCCACAGTTTGGCAGTGCGTGACTGATATGCCAAATTTGTCTGAACGTTGGTTTTCAATACATTTATCCAGTTAAAATATATATACAAGACGGAGCTCAAAATAAGCATATCTTACAAATCATACCGTCATAAAATTAATATTATTTGTAAATGCAGGTCGCAATACACATTATTGTTTGTAACACGTTAAATGTACAGTTGCAAATACATTTCATATTTCTAAGACAAATTACAATACATAAAGCACGATAAATGACAAAATTACGGCTATCTAAAGTGATCAATTTTTCTGTTAGATATTTATTTGTGACAATAAACTATAAAATGATAAATTTTGGACACAGAACAGTGGTTGTACAATTAAATGGACCTTACTATTGCATAATATTTACCCAACAATTTCGAAATGTTCATCAGATGAGACAATATTATATATTAATTTAATTTTAAGACGACTAATTCCAAGTTTTGACGACACGGGGCGCGTTTAATACCATATATATGATGAATATGTTTTAACATTACATCAAATTAGAATAATTTTATTATAGTATCTCATTTTCAGCTTATGTCGGCCATATTAGATTTTGCTTTTGACTGTAGGCCTACAATTATTTCACGTACCATTATCTAATAATATCGGAACGTTTTCTATGAAACTTGATATCATATACATCGATAAAAAACAGCACTTAAAGTCACAATTTGGCAGTTTTTATTAGAAATGGCAGCCATCATTCTCGGCTCGATAGCGGCTTCCGCTTACGTTTTTTACAAAATATACCGGAACTCATTTTGTTCAGAGAACATTTTCGTCCTGGGAACAATAATCAAATCTTGTTCTGCAAATAATGCTGTAGAATGTACTCAATTGTTCTTTAGTAATGTTTTATAGAAACAAGAAAAAAAGGTAATTCGTATAAATTTGTCACATTTGGAAAAAGTGCTGTCAACTTTTTTCCCCAAGGTATATCTTTCGGGACTTTTTTTCTGTGATACTAGATGTATTGAAGAACCGAACAAATTGATAAGATAAAAAATATTTCCGCAGATCGACTAGCCTACTTGTCCCGCGTATTATGTACTATCCCTTTAGTCATGAAATAATATTTTAGCCCTTTATTATTTTAACCCTTTCACTGCGTGGGCCGTCGCCACGACGGCCTCTCGGTGTACACGACGGCCAAATTTGGCTTATACATTTGGGCCCAGTAGTGGGGAGCCATTACTACCAGTAGTGAAAGGGTTCAACTAGTATCATTTCAAATGATTCAATATTGTCGGGAACCTTTGCGACCGAGAGGCAGCGCGCTCGGCCTCAGACCGCCAGGGCTCGACTTTTGAGTCCTGTGTCTGGAGGGCAGTGTCATCTCATTCATCTCACCATCCTCAGGAGGTTCTCCTGGCCCAGTCTAGCCTATAATATTTGCACAAAAAGGCATGTTTACTTCCAAAATAAGCAGGTACTCCGCTTTTTGGCTTTGCACGGCTGGGCATATGAATGCGACCGATCCCTCCTTCACATCACGAACAGATCATAATAAAACGAATACAGTAGACCTAAAACGTACTTAACATTTGTCAATATTCAGGCCTGGTCGTAGACCAGGAGCCTATTAAGTTTATGTTGCCTGAGTTTGTGTCTTATTTAGGGGAAAGAAGGGTGATGTGTGTGGGAAACGGTTGACATTTCTGTACACCAGTCCTTGTGAACATATCGAATATAACGTTTGAGGCCCCTAGGTTAAGTACTTACGTCTTTAGAAAGTGTTCAGAAAAAAAGAAATTCACGATTATATTCGTGGTTAAGAGCTTAAAGGTTTCTGGTTGGAATATTGTTGGCCCAGCGTTGCAGACGATGGCCCAACATTATTTCACAATTGGGCCAATGTATCGTATTATCTGGGTAGTGGCCTTTCTTGAGACGGGTGATTGCCGCAGTGCTGTGCCGCAAAGTATGTATACAGAATAGTGGGCTGTTGTTGAGCCATCGTCAGACACGTTGGATCAACATTGACGCACCTTTGGGTAATCGTTCGGTGGTTGTTGTAGACGCTGGGGTAGAAGTATGACGCGCTTGACCAGTGTTGGAGCAGCGTTGGTCCAGCGCGTTGTGGACGATTGACCGGTATTGAATCAGCAATGGGCTGCGACGCTGGCCCAGCAAACACGGGGGATTCATCCAATGCTTTCTAAATGTCGGGCCAGCGTCGAAGACGGTGGGCCAACAATAAACTAGCATTGGGTGAATGCCTCGTGTTTGCTAGGAAAGTGAAGACACGGTAGCACCATTCAATTGTATTGAATGGATACTGAATATATATATATATATATATATATATATTTCTCCTCTGGTCTTTCTTTAATTATATCCTGGACATTTAGGATGCTGGCGCATGAGAGGAAGAGCAATACAGCCATGCTTACAAAATATTGGGCCGAATTTCTCGGAGTTCAGGAACTTCTGTTTTAGTTGTAATTAATCTTAGCATGGTGATTTCGCAATAAAAAATCCGAATTGTTAAACTCAACACTTTTACAGTACGCGCATGTATCACCCAGGCGCATGTATCACCCAGGTGTACATTTGGTCAGGTGTGAAGTATTGACTTGCAGTTTGAAGCAAGTCTAATGTAAACATATCATAAATTCCACTGCGACCCATTTTACATTCTGTTTTTTTCTCGAGTCACGTGATTTTAAAATTAGGACTGATAATGTACTGTGCGCTGTGATCATAGCCCATTACGAACATATTCGCCATAAAGCAATTCAATGATGACGCCGAGGTTTAAATAAATAAAAAGTTGTATGCGGTTGTCCGTGTGTTTTCAAACAATATGAGACAGATTCAATTATAAGTTACTGTATATGACATTGAAATAAGCGTAGTATTTTGGGGTTGCAGTTGCCTTAGGGGTCTTGTCAAGTTTTTTAAAAAATAAAAAATCTGAGAAACTGGATTGGTCAGACCCCAAACTCACCCATCCCCCTATCCATTTTTTTTTAAACATGTACAAAAAAAAAATCCGAGTCGGGGCTTGACCCACCCACCTATACTTCCGAGATTTTCTCGGATTTATATTTGTTTTAACTTGACAAAACCCGTTATCGCGGTATGAATACTGAACTGTAGGGGGGGGGGGTGTAATCTGATAACAAGTGTTAAAGTATCTACTCTCACCTAAATATTTAAATCCCCAGAACAAACACATTGACTACAATGCACATTTGTCTTACCGTAAAATGTTTTTCATATTTTCGTCATATCAAACTGGTAGCTTATTGTATTTGATATCAACATTTTGGTGAACTTTAAAATGTTTTCAAAAACGCATTGGAACAGTTTGGTGTGGAATGTGCATGTACGTAACCTATAACATCACATAAAGCCTATGATTACCTCACGTCTGTCAATTCCTGGATCCGCCAATGCAATAATATATTTTTTGTAGTCGTTGATCTTAAAAAAACAAAGTATAGACACAAAGTTTCAATTTGATTGGTTTCTGAGATATTGTTTGAACAATTGCCTTCCAATCATGATGACATGTGATCTTATTGTCACACTTGGGAGCCGTGCAGTGGAGTAGGAGGAAAGGGGATGGATGCTGGTATACTGATATGAAAACACGAGACATTGACCGAATGTTGATGCAATGTTGTGCCGACGTCCCAGACGATAGGCCAGCAAAGAACCAATATAGGTGACATACTAAGTTTGGCTTTTAATGTTGTTGGGCAGCTTTATGTGACACCAGCCCAACCTAAAGAAGTGAAACAAAACCAGTGAGGGATAATCAATGATTATTATCCGCCACTGATTGCTAATCTATAAACTTAGATTATTGCGAACTACATGTAGCATGTGGGTGATATAGTAAGCAGATATATTCCTGGAACATGCTTGTTCAATAACATAATTAATGGTAGTTATATAATGACATTAAAACGACTTATCAGGCTTTTCAAATGCCTTCTCCGGACCATATACTGCCATATTCTCGATATACGTACATTATATATTACGTACAATGTGAAGTTTAACTATGATTATTCTGTGTTTCGCAAATTGTAGATTTAGCTGTTTTTCTTTCAATTGTTGGAATGATATTATATTATGCATTGCATCACAAATCATAAAACAGTGTCACCGTTTTTTCTCTGTTATATTTGATGTGAGCAAACAATTATTTGCTATCATTGCGAAAACAGTGTTGAAAAGATGATCAATTAATAAGACGTCAATATGTGATTCTATGTCTTTGCAGTGACGTACATCAAGCTATCTGATCCAAACATCAGACACAGTAATATATGTATTAGTAGAATCTGCGCATAATCGATCGTCCGCTTTTCAATATAGCTATCCAATGTATACCATGGACGATGGCACGGTGTTGTTGTAATGTTCTTTGTAGTCGAAGAAGATGGTCTGGTATTGAATTAATACTGGGTCAATATCTATCAACAGAATGCATATACACTCTAAATAATATAGGTTTTTTGAAAAGAACCCTTCAGTACTATTACCATGCAACCTCAGGATAACCCTGCAAGAGTTCTCCTGGGGTTGCATGGTAATAGTTCTAAAGGGTTCCTTCTAAAGAACCTATTTTGTTTAGAGTGTACAGTTTTAAAAAGCATTGTGCATAAACAACGTATAACCTTAGTTATCATTATGCAAATCTAGCAGATAAAAGTAGCCCATTCAAGCCAAAATCATTTATTGCAATCTAAAAACGCGTAGACATATTATAAACATACCAGGTTTTATGGTGTTTATATCATCGACAAAAGAAACATAAGAACCATCTACGTGTTTGTATATTTTGTGACCTCTGTAACCAGGTAACTATACGCTCTATCACTATTGTATCCCCACCAATAACGATAAGACGTTTTGTGTGTGATGGGGACATATTGAAATTGACATGTCATTCTCACTGCTAATTTATTCACACATAGAAGTAGAAATTATCATAATTTTAACTGGTAATCTGGTGTTTAATGACTTGATCATTTATTTTAAATTCTAGTAAAAGTTACTTAATAGAGATTGAAACTTTACTAATTTTGTCAGAATTCAGGTCGACCCCCCCCCCCCCACACACACGAAGTTTACAATTAAACAATTTGACGAAAACAAAAATATATTGAAATAAAGTACAATATAAACCTGATGTGACGCTGTGTGTATGAATCTCTTTGTAAATAGAGACGACTCGATCTATCGGCTGAGATACCATGTGTCTCATTGGTTGAGGTATTGCTCTCCACCAATGAGAGATCGTGATTTATGTCAATATGGCGTTTCTCGGCATTGGAGCAGTGAAGAGCAGTGAGGCGTCGGCCTCACCGCCTACTACCATTATGCCTTCTTCATTTCGGGTCACTGAGGTCAATGAGTCCCTCCCTGAATAAAAGTGTCTGACCTTTCATATACAGTCAAAGTTAGTATTTGAGGACAATGTGTTTTCTGTGACCTTATCATTGACCTTACCATTTATTTTATTACATACAGCAGACTGTAGGCCCTGAGTATTGCTAAGCGCAAGACGTTTCCCAGTCAGCACAAAACATTTGTATAACATTTGTACAGTGTCAGACCAACGTCGAAGACACTGGGCCGACGTTGTACAAATGTTATAGGAGTGTTTTGTGTTTGCTGGGATATAAGACGTTGTTCCAACGCTGTCCAATAATGACTGAAGTCGCCTATTATTGAATCAGTGTGGCACGTATGTCGAATGTCTCGTGGTGTTTGGCAAGATAGTCTACTATAAAATGTCTCTCTTTGGAGTACTTTCAGTTCAGCAACGATAGGCATTGGCTTTGGGTTGTTTTATTGTTGTTTTAACGTCACAGAAGGTAGCCCAGAAATAAACTATCACAGTCAGTGTCTTCTGTTTGCTGGAAAATTGATACATTGAAATCTAATTTAAATGTTGCCTGAACTTGCACAATTGCTTTGCGGCTTAATTTAGAACCAAGCATTTTAAGCAAAAACAGTTTTTGTTCTGTATTTTTCGCGTGGCCAGAAGCTTTTTTTTCTGGTACGTACGATTAAATAATTATTGGTATATACATATTTGGTACTATCTACGCCCTGTAATAGGCTTCCTAATAATTTTCAACCGCCAATTGAATTTTTTACCCACTTGAAGTTGTGCATTGCTATGCTGTCGCGACCCACAACTTCAAGCGGGCGGAGCAAATATTTTAGCTTCATTAAAAACAAATCTCATTGTCACTTGAAATCCAACAAAATAACTAAACGAACGAATATAGGTCCTAGCAAACACAACGCAATTGTATAGTCTTTGCACAATGTCGTCCCAACGTCTTCGACGTTGGTCCAACATTGTACAAATGTTATACAAATGTTTTGTGTTGACTGTGGTGATTGGTGCCCAAAGGGTTGCGAGTTACTGCGCGCCATCTGCTGGTCGTTACTGCTCCAGGGATTCTGTTCTGGCACTGCAGAAGCAGAAGCGGGATCCGTATCGGTGGCATGTACATGTAGCTCCCACCTCCAGGTAGTACTAGGAGTATAAACCTGAACATGTGTATAGCTGGGTGATGCAATCCCTTGCCGGTGTTGCCGGCGTGTGTCTCCTCCCTCCATTCACATGGTGCCTGTAGGTCTATATAAGACTGCTAACAGCGGTACGTGAATACTCTCGTGACGGAACCACACCGTGAAAGTAGTCACCAAGGAAAACACGAAGGACACTGTGACAGTACTGTCGCCTGTCAGTCATCAAGGCAAACACAGGTAAGTGCACGGGGCACACCTCTGGTATCGTGTTTTGTTGTGTATTGTAGTCAGTGTAACAGCTGACCAGCCAAAGAATCATTAAACTAGTCTTGAGAGCCACGTATGCAGGTATGTGAATCTGGAAGAATACTTAATATGTTATGTCTGCCTAGGCATGTACCCATCAAGCACCAAATGTGCACCCAGTGTTGGTATTATGTTGGACCAGCGTCGCAGACAATGGACCAGCATTATTCCAGCATTGGTTCAATATCTGGTGCTTCATGGGTATGCTCCGAGAAAACCAGTATGTGACAATATTGATGTCAATGTGCTAATATTTACACATCCTTCAACACATCAGAAACCATGTGAATGACTTTTGTAGATATCATCATTTCATATTTACCTAGTTTCAGATATTGTTGATGCTATTAATTTCAAATAAATACTTTCCAGAAAAATTCGACGCTGGTTCAATATTAGCCCACCATTGGCTCAATGTATCTTGTTGCTCTGCCCAGCAAACAAAATAGATTGATCATATGTTGTCTTAATGCTGGCCCACTGTGTGCGACGCTGGTT
This sequence comes from Flabesymbios commensalis, assembly GCA_964017125.1. Taxonomy (NCBI): domain Eukaryota; kingdom Metazoa; phylum Annelida; class Polychaeta; order Terebellida; family Flabelligeridae; genus Flabesymbios; species Flabesymbios commensalis. The sequence goes on from OZ024905.1 coordinate 43,013,159, forward strand.
CAATATTAACTCAACATTGGCTGAACATCTCGTCTTTTCTGGGCCCTGTTCATCATGACGTGACGTGAATAATGACTTTGTTGTGGCATAATCACGTCTGTAAAGAGATATTCTGTGAACCGCAGTGACGTTACCGGAAACCCTTTGAATGGCTAATTGGTGAAAATAATGTAATATTTTATTGTATTAGAAAGAGATGAAAACATTGTAGTTCAAGTGTTTGACAGAATTTTCAGTAAACCATCAGTCAGTGTTAATCCCTTCAGCGCGGGGATCGTGTTTATACGTCAGATTCTGACGTATAAACACGCTCTCTCCGCACTGAAAGAGTTACAATATTTCTTAATGGCCTAGACCCATAACATGGGTATTCAAATGACGCGATAAGAGCTAATTAAGACATTTAATCAAATTGAAAAAAACCTTTGGTCTCCATTGTTTATACAAAAATATTTCAGCAAGTGTTAACGGGTGCAAGTGTTAACGGGTGGTGGGTGTTTACGCCACCGTGCTTCGTATGCAAGCTCAAAAGAGACATACTCCGTTCTTGTATAATTTTAGTGTTCGCACTCTAGAAAATGTTATGGTTCACGACTTCGCGTTTTAGAAAACGTGAAGGCTCGCACTCTAGAAAATTATGGTTCGCATTCCAGACAATTTTTTTTGCGTTCGCCCTGAAATATTTCCCCAATTTTAAATTAAAAAAATGGGAAAAATTCAAAGTTTCACGGGCGAAAAGTTTTCGAACATTAGTTTTCCATATAGTGCGAATCTTAGCTTTCGCGGACGTTAAGGTTTTCTAGAGTGCAACCATCAGTGCGAATACAAAATTTATACACCCCAGCAAACACAGAACATTTGTATAGCATTTATACAACGTCGGCCCAACGTCTTCGACGCTGGTCCAACATTATATAAATGTTATACAAATGATTTGTGTTTGCTAGGACTGATCCAAGAACGGGAGTATGTTCTTGTTGAGCTTTCATACTTTCGTCATGGTCAGAGCTATTGTTGGCCCAGCAAATACGAGACTTTCGCCCAATGATAGCCCAACATTAAATCTACGCTGGATTGCATGTAGCTCGTATTTGCTGTATAGTTACTTTAGTCCATGAGCCAGGTAGTGTCATCGGTACCACAAAAAGATACAAATTGCCACTCATACCAACTTTTTCTACATATCCTAATAAACATTATTTGGTATGATAGCAATCTCAATGTGGTAGCTTAAGGTCTCACACAGCTATTTGATGTTTCTCAGCGTTACATATATGTCCACTTTTTGTGGTGGAGTTGTGTATCTTACGCTCATCATTATTAAACACAATGAATTTTATATCCTTTTTCAGGTAAACGTCTCACGAGGCTAATAATTGAATAAAACTGGGAGGTTAAACACTTGGATTTCTCATGAAATTCAAGATAATGCATAGGTAATATTATTTTTATATTATCTGGATATATTAATTCAGCATAGTTGTACTAGAGATGTATTGTGAGAGCCATCACTAGCCTAGAAATACAATCATGTGACATCTACCATGTTGATTTTTGTCAATTTTTCATATTATCGCTCAATTTATCCTGCTGTCACACCTACCAGATACCATGGATACATATATCCAGAAATGTATACCTACTTTGTGTCTTGATGCTTCTGTGTATACCCAATTATTGAATGTATAATTATTGAGGGTATTTAATTTGCACGTGGTACGACAAAATTCAGCTTGAAGGCATATGCATTAACGTGATACTATATTTAATCTAAAGTAATATACCTGTGTTGCACTATGTATTGTGTCATTGGCGGGATAAGTAAAGATGAAGATGTGAATATAATTATGTACAGAACAAATCGATAATATACTTCCAAATTAACATTGAAATTAGGTTAACCATCCTATTAACCTAATAATTTTCATGGCAATACATGTTATAAATCTAGAAAGTAGACCTATATATCCGGAGATGCAGAAACTGAGAAATATTTTCACATGATCGCGTATTGTTTAAAAAAATATCTTAAAATACATTATAATACAAGCTGTAGTAATTGTTTCAAGTTACTAGGACACATGTTTCTTGGAAGCATGCATGCTACTACTCAGAACAAGCACTGTGACTACGTACTAAAAGTGTGGATGGAAATACATACAAATATTTAGTTAGATATCATTCAGTGTCGTGGCTCTATTATTAGCATCAAACTTAACATTAACATTTTTCACATTTATATATCAGCTTACGTCTAAAAATGCAGCTTTTAATATTCATGACAATAACGTTGTATATTGCACGGGGTTGGGTCAAATAATTCGTAACACGATAACATACATTTAAGCTACTACATAGGAACTTTTATCATGCATCAATATTTAGTACTTACTATATACCTTGTCAAAAGCACAATAATAATAATAATGTGTGTTTCTCGCATGCTGGAGTTACAACTCAAAACAATCACTGTTTCAATGTAGCAAATGAGTGAAACGTGTACATATACACATATTTTGTTCCATATTTATTATGTTTTGGCCATCGTATTTGCATCAAACGTATGTTGAATTGGAAAAAACAATGGCCAAGTTATTCACACGGTGGGTTTTATTGTTACGTGATAATATTAATTTACTACATAAAAATTGCTATCATACCAGTATATTTAGAACATACATATATACCTTGCAAAAAATAAACAATAATAAATTTGTGCGTATTGCGTATTTGTGCTACCACTCAAAACAATTTCTGTAACTATGCAGCAGAAGCGTGAAAAAATGTACATATGCACATATCCAAATACATATTTTTCATGTTGTGACCATTTGATTTGCATCAAACGTAACAATAAAATGGTACAGATATTGATAAGCCTACATACAAAACATTCAACTATAATATCTAGTAGTTTTACAATTATGACGAATAACGTATGCTGTATTGGAAAATAAAATGATCAAGTATTTCATTAGGTGGGTTTATTTGTGATGTGATACCATACTACATACTACATACAAACTGCTATCAGGCAAATATATTTACCACAGACATACACCTTGTCGAAAATCGAAATGAATTATTTATGTTTCTTACATAATTGAGCCACGGAAAACAATCACTGTGACTACGTTATAAATAGGTTAATAAATATAATATAACATTATTAGTTGCATAATGTTATATTTCATCACCTGTTTATTGGCACCAAATTCAATATCTGAATGTGTTAGCTATATATCAGTCTACAAGCAAAATATTAAGCTCGAATATTGAGTGGTTTTAGAATTACCGTCAATAACGCATGCATGATTGCTGAAATGAAATGATCAATCATTGAGAAGGTGGGTTGATTTGTGACGTGATAACACAGATTAAGCTACTATGTACATACAAACTGCTATCATACAAAAGTATGTAGTGCAGACATATACATTGTCGAAAATCACAATAATAAGTTGTACCTTTTTATGGTACCAATGACCCCCTTTTTGTGGTCCTGGCTCATGGACTACTTTCCTTATGTTGAATTGCAAAATTTAATTAATTATGCATGCGGAAAATCGCAGTTATTTCTTGATATTTTAATTATGCACTATACATCTTTAAAACGAACGATCTTGTGTGAGACGCTAGTTATAATGGCCCATTACCATAGAAAATGTAATTTAATATCTTATATTCACACTATACAATGAAGTACTTTAACGCTCCCCTGCAATATAGGGGCATACGTGTGTCATTTTCCGATACTCGTCATTCATTTGATATTATAGATCTGATTTGTCGTATTCTCTTTGTATGGTAATTGATCTAACACAGACGCTCAGTATAAAATCGATGTTGTACCACTACAACCGTTCTGGTACACTATCCTATTCATATAATAACAAAATCGACATCCTTCAAAAATTCACCCTCAAGGTAAGGGCAAAGTTAGTTTTTTCTGCAGCTATATATTATATGAGGCATAAGCAGAATTAAGACGTTTTTCATATACTGTGTCGCCATTGGGCGCACAAGTAGCAGTTATCGTGACCCCCGTCGTGCTGCTAAAATATTATGGAATTAAACAAACATACGCGATATGTCCGTTATGCTTATGTAAAGCGTTCTGCATTTTCTGACACGAACACATAAAGGTACATTATTTCAGATACCATGACCGAACAAAAAGCTCGTGAACTGTGTGGGGGATTAAAATTTGCAATGAGAGTAGTTCTTAGGAAACTTTAACAATATGATTATTACAAATGTATTGAAAATCAACTATGTTGGCACTTTTTTACTAAATTTGTTGGTGTAAAATCACATTTTTACACCATCATCAGTTTTGTTAATCAGCATAAAAACAAATACGTACATTGTACATAGTCTAGGCCTAGCTCATGTATACACAATGTTGTACCTTCTTGTCCAACTGAGATATGCGGATTCTGGGAATAATGAATTCTCCGTTTGAAACCTAACGTACTTATTATTATTTCATCTCTAATTCCAGTTATATCAGCTACTGGATTGGTAAAAAAGCCTCGGAGAGTCCGGGAGATATAGTTTATTATAGACGTATACATACATATATTTGAAACTTGTATTACTGTAATACTTCTAAATCAACCAGACAGGGATAGCGCAAGCTCGGTGTGGAATACATATGGGAGAGATAACGCATCATATTATGAGAGTCGCCATGTACATCTCAGTATAGTCTAAGAAACTATGGAGGCTGGTAAAAGAATCGAGAAGGCGGAAGGCGTGGACAGATACGCATCGATGAGTTTCAAAAATGCCATAAAAGGGAATAAATAGTTGTGTTATGTTATCTTGTGTGCTGACCGTGTTGTAGGTACAAATCCATTTCAGAAAATAATATTTTTTACAACACCATTAACGGGTGTATTATGCACCAGTCCATATGAAAATGTAAACACAGTACAGTCATGTCGCTATGAAGACGCTCGAGAATCATGGTTCACATCTTTGACATATATTGAGAACAAGGTAAAGTGTTGATACAAACCACACAATAAACTGTAGGTAAAATCTGGTGAGATAATTAGTCGTTGGTGGGCAGAACATTGAAAATGAGAGATAACTGAGCATTATCACTTGTGAGGAACTCAGAAAGAAAATATGATTACTAAATACAGATGCTCGTATATAAGCTCTTATGTACATCTTCGTCAGCAAGAACATCGTCGCCTCGGAGCTAAAGGATCCTATCTGACACTCGTCAGAGTGGCAGATAGGATCCTTTAGCTCCGAGGCGACGACATACTTACAGCTCCTATGAATAACATTTAACCACTTTGAGCTGTGTAACAATGCAGCAATACAATAATTATTTCGTCGATACTGCACAACTTGTATCTGAAACAGTCCTCTACCAATGCCCACATATTATTATCAGGATGGGCATATCTGGCGAGATATATTAAAATGTTTATCTCAAACGTCCGAATCCACGTCGCTGCATGGGTGATATAAACGGGTACAAGCGCTGTATGATCTTTTCAGATGTACATCCATTTGCCAAAAAACCTATTTGTGTCCAGGGTACCGCAAATGTAGACAAATTGAAAATATCATAGGCCTATATGCATGTGCTGCTCTGTGAAGGTGATCGTGCACTTCAGGTGGAATTGTGTCACAACAGCATCACCTTATATAGCTGGCTATTGAAACAAATGTATCTGGAACTTTATTTAAGGCAAAATTTTGCCAACACAGATTTGTGGCAAACTATTGTGTATGTTTTTGTTTGACGTTCTGAAAATCGGTGACCCGTTGCTTTGTATGTGAAGCCTCGCCTTTTAGTTTTTATTGAATATTTAGATTTTAGGGTATACATACATATGATAAAAATAATATTGGAGAAAATACCAAATATGCAAAAAAATTATTGAAATCACAAGATGCAAGCACAATATTTTCATTCCACTTTGCTCATGGTGGCTATTTTGAAAATATGCAGACTTGGATAATCTTCGGATTTGGTTACTTAGCTTGTTATCTTTAATGGAAAAAATCATTTGAATATAATGTTGGCGGCCATTTTGAATTACGTTATTCTAATTTAGGCGGCTATGTGTTTCTATAATGATCATAAATATATACAATTATACAAAGATACAGTTACACGAGTCATAGAAGTAAATTAAATCACAAATTACGGAGGACAAAGCGAAATTTATTGTTAACAACAACATTTTAGTTTTACTTTGCGGCCATTTTGAAAGATGCAAATTAGGACATTTTACGAGT
>OZ024905.1:43673391-43678391 GCA_964017125.1 Flabesymbios commensalis
CAAAATTGCCAGAATTTATGTCCCAATTGTCATCTAGGCAAGACAATACACCGCCAGGCCATGTGAGATCTGGGTGAACTACCAGATGCAAAACACCATTTAGATTAACGAGCCTAATTTGCCTCGCCATTTGAGTTATGCTTGCGATAGCGAGACACAATTTCGATGTGTTCAAATGTGTATTAACCCTTATCCTACTGAGTAAATTTATTTAAATTTTCAACCACTCGAGGTTGTGTCACGGGTGGTTGAAAATTATTCATATTTGTTAAATCTAAGACCAAAAATTTACCATTTTTGATGTTTAAACAGTCATTTTGTAACCAATAACAGTAAATTAATTGTCTACTAAAATGGATTAAAAACGACTATTGTCGTGATTAGCAGGCAAAGGGTTAATCAGAATTTCAGTTCCAAGCTGGGAACCAAACAGAGGAAGAAAAATAGGCTAATTCAGTGTCTGAATATGAAGCTAGCTAATCTTGTAACGTGTTGATGTGTGAGGTGAGATCTTCAGGATCAGGCGGGATGCTCAAGTACAGAAGGACAGCCTGCGGAGACGTTACAATAGGCCTAATTCTCACCAGTGTCACCAGGTGGTGATTAGGTAGGCAGGGTCGTATGAGGTCGATCATCCGCCGCCAATCCAAGACTAAAAGCTGATCCAGATTTGGCTTAATGTTGATCAATATATCAGATGTTGAGCTTGCACTGGGCAAGGTGTCGTATGTGCTGGAAGCTGACCGCTGGTCAATGGCACCCGTGTGTATAGTTAATCTCAAGGTCAACCAAAATGACACTACTAAACGCAATGACCCCCTATAGCGGCTTACTTTATGTCAAATTATAGCAAAATGATGCCATTTCGGTCATTTTATAGCGTAAGACTCCTAAAATATTTCACCACATATGACATGCAGCCCCTAGACCGTTTTACAATTTTAACTAATGATTCACAATCACATACAATCTCAACTTCATTACTTCCAACAATGTGATTCAACGACACCACTAATATATTATTTTTATTTAGAAAGGTGAAAATATTAAATGTAAACATGGTAAATGAAGGTTAATTCGTTGGTTAATGCCAATAATTGATTGCTGTTCCGAATAAAACAACAAAAAGCCAGTTTTAATGTAATGTACAAACAAATTTGATGTTTAGTAAAATATTTAAAAACCTAAAAAAATAAAGTTTTCTCAGTATCAATGACGCTTTCACACATTCAGGTGAGCCACATTACTATCATAATTTTACCACCACATACTTTTATTAACCCTTTGAGTCACATCATTATTATTTTGGCAAACTTTTTATCAAAATAGGATGTTAGCATACTCTTCTAAGTGTTACTCTGTCTTCTAAGTGTTACTCTGTCACTGGGGTAGATAAAGTGACAAAGTGACAATATTTAGAAGTCATAATGAGGAATATACAGATACTTAAATTGCCGAAATATTTAGTTTCAATGGCAATGTTTGTTCTTCACTATTTATGTATTGGGCGCGTTTTAAAGCGCGGTTGTGACTCAAGGGGTTAATAAATGATTCAATGACCCTAAAACGATAAAACATAGCATTATGAAAATAGACAAAACACGAAAATGGTAAAAAGCCCAATATTAATAATACCAGCATTAAGATACCAACCATTGTAATGTAAAAATTAAACTGCAAGAATTAATTTACCAGGTAAATTTAAAAACGATCCACTCCAATAAAAAATACGGTAAAACACATATACGGTTAAGAGAGAAAACGACATAATTATAAGGTATTAATCCATATTCTTTTACAGTGATTTATTTAAATTTTTAACCACTTGAGGTTGTGTCTCGCTACCGCGATCCACAATCTCAAGTGGTTGAAAATTACTCATATTTGTTTAATTTGAGACCAAACATTTACAAACGTTGATGTCTAAACAGTCATTTTATCCCCAGCAACAGTGATTTAATCGGCTAATAAAACATAGTAAAAACGACCATTTTCATGATTATAGCAGGCAAAATGTCAACAGATTCAGATAATAATCTTTTACGCTACTCACGTGAAGTTGTGTCTCGCTACCGCGACTCACAAATTCAAGAGGTTTAAGAATACTCATATTAGTTAAGTTCAAGACAAACAATTAGCAAATCTTGATGTTTATGCCCCCATCTCACAATATCTGTGCATTAACCTGCTACCCGGCAGACACAAGACGTTGAATCAATGTTGGTTTAACGTTGGTCCAACGTCGAAGACGGTGGACCAACATTAAACCAACATTTATTCAACATCTTGTATAACCTGCTAATAAACGTCAGATTGGCAACGACTTCAGTCGTGGTTTGCGGTGAAGGGGTAAAGTGCTTCTCAGTGATAGAGTCGATTAATATTTAATCCAATTTTGGACTAAAGTTGTGAAAAAAACATGGTGGTACTGGCGACAAGTGTTCATATGTCATGATACATGAGTCCATATACTTTATCTGTAGAGTGATATACGGTAAGAATGGAGGAAGTAAATTGTCCCAAGGGGTAGGCCTCAAGGTAGAACAGTATATATACATGTGTCCCCAAAATTTATAGTGTATCTCCTCAAGAACGACAACATAAACGCTCTCGCTTAACGGATCGTTTTTTTTATTCCTACTTGACCACGGAGCGTCATTCTAGGAGAAGAGCATTGTGTTGCCACCTGGTTACATGGCAGTTAGATGCGTGAGGTGTCTGAATTGGCGGGGTCGCACGACGGTGTAATAAACAGTGGGCGATATGGCTCCCAAGACACTCACTGACTGCCTCACAGGGTGCTATAGCTACTACACTAGCTTATCACACACCCTACGCTACTTCTTCCGTGTCAAGACAAAACTGTGCGCCAAGGTATGATGGCTTAACCCTTCTACTGCTAACTTATTTTTTTGAAATTTTCACCCACTTGAAGTTGTGTCTCGCTACCGCGACCCACAACTTCAAGTGGCTGAAAATTAGTCATATTTGTTTAAATTGAGCACACTATGTGCAGATCTGGATGTTTAGACACACATTTCATACTCAATTATATTGATTTGGTCGACTAATAAAACAGATTAAAAACGACAATAGTCGTGATTAGCAGGATAAGGGTTATCAATTACACACTAAGGTGGTCCGTTATCACCAAGCGTGATATAATATTAAAATTTACTTTGTCACCCTGACATTTTAAAGGTGTTCATCGCCATGCTGTCAACATTCTGGCGTTCTACAAATGTTATAAAAATGTTTCGTGTTTGCTGGGATCACGTTTTGTTGCATCATTTACTCGTATTATACGGACAGCACAAGAAAATCACACAAAGTAAAGCAGCAATCATTGAGACGTGTCTAATGTGTTTATTTATAACGACTATAATTTACAGTATCTGAGCAGATCCACTGTTTGACATAAGCGGTATTTGATCACAAAATACGTGTCATTCATGAAGGTTCAGTGGTAATCCACTTGGGGGAGGGGGGGGGGGGGTTCAGTTAAAACCTTTCAACCTCACTGGGGCGGGGGCCCTAGGGTAGTGGTTAGCACCGCTGCCTTTCACGCCAGAGTCCGGGGTTCGGTTCCCGTTCTCGGCGGTTTGAAAGAAACAAAATTGTTCCTTCCCCATCCACGTGTGAAAGTTAGTATTGTGGGGAGCCTCCGTGACCGAGAGGTAGCGTGCTCGGCCTCAGACCGCCAGGGCTCGAATTTCGAATCCTGTGTCTGGAGGACAGTGTCATCTCAATCATCTCACCATCCTCAGGAGGTTCTCCTGGCCCAGTTTAGCCTATATGTGCACAAAGGTGGCCTAAAGCCCGATTCATTTCATTTCATTTCAACCTCACTGTACCTCCGACCCTGGAAATAAAACCTGGGCCTAAAAAATAGTCGGCTTAGTATAAATTGCAAATTCATAAGAATAATACAAATTATTGGGATGGGATTAGTGTGAAGAGCAATGATTTTATAAAGTGAGCCGTTAAAGGAGAATAGAATAAAACGTGTTTATACTGTAATAGTGAATACAAAAAACAACGGTATATAATAATTATTGTAAGGGGAGGAATGACAGACAAAAAGTTGTCGTTTGTCAAAACGGGTCACTAGTAGGCCCATGTTCCCGTGAGATATGTTGGTACGATTGACCAGAATCTCCCGTGGGCCCCGGAACAGAAAGTCTCTTGGCACGCAACCAATTATCATCACACGCTGCTTTGCCTCTTGCCTAACGCCGGGCTGCACCCAGCAAACGCGAGATGTTGACCCGATGTTGGTTTGATGCTGGGCGAGCGTCGTAGACGCTGGCCCAGCCTCAAACCAACATTGGGTCAACATCTAGTGCTCACTGGGCAAAGTCCGCCGGACACAATCGACTGAAAATGTGAAGCATCTACTATGACGTTGTGTTAAATCTCGGCTCTTTCAGACAATTCACCGGAGGACAGATCGCCCGTTCTGTTTCTGAGCACCGGACTTGGTGGGTCTGGCCCAGAAGAATTCTGACTCCTTCAGCAGAACCCGCTTTTTCAGGCAATCTGCCCCAGATGTTCAAATCGCGTGATGCGCTACACCTCAGCTCCACCGAGCTCATCCCAGATATGCGCCAGATTTGCGCATGCGTGCTTCGCCAGGAAGTGTCTGTTATCCCGGTACACCATGCAGGCGTTTAATTATAAATAATACCACGTGGGTCCTTGGGCTTCAGCCCGGTCAGACAACCTTCAGGGTCATCACAATCGCCATGAATTTGTTCAGATTCTATTTGTGATTCTCAAAGTAACTTATGTTACTCTGATAAAAAAATGCTGGAATATTCTTTGCTAATAATACATTAGTATTCGAATATTGTTCTTATTTTTATGGTGTTGCCGACTTAGTTTTTGATGTTATTTCATTATCTTACCTTCGTATATAGGCCTACGTGCAGTACAAGCCACACAAGCATAATTATAAAAATGAAACCACGGGTCAAACGGAAAACAAGACAAGCTATGAC
>OZ024905.1:44298818-44570025 GCA_964017125.1 Flabesymbios commensalis
TCATAATCCCAACGAGGATACATAAACTTTACCTAATTTAATGGCGGTTATTTTGAATTTTGCGTTACTGTGTCTTTTACTTTTTTATTTTCTTAGGATGGGCGCTTTCTTTTTCATCATTCTGAGCATGATTTTCACCAACATGCCTGCCATAGAACTATTCATAGCGGACAGAAGACTTTTTCTGTGAGTGGCGCGTGACAATGCAATGTGACAAATATGAAAAACATATATAAAATAGAGAAATATTATTATAAAAATTAAAATTTATACAATTTAAAAAATATAAAACATGAGACGACATGGTTGGGTGGGTAGGTAGGACAGGCAAGCATGGAGATTTGCAGGGAAGTTGGTGGGTAGCCGCATGGGCTTGCGGATGGGTATGTGGTAGGATGGGTTCATATGAGCATTGGGCAAAATCCTCCTTGGGCTTTCTATTATATTATAATACTGAATGTCACGTTAATGAATGTTCATTTAATTAGTGATCTTTCCTGGTATGTATGTATGTTTGCATCTGATAGTCGCCGCTGCCCCCCCCCTCCCTCAGGGGCAGATCCAGGATTTGAAAAAGAAGGGGGCGCAGGTGGCTCGGAGGCGAGTTTTTAGCATATTTATGCCAATTTAGGGGACTTTTTAAAGAATTTGGCGCAAAAACGGGTGGGCCTGCGCCCCCCCTCTGGATCCGCGCCTGCCCCCCCTGCTGTCCTCACCGCCGCCGCTCGCAGGGATTTTTTGAACGCAATATAATATAATATAATATAATATAATATAATATAATATAATATAATATAATATAATATAATAAAAAAATAATATAATATAATGTAATGTAATGTAATGTAATGTAATGTAATATAATATTGTATAATAATATAATATAATATAATATAATATAATATAATATAATATAATATAATATAATATAATATAATATAATATTATATTATATATATATTTATATTATATTATATTATATTATATTATATTATATTATATTATATTATATTATATTATATTATATTATATTATATTATATTATATTATATTATATTATATTATATTATATTATATTATATTATATTATATTATATTATATTATATTATATCAAGAAACATATAATATAATATAATATAATATATTATAACATAATATAATATAATATAATAAAAAAAATAAAATAATATAATATAATATAATATAATGTAATGTAATGTAATGTAATGTAATGTAATATAATATTGTATAATATAATATAATATAATATAATATAATATAATATAATATAATATTATATTATATTATATTATATTATATTATATTATATTATATTATATTATATTTATATTATATTATATTTATATTATATTATATTATATTATATTATATTATATTATATTATATTATATTATATTATATTATATTATATTATATTATATTATATTATATTATATTATATTATATTATATTATATTATATTATATTATATTATATCAAGAAACATTTTTCCGAATCGATCGTGATTTTATAGGCTGCCAGTCCGAATCAATTCTAATTTTCTACGTAGATACAAGTCGGCATTACAATTCTCAGTACAGGGGACTTATGTTGCCTCAATCAAAAAAATGATAGAGGGGGCGCATTTATTTAGCGGAACCACATTTTCTGATGCACTTTATTTATTGTTTTTATTCATATTTTTTTTTTATATCAAGCTTTTATTATAGCCAGTATTGTACAGGAAGATCCGAAGATTTAATAAATTTATTTGTAAGTGTTCTACACTTTGTTTAAGACATGAAAATTTGAGTGGTTACTACAGAACGTCTTCTTACTTCCTATCTAAGCTGCTGTGCGACATGATCCCAGTGAGGACGATTCCAGCAATCATCTACTCTGTCATCGTCTACTTTATGTTAGGTGATATGAATTTATATTATACAATTTTACGTTATTTTTATTATTATATGCTCCGAGCTTATGTGTTCGCATTCCTGTCAACACACTATGATTTCAGTGATTACAACAGCTATCATGCAAAGCCAAAAAAGCAGTAACTGCTTACTTTTGGCTTTGCACAGCAGTTGCAATGTTTGCGCACTGAGACTTTGCTTTGATATCGCCGTGTATCTACTGAATTATGTGCGTTGGTTATTAACCCTATTCATTAGGACTTCGCACATACGTATGTTTAATTTGTTATTGAATTAAAAGAAACATGAAAATGATGTAGTTGCACAGTATATATATGTATTTATTGTGTTGTACCTTGATTATTTTTAACATGAACAAGAATAGAACAGATTTGATGTCACTATAATTGTATGGATTTTATAATCTGTACGCCGTCGCCGTTATAAAATACATTCAGATACACATTATACATATAAGTCCAGTGTAGCGGCAGCTAAACAGTTATCAGATATTATTTATTTAAATCTTATTTATAATTCGAAAAAGACTTTGCGATTTACTTAGATAAAAAACCCTGTTTATTATTTTCATGGATAATTTAAGGGGGATCTCACCGGACTGGCGACTATTTTTTGACATTGGGGAATGCTAAAAAAATGTAAAATTCCCCAACTGTTACCCGAACATTCCCCAAGTCTCGCCCAAACGTTCCCCTTTTTTGTCGAAAGTTCTCCCGAAGTTTTTGGAAATGCTCACAATGCCCGCGACTATTCTGATACCCTGACATTTCACCCCAATTTGCAGTTTTTCCCCAAAATTCTCCAATTGTTGACAAACTATTCGCTGGGCTCGACACATGTACTTCAACTATTCGCCACTTTGTCGCAAAAAAACTGAAGCTGGCGACCGGTTGTGCGAGTATTGGCAATTAATTAGGGGAATTAGTTCGCAGTAATAATCGCCACATTCACAATGTTATCACAACCAAAAAGGTTGACAAACAGTCTCAAAAATGAATCATGGCACACATACCTTATGATAAATATTTATTTGACAAAGGAGGAACAGTAATATATCTTTAAACATCACAACATGATGTAGCAATTTTTTTGCAAGAGGGAAGTTTTGTAGATATTTTCTGGAATCAGACACTAAAATATTATGTTAAATGCAGCTTTTAAAAAAATCTAAGATATTAGGAGCTGATTGGATTAACTTGATAACTTTATTACTATGTTATAATTGTTATACAAGTGTGTTTAAAAATTCACAGTCGATTAGTTCGGGTACTTTTTCAGAATTTTTTCAACAGCGAGTATTAGGGTAAAACCAGAAATTGGGGTAATTTTGTAGCATCAAAAATGGCAGTGAGGTGACCATCGAAGAGGAGGAAAACCACTTGATGGGTTTGGTGCACTGATCCCAATAGAGCATAATAAAGTTACTGGCTGCGCTAGAAAAATTTTTTCGCTTCAAAAACGTCATTTTAAAAAAATTGCAACATTCCGCTTACTACTCCGTTACCAAATCCAAACCATTTCAAAATTGATGTTACTTTGTTTAGCTTGACATCAACTTTTAAACGTGATATCCTTATAGAAGCATAATACTAAACAATCATATCTTAAAACTGCTAAAAATTAAGTAAATTTGACGGGATAAACACAAATCCTTATTTCAATTCCGTTACCAAGCTAAAAAAATACTCCACTTCGTTACGAAATGTTTGGCTCGACATGATTATAAACTGTATATTCTCTTGTCACAACATCGATCATAAATGGGTGTTCTATTTATATGGGGACAAAGAGCTATGTTTTAAAAGACTATAATTATCATCAATCATTATGACTGTAAAACCCATAAAATTTGGCAATTCACTACCTCGTTCCCTTTTCTTGGTAACGGAGTAGAGTGGAACGGAGTAGTAAAATTAAAAGTATTCTGGGGATTAATGAAAATATATGGGCAATAATTCAAAGATATATCATACGGGTGGAAATAGTCCCCATAGCAACTGTTCTAGGCATGTAAGCATAAAACCAACTCGTTTTTTAGACCTACAACGCTAGGAACGGAGTAGTAAAAACAATATCATATTTTACAACGTTTTGGTAATACCTGTTTCGAATAACTTGTCACTCAACAATAATAATTCTTTCAAGGTGAAAAACTCGTATAAGGCCCTTCAGTGTGTCAAACTACACTTGATATAATTTTAGATCATGATCATGATTATTCACTTGATGGGGCATGCTACAATGATGGTAACGGAGTAGAGTGCAAATGTGGGGACATATATATTCATCAAAATTATATATATCGATATCAATTTTAAGTCGAATATTGATCATTGATTAGTTTAAGTGAACAATGTCTAGCCATGAAATGTAATTATTAGAATTATATTGTGTATCTGTATCCTACAGTGAAGTTTCAAATAGTGGAATTTTCTCTGGGGACATATATATATAAAACCATATGTATGTAAAATTACCCCAATTTTCGGTTTTACCCATTAAATGATCAATATGAAGAATACTATCAATCTTATACAGTAGTATGTGGGGTATTTTCGATAAAGGGCAATTAAGGAAAGCTCATCAAACTCTTGTCATTTTTATGCTGGCTTACCATGTAGATTTTAGGTCTAGCCAAATGATGTCGTCGTGTGTCTTTTTCTTTTGATTTGGTCGGTACGTAGGTGTGTGTACTAGTTCCAGTGTGTTGATTGTATTGGCTTAATGAACTGGTCTTGTCTTATCTAGATTTGCAGCAGGATGTCAGTAAATATTTCATCTTTTTGGCGTCGATCTTGGTGGGATCGCTGGCGGCATCCGCTGTGAATTTTGCTATAAGTGCTTCAGTTCACGTCTACTCGATAGCCAATGTTGTTGTGGCTCTTGTTTATGTTACCATGATGGTCAGTCTCAACCAATCAATCAACCGATCAATCATCAATCAATCAATTAATGAATCAATCCTTCAATCAATCAATTATTCAATCAATCATTCAGCCAACCATTTAATCAACATATGCTTTACATAATTAGGTCTATCTATTTTATCATGCTCATGATACTATGTACTATATAATATTATAACATAATGTATATTGTTAATTTTAATGACACATAAATCGGACTCTAGACGTCCCATCGTCAATAAATATGTATCATTAATTAATCAACAAATCAACCAACCAATCAATCAATTTATTACTCAATCAATCAACTAATTACTCAATCGATCAATCGATCAATCGATCAATCAATCAATCAATCAATCAATCAATCAATCAATCAATCAATCAATCAATCAATCAATCAATCAATCAATCAATCAATCAATCAATCAATCAATCAATCAATCAATCAATCAATCAATCAATCAATCAATCAATCAATTATTCGTTTTCAGATATTCGGTGGCTTTCTCACGCATGTTGACGATATTGTGGTGTGGTTACGATGGCTACAGTATTTCAGTATATTTAGATATGGCATTAATGTAAGTTTTCAATAAAATATGCAAAAAGTATCAGCTTTCAAAATAAAATATTTTGCTAAATTAGGAAATATAGGTCCTGTATCGGTATCACTCCAAATCGCATACTGTGTGTTGCTTGGCGGGTAATTAATGCCAGTTAAGTTTTTTGAGCTGTTGATGCGAGAAAGATAAACGCTTTTCATTTTTGGTGCTGTATGTAATATAATTAGAACAGCACCCGTCCAAGAAATGAAGTGTTCCCTTAAATTTCCGTATTGCATAAATTACCTTTTCTCACGTCACACTCATATAAACATCTTGTCACTAACTGTATATTAATAAAATAAGTGGAGTAAATCCTTATTTGTACGTCATGTTGTTATTTTTCAGGCGCTGTCCATCAATGAGCTGAAAGATGCGCCATTCTGTATTAATCGTGTTGATGGGGAATGGTAATGGCTCAGTTTATTACTCATTTATTTATGCTGGAAGAAAATAATTATGTACTCGTCTGACAAATTATCACTTTGATGTGGTTAACCGATAATCATGTCCATTGTGCCCCGCAAAGCCAAAAGGCAGTATCTGCTTACTTGTAAAGTAAGCAGATACTGCCTTTTGGCTTTGCACGGCAGTATAATGACCGTTTTTTGTGTTTTCCTTTGTGCTCAAAATAAGAAAATTCGACCAGTAAAGAGAATTAAATTGGCTATATTGGAATATATCTTGCTTCAATTTGTACTTACGTATGCAAGTTTTACCCCTGCATGCGCTGTTGGCATGATCCAATCTAAAGTGAGCCCGAGACAGCAGACAACTGTTACAGCTTTAGTTTAGAAAATGCTCAGCGCTAATTGTTATACCTTTAACCATTTAACTGCCAAATTATTCAATCTGATAATTTTTACCCACTTGAAGTTGTGTCTCGCTGACGCGATCCACAACTTCAAGTGAGTGAAAATTATTGAGATTTGACAAAATGGAGGTCAACTGTTTTCAAATATTGCTGATGGATGTCACATTTTATCTTGAACATGTTTAAAAAGGTGGTACTTAATGTGCTAATAAAAAATGAAAACCCAAATATATGCGGCACCGGCGGTTAAAGTGTTAAGGGATAACATTGACTTGTTAGAATCAAACGAGACATATAATTTTTTACACTATTTTATGATAACTGATAGGTAAGAATGCCGTGATTCTGAGCTGAAATCATAATTATAGATGATTTAGCTGGCACGTGCTTTTCTAATTCTATTTTCTTTGGAAGGCACATATTATTATAATCATTACATATTTGTGAATACTAATAGTATGTACATTTGTTTTCTATTTCGTTATATATTGCGTAATAACGTGAAATTTGTCTTTATGTTGCAGCATTAGTTATAACAGTACATTGGGAAATCTACACCTGGAAAATCGGGGCATCGACTACAAGACGAGTTGGGATTTGTGGGCGAACAACTTTGCTCAAGGGATGTTATTCTTAGGTTCTCTCCTTATCGGTTACATTCAGCTTCGACGCATTAATAAATATAAATAGCGCCTTCACTTTCTATACATCGACTTCTGAATGACCTGGGGGAAAATACCAGTGCAGAGGTTCTCTAGTCGTGACGTATAGAGCTCATCACAAGACTAGTGTTCTAAGCAGTGCGCACTGCCGTTATATGGACAAGACTTGCTCGCCAAACCTGACTATTCCAGCGTGACGATCAGAATAGAATTATAAAATTATTGCTATTATAATACATATATTTGAATGAGACAACCAGACACTAGTCTCAGTAATTCGGGAGTAAGTATTTTATTACTGAAGTAAATGCAATTCTATGGTGCCATACACATTTTTTATTGTTACAACATTTGCAACGTGTTATAAACTATTTCTATTCAACCTTGATTGAAAACCTTTCTTGGTCGCGTTGCGTTCGCGTTGGTTAAAATTGTTTGTTCATACTTGTGTTGAAACGTTGTTCTTTTACCGATGTTTTGATATTAGAGTAATAAGATCGTAAGGATAATATTATATTATGACTAAGGGCGTGGCTATGCTTATCGTACTGTATTTTGTAATATTATGATGACTGTATCGCATGCATTTCTACATTGCTAACTTTACTTATAAGGCTATTATATACTGTTGTCGTTAATGTACTAATTGATTGACATTACGAGCACATTAACGGAAATCAGTTTCGATACATAATGTTTGTCCAGTAAAGACGTAACATTTTTAACGTCGTTTTGTGCAAACTCAACTGAACCGCGTACAATATCTTTTGCGTGTTTTCTTTTATTTATGGTAAAATGACCAAGTGTTCCCGATAACCAAATGAGTCGTTAGTCTATTTGACGCCTACGCATATCTGTTTGAAGGTTATGTGCGACTATTATCAGTCGTTTTTTTGAAATGGTAAACTGCTACCCAACTGCTTCCCAAAATGGAATCGAACCCTAATTCATCAGAAATAATAACAGATTTTATCAGTGTAGGCCTATTGAATCTTCTATGTGCTATAATTTTATATTAATAAATAAATAAATAATAATAAGATATCTAAGAATTGAGTATTGATTTCTTATATTTCGCAGAATAGGTAATCGTCAATTTTTATCATCAGATTATATTAAGAAAAAAGTTTTGAATTATTTTAAAAACGTAACTTTACACCTTTATTGTAAAATTGTTACACGACATGCCGTGATGAATGAGCTTAATTCTAATATACACTGTAAACCCTGTCCACTATTATGGCACAATTTATTTGAGTTACCATGGCTCAATGAGCTGGCACAGCACAAAGCGAATGAGTTATCATAAGAAATTTTGCAATTTTAGTTACGGCAACGCAAGAAATGTATGTTGACCAATTAAATAAACTCAATTCACAAAGATGATTTTTTTCCTTCAGTCTTTCTTCATGTCATGATCTTGCTGGCAGTGTCAGATAACGTGCTACTTAGGTTGTGCGGCAGAGCGTGACGACTCAGCACTGTGGCTGGTAAGCGAAGGACGTGCTCACACGTCTGTCCCCGATGAGTGGCGAGGTCTAAGTGGCAAAGTGTGACGGGCTCGCGGAAGCTTTGACTCATCAGTCAGCGATTCCGTCTAACTCTAATTCGGCAGCGATGAATCTGCAGTTGAAGTCGCCACATTACCCCCAAGCTAAGTGACAACGTATATCTACAAAACTATGCTTGTGGTTACTTCAACGGCAGAAATCGCAAAAGTATGGTTATCTACGCGTCGACCAAGTAGCACCAAGTCGTACCATTATATAAACAATATAACAATAAAACGTAAACTGTCAAAGTCAGTTTACAGCGTTGTTGGTGGACATTGATGAGTGCAGCTATGACCAAATCAATATTTAAATTATTTCCGATCCTCTTAGCAAATGTCCTTTTCAACCAGTCATGCCTAAAACGTATTTATCAAATCCAACTGGCTTAGTTTAATTAATACATTTGACATAATAAAATATGATTATAAAACTTTACATTACTTTACGTGACAATGATTTAGTTGTGCCAGGCCTGGCAGGATTTATGTACACAACTTAACTAGATGATACGTGCGCTGGGTCTGCAGTATATATCATTAGGAGCTATAATCGCGTGAACCAGCTGCACGACTTGGGCGGGGTGGTGGATCTGTCGTCCAACACGTGTTTGTATAGGTGGCGGATTTACCGTGACTCTACCGTTTTTGTCGGCATTACCATCGCTTCGGTTGTCAGTGCGTGTGTTTTGTGGGGTTCGAATCGGCACGTCTTTTCTCAAATGTAAAGGAATGCGTGAATTTGTTCGGATACCTTCGTACCTTCCGTTAGCGCGAGAAGTTACGGCAGTCCTGGCATGCGGCGCCTTGTAAAGTGTCGCCCTTGTATTCGACTGTTTCTCAGTCTTTTCACCTCGTTGGTTAACCTCTGGAACTGTTTCCTTTGTCCTTGTCGTAGACTGTGCGTTCAAATTTTGCTTTGTGCAAACTCCGGTCCTGGAAGGCTTCGACGTAGTAGTTCTTCGTTTGTCTACTACGACCGTCCAGGCTCGTGCATTTTTGCTGTAGGCTGTAAAGCAGTAGGTCTTAATGTAGGTGTCAAAATGGCGGTTTCATCAAACGTTTTTTATATTTATCCAACTTTTGGGCCAAGGTTTTTCAATCCAAATAAGCCTGGATGTTATGTTAGCTTTTAAATTTCACACAATTTTGGTGAAAGACAAATACAAAATGGCCGCCATCTGTTTTTTAAAACAATATGTAATTTTGTGCATTTTACCTGTAACAATTGATTTTTTACTTGACTCGTGGTTACGTTAAATATACATTAAAAAGGGGAGAGGTTACTAGCACATCACCCTGAAAACTGATCATTCAGCATTCAGTTATAACTAAAATAGTACAAAAATAAAAAATCAATATTCAGTTATATGCATTTGTAAGTTGTTGCGTCACCGTCCAGAATCTAAAATGTTTTTTGGTTGCAGAACAGGAACTGAATTAGGAATATGTTGCATACCGATTGTTTCATAGGTATTAGGAACAGTGGGTGTACGATGAAGGTTTATACGTGATTTCAAACGGTATTTGTACACTCTTGGAGAAAAATAACATGCAATGATAATGATAGTGACTAGGAGTGCACTTCCCAGAAACCACCACCACCACCACTGGTCGAATACTGAGGTACCGGTAGTTGGATATTTGACATCGATGTATAGGATAAAGCCCGAAGAGCGCTACATTCTTAACTGTGAAAAGGCCGAGGCCGTAGGTCGAGGCCTCTTCCACAGCTAAGAATGTAGAGTTTCGAGGGTTTTAACTGACTTAAAACACATCCGACCATAATAACCTGTTAATGAGGATCCCTCAAAATCAACAGCTCGGTCACACCTGACTGATTATAGCAACATAGGCCTACCATGATAATTGGTCTGTACTTGAACAACAATAAATATCCATAACCGGCTTAGAATGTAGTGGTCGGTCAAAGCAAATAATGTAGTGGTGTGTTTTAATAAGTCAGAAAGCTGTAATGACTGTCAATCGACATCTGTGATCAGTAACGTTAGATAGATAGATAGATAGATGGATGGATGGATGGATGGATGGATGGATGGATGGATGGATGGATGGATGGATGGATGGATGGATGGATGGATGGATGGATGGATGGATGGATGGATGGATGGATGGATGGATGGATGGATGGATGGATGGATGGATGGATGGATGGATGGATGGATGGATGGATGGATGGATGGATGGATGGATGGATGGATGGATGGATGGATGGATGGATGGATGGATGGATGGATGGATGGATGGATGGATGGATGGATGGATGGATGGATGGATGGATGGATGGATGGATGGATGGATGGATGGATGGATGGATGGATGGATGGATGGATGGATGGATGGATGGATGGATGGATGGATGGATGGATGGATGGATGGATGGATGGATGGATGGATGGATGGATGGATGGATGGATGGATGGATGGATGGATGGATGGATGGATGGATGGATGGATGGATGGATGGATGGATGGATGGATGGATGGATGGATGGATGGATGGATGGATGGATGGATGGATGGATGGATGGATGGATGGATGGATGGATGGATGGATGGATGGATGGATGGATGGATGGATGGATGGATGGATGGATGGATGGATGGATGGATGGATGGATGGATGGATGGATGGATGGATAGATAGATAGATAGATAGACATTCTCCACACATAGATGTCGCTCAGGTCAACCCCGCTCTCTCTCTGTAACCACACGCCATGTTTCGACAAAAACTGCTCATTTTGAGCAGTTTTGTTGATATAACAACTATAGGCTTATAAACACTCTTGAGTGTCCTGAATATATATGGCAAATATAAAACACCACTACTCCGCCACATATGAGTTTATATTCACATAGAAATAGAAAACATTCAATGGATTACTTTTTCTGCCTACGCGCTGCTGTGAGAAGGTCCATGTTTACGTTTTTCTGACAGAATTTACAATCGGCTTCAAAACACTGGGAAATATAAATTACTGAATGACATGCGAATTGTGCTGGTTCAATTTATCCACTACTAAACAGAATAAATAGCCCTTATCTGTAACAAACTCTAAGATCAAAATAAATATTGAAAAAAGGATAAGTAATGAGTTGAAGTGAACACCAAAATAGTTCCGTGGTTATAGGAATGGTTATAAAATCACGTGGTAACGCTCACTAACGGCTGATAAATCTGGTCAATCGCCATGCATGCATACGGCGAAATGAGCGTGTGGTATCAGAGATATAATCTCTGAGGTCAGAATGATAGATAGATAGATAGATGAATGGATGGATGGATGGATGGATGGATGGATGGATGGATGGATGGATGGATGGATGGATGGATGGATGGATGGATGGATCGGTGGGTGGGTGGGTGGTTGGGTGGGTGGATGGATGGATGGATGGATGGATGGATGGATGGATGGATGGATGGATGGATAAATAGATGGATGGATAAATAGATAAATAGATAGATAGATAGATATTTATTGACGACGGTAAGTCTATGCAGACTTATGCGTCGTTAAAATGAACATATGTACAAGACTATATACAACACGATTAGTTCAGTAAAATCAAATCAAATTTTATATCAGCGTTTTGACCCGTAAGTGGCACACTTTGTGTTAAAAAACAGTCATAAAATTGTTGTAGTTCAATTGTAGTATCGCTTCGGTTCTGACGTTGCAAACGTTTCCAGAAACCCCAATAATCTTTAAGATTATTACTACACATCGTTTCAAAATTTATTTTCAAGTTTGCATTATAGTTTCGTTTTTTTCTTTGAATCATGCGTTTATAGTTGATACACAAGTTATGGTAGTAATTGTTGTTGGGTAAATTAAACGTAAAAAAAGTCCGTAGTGTAATGTTGTGTGTCCTCGTGAAAACAGAGAAAATTTCCCATTGAGGAGACACAAGCCGACATGGGTACGGTAACATAAAGGAATATTAGCGGAAAGTACCACTGTCTGAGATGGTAGTCCGTAACACTCCAGAGTAAGCTCCGTTCCTAGAGTGGATAAAATATATTCAGTGAAATCAATAGCGTCCACCCAATCTAAATGAAGAAATACTAGCTCGCCAGGCACCGTTTTTAGTCAGGGAAAGTAAAGCGATTTTTTAACAAAACCTAGAACAAATTCCTTACCAAATTCTTTTTTTACCATTGTATAGTATAAGGTCTTAGCTAACTTCTGACAATTTGTTTACGCTCAACTGTCATAGGAGGGTTTTTACAGAGCAAAATGTAAGATGGCCGACATCGGTAATGAAAAAATCGAAACCAGACATATTTTGTCATGGAATGCTAATTTACCCTACATTTTATCAGCGGTGGGTAGACAGTTACGTTAAATGTAGTATTATTTATAAAAGTAAATAATATCAACAGGAGAAAAAACAACATGGCCGCCAAAAACTGCAAAACAAGATAGTGATCAGTAGTAGTTCACACTTGACTTTTTGGTTTGAGAAGTGCAACATGCAAATCTTATGTTACCGATATTACTGCACATGCTAAATGTGAACAGGTCTGCTTTTTGTAATTAGGAACAACATTTTCTTTTGTCTCTATTAGATGTATGTGTAATAAATATAGTGTATGTGTAGCGCATGTAAAAACGTAATTGTAATAAGTTAGGAGCTTTGTTGAGTGGTAAAATGTTCCAGACAGTCGAATGTACTAATAATATAGATGTTGATTTGGACTGGGAATGTTGGCTCTAGTGCTATGATGATGCTGTTAAAACATGTGTACCCAAAAGCTTGGACAAAAGTTAAGAGTGCTCATCATTGGAATACATTTAGAAAAAGTAAGAAATTAATTACATAAAGTATTGCAGTTCAAGCACAACCAGTTCATTGCTGATTTGCCTGAAACACTAAAGAAGAACCCTAAATTCTGGTCTTAAAAAAAATATACGTAGAACAAATTGTCATGAAGGTCTAAGCGCCACCAATCCCAATGATAATTATGTTATGTTTGAATTAGCTTTTATTAACAACACTGGGGAGTCAATAGCTTTTGTAGAGGCTGAGATAACTTTTATAATGGCTGTGATGACTTGCTCAGTGGCCGAGATCAGTTTTTGTGGCCAATATCACCTTTGTGGTGGCTGATATAGCTTTTGAAGTGGCCGTGATGACTTCTTCGTAGGCCAAGATCCCTTTTGCAGTGGCTGAGATCACTTTTAAAATGCCTGTGATCACGTCTTCAATGGTTAAGATCACTTTTGTAGTGACCGAGATCACTTTTAAGGTGGCTGACATAAGTGTGTTAATGGCCAAGATCACCTTTGTAGTGGTTAAGATAATTTTCAAGGGGGATGTGATCACTTTCTAAGTGGCTAAGATCACTTATATATAGTGGTTGAGACAACTTTGAAAGTGGCTGTGATCACTTCTTCGGTGGTAAATATCATTTTTGTAGTGACCGAGATAATTTTTTTGTTGGCTGACACCAGTTTCTTAGTGACCAAGAGCACCTTTGTGGAGGCTGAGATACTTATTAAAGAGGCTGTGATTACTGTGACGATGATCATTTATGTAGTGAGTGAGATAACTCTTAAAGTGGCTGTGATGACTTCTCCAGTGACCAAGATCAGCTCGTTTGTGGCCAAGGTCACCTTTGTAGTGGCTCAGATAACTTTTAAAGTGGCTTCAGTGGCTGACATCAGTTTGTTAGTGACCAAGATCACCTTTGTAGTGGCTGAGACAATTTTAAAGGAGGATGTGATCACTTCTTCTGTAGTGCCTGAGATAATTTTTCAAGTGGTTGGTGTGACTTGTTTCTTGGCCTACATCACTTTTGTAGTGGATGAGATAACTTTCAAGGTAGCTTCTGTGGCTGACATCAGTTTGTTTGTGGCCAATATCACCTTTGTAGTGGCTGAGATAATTATTAGGGAGCATGTGATCACTTCTTCAGTAGCGCTAAGATAACTTTGAAAGTGGTTGTGGTCACTTCTTCAGTGGCCAAGATCACTTTTTGTAGTGGATGAGACAACGTTTAAAGTGGCTTTAATCACTTTTTCAGTGGCCAAGATCATTTTTGTAGTTGCTGCGATAACTTTTGAAGTGGCTGTGTCTTCTTCGGTGGCCAAGATCATTTTTGAAGTGGCTGAGATCACTTTTAAATTGGTTTCAGTGGCTAACATCAGTTTGTTAGTGGCCAAGATCATTTTTGTAGTGTCTGAGATAATTATTAAGGAGGATGTGATCATTTCTTGAATGATCAGTCAATTATCTGTGATAGTGCCCGAGCTATAACTCGTTTATGAGGGTGCACTGGAACTCTACTTTTCGACTAGACTAATAAGCTTATCAAAGCCACATCCAAACGTTTTAAAAATAATTGCAAATAATTGCAAAAAATAATGTGGAACATAAAAAATTAAAAAAAAAAAAAAAAAGAAAGTGAAAGGAAATTTAATTCGACACATAGACTACAGACAGGCGCAAAAAATGTTCAATCAATAAAACATTTGGCGGCCATTCTGTTTTTTTTTATTTTTTTTATTTATTGTAAAACAACTTCCAACCTTTATTCAGCACATTTGTAAACAAATTGATGATTAATTATCACTCCCTATGTTATTTCCGTGAGATAGTCGGCCATTTTGGATTTTACCCTCCTAAAAATCCTCCTATGAATATCTATATATGAATATGAGTAAACAAATTTTGTGTGGCTAGTCCAGACCTTATACAAGACCGTGGTACAAAAATATTTTGGTAAGGAATTTGTTTTAGGTTTTCTGCTAACTTTCCCTGACTATTTTACCCGTGCCAATTTTAACACATCATTTGCAACATCAGGGATTTGGCTCACAGTAATATAACACTTTTTATCATATTTTGGTTGTAGTTGCAACAAACTGTTAACACGCGGGTACTGCGTCGCAGAGCCCACATTGCTGGCTACGTACACAAATGGATCACGCCCTAAACAGTTCGGCTCAAGCATGATGGTGTTATGTCTGGTATCGTGTAATAAGCTTGAAGGAAGGTTAAGTGTAATATAATCCTGATAATGTTCACCAAGAGGTATCGGCAATATCTGGAACTGCAAACGTATCCAAGCATCAACAGCAACCAAGGGCAATGTTGCTTTAAATACAATAATATTGTCATCAGTCCACAATGGTTTAACAATTGTATTCTGATAATACCTGACAGACAGACAAGACAGACAAATTGTTTATTTATGTCTCACCCTAGTTACAATAATGTTATACATTCACAATAAAAAGCAGTTTAGGTAAAAGTAACCAGGCCACTCTCCAAGACTTATGAGAGACCAAACTTACACACCCACGCACATACGCACGCACACACGCACGCACGCACGCACGTCAGTAAAAAAAAACAATTATAAAAATAAAAACTAGAAAAGTTATGACATGTATAACAAGTTATACATGGCACGAGGACAAAAACCTGAAACTTGGCGGATTTCAGAAATGCAGGTTTTAATCTATATTCTGAAAATCAGGATAATAATAATTATAATAATACATTTTAATCATTCTGGGTTTTTTTTAAATTAGCTAAAAGTAATGATATTCTTAATAGTAATACAGTAATGATGGATAAAAGTAATTCATTTTTCAAACTCGTCTCGCGCTTGTGGGACATTGACGTTTTCTAAAAAAACATGAGTATTGTTAAAAAAGGTAATAATAATATTTAAAGATATAACATAGCAAAACAGTGACGTAGGATTTGACACAAGGTTTTGGCACTCAACTTTACTATAACTTCATTTGAAAGGATAAATGACAACAGGTCTAAATTTCGGGTGGACAGTGACGGATCAATCGCGAAAACTGCTTCCAATAAAGGCACTCGCATGTCAGAATACACAGGACACTCTAAAATAACATGACACTCATCTTCAATACAGTCCAAACAAAAAGGACAGAAGCGTTCGCTAACAGGTAATTTTTCATAGCGCCCAGTCTCTAAGCAAATGGGAGCAACACCACATCTAAACTTAGCTAGAGCTGAGCGGTGACTTCTAGTCATGATATTTTCCACGTAAAACTCAGTCTGAAACATCTTCTTAAGTTTACAATACGTAATTTATTGCTACCATTACCACTCCGCGCACCTACTTTATCGACTGCTTCAGACCACTGCTAAGCACATAACTTTAACATTTTGTTTATAACCAACTGTATTACTTTATTCTCACCGGCAGTACTAATAACATTGATATCTGTTAACATATGCAAATCATGTTTTTTTGAAGAAATCATCTACGCGATCATACCAAAGTTTACATCGTACTTTTGACTTTTACAAAACATAAAAACGTTTTTGTTTATCTATTGTCACTCATACAATGGAGTAGCTGTCATTGCTTTACAATAGTAACCCATTGGTGATATATTGGTAAGGGCCAACCCATGTCTCCCAGTATTGCTGCATTAGAGGTGTATTTTCCCACACCCAAAAAGAAACGACATGCTTTATTATGTACTGCATCTATATGTGAATATGATTTGTCACCCCAGATAGCTGATCCATATGTTATTATTGGTAACACAAGGGCATTGGACAGTTTGGTAAAACATGAGTACGGCATACCGCCATAAGCCTTAGCTTTGCAAATTATTAAACCTAAAGCTCTATTTGCAGATTTGGCGACAGCCTGACTCGTATATGTAAAATCGAGAAATTCATTTATAAGCAAGCCCAGGTATTTATAATTCCACGGAAGTGTACAACCTTTGACTTGTTACTATTCACCCTCATACCCCATGTATTACACCAAGTATTTACCACATCCAGTAATCTTTGTAACCCTTCCTCTGATTCAGCCAGAAGGACTAGGTCATCAGCATAAAGTAGACAGTTATTTTTTTCGTCATTCATATTAAACCTTCCGCAACAGATTTTAAGTCATGCACTAAATCATTTACATACATATGAAACAGAAGCGGAGATAACAAACACCCTTGCTTCAGGCCAGATGTCACTTGAAACCAATCGGTATTTGTACCATTTATACGAGCACAACAGCGAACATCATTATAAATTGCTTTTAAAATATTCCACATGTGACCATTTAAGCCTTGCAGCTGTAATTTAGACCAGAGCAAATCTCTATTTATACGGTCAAAAGCCTTAGAGAAATCGATAAAAGCCACAAAAAGAGATTTCTTACTTTTATTTTTATATTCTGCTAAATTTGTCAATGTACTTAAATGGTCAATACAGTTTTTACCCGCCCTGAAACCTTTTTGTTCATCCCATAATAAATTGTTCTGGTAAGCCCATGATTTTAATCTGTTGCTTAGCACACCACAAAAATAGCTTATAAATAGCTGAAGCTAATGCAATCCCTCAATAATCAAGAGGATCCTTACTCTGTGCATCTGAATTTTTTGGTATCGGTTTATAATACTTTTTGTCCATGCACTGGGAATAGCTCCCTTATTGTAGCATTCATTAAATAACGAGAGCATAAATTTTACTGCAGTCTGGTTACGTAACGCTTCAATGGAAATACCATCGACACCAACAGTTTTTCCGTTCCTAGCATGTAATAAAGCAGAATATATGTGATGGGGTTTTGCATACCTGTGTCAATAGCATGTTCGTTATTTATGTCGGCTGCTAACGTCAAATGATGAGGTAATTCATCCTGCACATGATTTAGAAGGCTACTGAAGTCACACTGCCATCGGCTAAGTATTGCAGCTCTATCACTAATCACATTACCGTCATTATCTTCCACCTGCCAAGGCATAGTGCTAGACTGAGAGCTCTGATTGTAGCATCCGAGTTGTTTAACACGTTGCCAAAAAGTTTATGAATCGCCCTTCATCATCTAGAGAAGATGATCCTGCTGCTTACGCCAGAAAATTAGCTGATTGTACGCTGATTGTACAGCCTTATCAAAAACACCCGGAGTCAGTCGCATTGCAGTTTTTTTTGTGATTTATCAGTTGGCGCAGCACGTTTCCATCTAGCCTCTGCATCACAATACAGTCCTGTCAATTGCTCGGACCACCACGGCTTTTTCACCCTTCGTCGTTTATTATCTTAAGCATTCTTCACGGTAACTTGGCAGGATATGCCATCATCCTCCATCTTTAAACAGTTTTACAACAGTTTTGAAATTGTCATATAAAATATCCAGCTCACCTTGTTGATGCGCACCATCAGAATAAGTCATTAACAAATTATCAATGTGTTCCCGGATGTGGGCTAACTGTAGTAGCTCCGAT
This sequence comes from Flabesymbios commensalis, assembly GCA_964017125.1. NCBI lineage: Eukaryota > Metazoa > Annelida > Polychaeta > Terebellida > Flabelligeridae > Flabesymbios > Flabesymbios commensalis. Next base: position 44,317,546 of record OZ024905.1, read on the forward strand.
GTCATATTTTTTTGGTTACATTTAGTGAACTGTACACTTTCCTCCGTTACATGTCCCTTACGTGTGGCAGTTAGGGTGTGCATGACCCAGCATAGTAGTGAGTGGTCTGGTATTACTGCAGGATCAAACTGTACGTACACGATGCTACTACCATGTATGTACACGATACTACCATGTACGCTCACGATACTACCATGTACGTACATGATATACTGTTATATACGTACACGATACTACCATGTATGTACACGACACTATCATGTACGTACACGATACTACCATGTACGTACACGATGCTACCATGTACGTACACAATATACTATAATATACGTACACGATACTACCATGTACGTACAAGATGCTACCATGTATGTACACAATATACTATCATATACGTACACGATACTACCATGCACGTACACGATGCTACCATGTACATACACGATAAACTATCATATACGTACACGATACTACCATGTACGTACACGATACTACCATGTACGTACACAATATACTATCATATACGTACACGATACTACCATGTACGTACTCGATACTACCATGTATGTACACGATACTACCATGTACATACACGATGCTACCATGTACGTACACGATACTACCATGTATGTACACGATACTACCATGTACGTACACGATACTACCATGTACATACAGGAAACCACTCATACGTACGGTGGCGTATTAGGGCCAGAACACACATATTTTTTTTAAGATCATACTACTTACACGATGCCCACGCACGTATAAATTGCTTCGAAAGATATTCTTCCTGCCTACTATATCTACGCTGAAGACAAGTGTACGAAAGCTTCAAATTGTATCTGGTGTTAGCGAGCAATTTATGAATTTATTCAAAATAAAAGTAGCCAAAATGTCAGATCACTCTAAGCTGTGCGCCATCGTCTTCGATGAGATTTTCTTAAAAGAAAGTGTAAATTATGATGTGAAAAATGATGAGTTAGAAGGTTTAGAAAATTTTGGTCATCTTGGTAGGTCAAAGTATGTCGCAAACCATGCGCTGGTCTTTATGGTAAGAGATTTGAATGATAAATGGAAGCAGCCATTTGCATACTATTTGTCGAGCAGTACTGTCACAGCATCGACTTTGAAGGAAGTGTTACTATATTATATAAACAAACTTGTTCAGTGTGGTTTGAATGTGAAAATTGTTATTTGCGATCAAGGTGCAAATAGTCGCTCTATGTTACATTCCCACCTACATGTAACTGTAGATAGACTTTTTTTCATGCACAATGAAAAACGAATTATTGCCTTTTATGATCCTCCACATTTGTTGAAAAATGTGCGCAATAACTTACGTAAATCAGACTTTAAATTTGATAACAAAAAAATTGTGTGGCAATACATTTTTGACTTTTTTATCGCGACTCTATGCTGCCAATAAGAATGACCCCAAAATTAAGTAAGAAACATATTAATTTGCCCATGTTCTCTAAACTCGGTGTAAAACTTGCAACGCAAGTATTAAGTCACTCGGTAGCTGCCGGAATATCAACACATGTTAGTTTTGGTGCTCTTCCAGATGAAGCAATGGAAACCGCCATGTTCGTAGAAAAGATGGACCAACTTTTTAATGTCTTCAATAGCTCAAGCCTAAAATCTTCGAAAAAAATGGGTCATGCAATATCATACGAATCCACGCATTTTGAATTTCTTGATGATGTTAAAACAATGCTAAAATCCATGACGAGTAATAAATTACCAAGTTTAGATGGCTGGCTACTTGACATAAATACATTATATCTGCTCTGGGATGACTTGCATAACAATCACAACGTGAAGTATTTCATAACAAACAGATTAAATCAAGATTGTGCGGAAAACTTATTTTCTGTTATCAGGGGAAAGGGTGGACGTGGGGATCGACCTGACGCAACTCAATTCCGTGCAGCATTCACTCAAGTCATGGGGGATCAGGTGTTGTTGACCAGTCCGAATCAAAACTGTAACGATGACCTGGATGAATTTATGTTTAATTTGAAATCATTTGCTGATATAAAGCCTGTCACTTTTACTGCACTTTTACCTGATCTCTGTGACTCCGTCACAGAATTAGCCTCTTCAATGGTGAAATCATTCACGCCACAAATATTCTTGTTTATATCGGTGGATATATATGTCGTAAGGTGTCGAAATCTTTATGTGATGAGTGTAAACAAACTTTGATAGGTAATTTTGATATCAACAATAATTTACATACATTTCTTTCCGAGTAACAATATTCAAATGTTCAGGGCGGAGGTCTTATTGTTCCAAGTCAAAAATTATTAGATGTAATTGGTTCAATTGAAATACTTTTCCGAAATATTATTGAACAGATTTTACATTTGAGTCATATAAGAACTCAAATTATTATATTCAGCGAAGAGAAACTGACTGAATCGCATGCAGGTTGTGAATGCTTCACGTTCATAGTTCATATTTATGTCACTATTCGGCTACACCATGTGCTGCGAGAAAACAATCAACACATTATCACCAGTAGAAGGCGTAGGAATAGAAATGTATTACAATTTAACCATGAATAAATTATGTTACGACAAACTGAAAGTTTTTTGTATAATTTCAAGATAAAGTATACTGTCAACACTCCAGTCCCAAGTACTCGCAAACAATTTCATGCTATGATCTGGTTTGAATCATGGACGGCAGCTTTCGCTGATATGCTCGAGCCAGATTGACCTCTTCCAGATTGTATACAATTTTAAATGTAGTAAAAATCTAAATAGTTTGAATTATATCCTGTATTATACTTTTCTTTACCATTATGAAGTGAAAGTAATGGCCGTAATGGTTAACATATTACAATTTTATATTATTGCTCATGACTGTGTTTTGAATAGATGGTGCGAAACATTTACAAAAATAATCAAAGTTTGATTTAAATCAAAATGACCCGTCTGTCAATTTATGTCTGGTAGTTATGTTTTGCCCCAATCTCCCTTGTCGTCAATATGATTCACGACATACCGTCACCCCCCTTCCGTTCTGTACCCACATGTGTGTGCACTTTATGTACACAGCTCTCTTGTTATTTAAATGACGACATTTTAATCTCTAAAATTTGTATTAATATAAGATGACTTATCTGCTGTATTATCAGTTACCTAGAAAAACATTATTCTTTATTTGGATGCTAAAGTGGTGAAATTGTCACTTGTTTTATATGACTTTAACTCCCGTTAAAAGGGGACACCACTGCATAATGTATTACATGCATTCGTATAGTGAAATTCGCAAGTTGATCATCTTATTGTACAGGGTCTTTGATACTACCATGTATGTACACGAAACTACCATATACGTACACGATGCTACCATGTACGTATACGATGCTACCATGTACGTATACGATGCTACCATGTACAGTACAGACAGTGGGGGCGCACAATGATGAGTGAGCGACGCACACCCCTGTCACATTTGTTAGGGCGATGCGCCTCGAATTTCGAATCCTGTGTCTGGAGGACAGTGTCATCTCATTCATCTTACCATCCTCAAGAGATTCTCCTGGCCCAGTTTAGCCTATATGTGCACAAAGATGGTCTAAAGCCCAATTCATTTTATTTTTTAGGGCGATGCGAGCCTCCACGTCGCGTCACGCTGCGCAGGGGGGGTGGAGTAAGGGGGGGGGGGCACGCGGTAGGTGGATCAAACGCAGACGTTAACGAGGTGATAACGCTATACACTGCTGTTCAGATAAGCTAGTTTAAACTGACCTCTCTTACCAGTCAATGATTTATCAATAAGTCACGAAAAATACATAATTCTCAAAGTACTATTTTATTCACCAATTTAAAATATGATTGTATTTTGATACTTTTTTTTATTATCAATAGCAATGTTTATATTTTCACTAATTTTCTGAAGTGCTAATTAGCTAATGTAACTACTATCTTACTGGACGCCGCAGTCATTCCCATGTTTTCTTGGTTGTTGTCTCAGGGAAGTATAGGCCTGCATATTTACATACTGCTTAACTGACGCTACTCCGATTCAATCTAATCTCTCTTTTCCTCGTGTGCCGAAGACGTTATACTTTTAGTTTAAGTTAGGAATTTGTATCGCCCAGTAAATAAAAAAAAACATTTGTATTACATTTATAGAATGCCGGCACAACGTCTTCGACGTTGGTCGAACATTGTATAAATGTTATACAACTGTTTTGTGTTTCCACACCTCGCTAGCTGCTTGTCTCAGCCACGTCAACACTGATAAACCCTGCTAACCTGTCCAAATAAATACCTTTTCGAGTTAATGTGCAATCATAATATAATTTATAATATTTTTTGAGTAATGAATAAGCTTTCTGGTGATATTTATTACAAGTTTGTACGATGAACATTTAAAAAGCTAGGGATTTATATTGGTATGCTTATGACACCTGACGCACTGACACCACTGACTTTCCCTGCTAATCAGTGGTGTAATTGCACCTTGTAAAGCCAAGGGTGCACTAGGTGTTAACAGCTCCGCATGTAAATAAATATATGCCTTGACAACCCCATTCGAACATGATTTTAAATTAATAACAGAAAAAGTATTATTACACAGTGAAAATAGTTATATCCCCGGAAAAATAATTTCAGCCACTATTATCTGATATGCGTCCTGGCGCTGTGCCTAGAATATTGACGTTTTTTTACATAATTATAAAACATTTTTATATAAGTTATTTTTTAGCAGCAAAATTATTTTCAAAATCTTTTACAGCCGACCATAACACATTTACATGTCTTTTTTCTCTAAGCTGTTTCTGAATGGTATAGCCCTCAATGTTTTTTTCTATGATGAAAGCAATGTCTTGTTGAAATATTTTCATTTTGATTGATGGTGTATGTCCTATGTATGTCACTGATGAACTGAAGAATGTGAGTTTGTTGTATCATTATAAATATTTAAAAAACATCTATCTAACTCAATAGGGCACGCCTCAGAGGCCACCCGTCTAATAGTCTGTTAGCGAGTGTCTGGGTAAGACAAACATGACACTTTGATTCAATGCTGGTTTAATATTGGACGACCGTATGCAATTATGGCAAAAATTATGGCAACAGACGGGAACATTACACATAAATAGTACATGAAATGTAGTCATTCAAAACAAACCATTGCAATAAAAAATATAATATTACTGGTTAAAAACATGAATACATTTAAAACACAAAATACTCATTAACGCTGAATAATATATTGTAAGTAAACGTTGAAGATTACCTTGGTTGGATTGTTTCATCTCTCAATATATCTGCTAGATAAACTTTAGTGTCACAAGTTACAATTATAACTATTTATTATAGCTATCGCCACTCAACCTTTCAGCAAACTTTGGGAACTTAAGTTTATTTGTATTCTTTAAATCACTATGAAATGGTTTAATGAATAAAACATCTTCTAAACTTATATAATGATATGTAGGATGAAAAAAAAGGCCCGTATTTGTAATTTACACACTTTAATGTGTGAGGATATAAAATGTGGGTTAAGGTACTACAAGGGTTCAGACAGGAAGGCTGTGGCGGGTGTGCCTATTGTTATAGCAGGACAATGGTCACCCGCTTATCTTAACGAGGTGTGATTAATCCATCGATCTGTGGCGTTCACACCAACGGTGTTCAACGCTCACGCCGTGCCAGGTCAGGCGTGTCCGTTTCGTCACACACAGTAATTGCTGCCACAAATCGAGTGCCCCCCCCCCACTGTCTGTACTGTACGTACACAATACTACCATGTACGTACACGATGCTACAATACGTACGTACACGATACTACCATGTATGTACACGATACTACCATGTACGTACACGATGCTACTATGTACGTACACGATACTATCATGTATGTACACGATACTACCATGTACGTACACGATACTACCATGTACTTACATGATACTACCATGCACATGTAGAGAGGGACATGGCGCAATGGTTAGAGCACAGAGCTTTGCCAATGTCACTGCCTGCCTAGCGCCGAAATGGCTGCAAGTGCTGTATGCTCCAAAAAAAGGGAGTTGTAATAGTACATGAATAAACAGATCCAGTGACCAGGGGTAATATGTGTGAAGCGCGCTATGTAATAACTCTCCATCATTATTCTATTTATGCACGTACACGATACTACCATGTACGTGGCTGTTTCAGAGTGATTTAGGGGTTTTGTCAAGTTAAAAAAATCCAAAAATCCGAGAAAAGTGGGTGGGTGGGTCAAGTCCCAACTCGGATTATTTTATTTTTTTGCTATTTTGTGTCTTTTGTGTGTGTTTTTTGTGTTGTTTTCATGTTTCAAAAAAAAAAAAATTGGGTAGGGGAAAGGGTGGGTAAGGTCTGGCCAATCCGAGTTTTTCTCGGATTTTTAGATTTTTTTTTAACAAGACCCCTTAAGGAATTAAGACCCCTTTTTGACAAGACCCCTTAAGGAATTTGTCAAAAAAAGTTTTCGAGATGGCTATCGGAAGCAATTTTAAATTGAGCAGCGGTGCCCAAAATCTAATCAGGCCATCCTCCCATCCAGGTGATTGTGCCCACCAAGTTTAAAAATGATCCAAAAATCGTTCAGAAGTGATCGTGTACAAAAGCATATTAGGCTTAACCTTGCTGTGACCTCAACCTTTGACCTCGGTTACCAAAGGTCGGGTGATTTTTTTTTACCTGGGATACAGACTAGGGACCTCAAGTCTTAGGACAGAAATCAGTCTACGGATGCAGGTGTAGTGGTCAGGGTCCATATGTGAAAATATGCAGCACTTTCTAGCAGCACTATAACTCTCGTCTAAATATATAAGCATAACCATATGTGACGTGCCACATCGGCAGCCGACCTATGTCGGAGCTTTAGATTTTGAGTTATGGCCATGTTTTGTTTAAATAATATTTTTTGGCTAATTTTCTTTTATAACGCTGATCGAAAATACAACTTCAAAGCAATATAAGTACAAAATATTGAAGATACCCTAGTTTTATTTCTTATATAAAAAAATGATTTAATTTGAACCATTTAAACTATTTGTCAATTAAATTTAAACTTTGTAGATCATTTTCTCAACATTTTGCGATATTTTGGGCTTAAGTTTCCAAATCTTGTTTTATCAATGATTTCCTAAATAATTGAGATAAATTTCGAATGTTTGGTGCATTTGAAACCTGAGCACTGGCTCTTCAAACGCCACTTACTAGCTCATTTTCTATAAAGAACTGGTTTTGCTATGGCACGTCACATATAATGAAGGTTCTTGTGCAAACTGTAATGTGAAAATTCAACATTTGGGGCATGCATGATATGATTAATGGTTAATAACATTGTCACATAATACAGCTGGTATTTACTAACAATCTGACTGTACTGTACATGCATGTATAATAATATAGGCCTCCAATAATATAATAGCTATGCATAATAGTTGTTACTTAAAATGTGACATTATTTCACAATACATTAAAATGGTGACAAATAAAACTGTCTGGTTTCTTAAGTGAAGTAGCGGTGCAGGAATACGCTAATATTTGGAACAATCGTGCATTTGGTGACAAGTTTTTTGAAATTTGCGATGGTGTTAGGTATGGGCATAATGTTTTCAAAATCCATCGCAAACAATATGGGCATGACGTCTGGTGACCTCCAGAGGTCAAATTCAAAATAGCCGCCAAAGCGACCCTAAAACAAATAAATGTGATATCTCAGTTAGTTTTTTGAAGTAGAATGTAATGTAATACCACTTTTTGTATGTTTTGCGTCATGATGAATTAGCTGATGGGGTCATTTCAATGATATGTTTTTTTTAAGCCAAAGTCATGTTCAAGGTCAACTGTGAGCCTAATTAACTACCATAATATAATAGTAAAGAACTGTCTGGAAATAAATTTTCAGTTTTTAAAATTTAGCATAGTGTTAGATATGGACGTTGTTAAGCACAAGGAAACCAACCCACATGGTCTCACCACCCTAAATGACAATCCCATTGAAACGCATGTATAATTGCAACATTCTACAGGCCGATTTCACCACTTTGGTCCCTAGCTAGCCACCAATGTGACACACCATAATAAAGCCTGAGCTGTCCTTTTTCGAAACAAGGTCCGAAAATGATATGCTAACTTCCTGCGTTTTGAGCTACGCCCCCTGGTGAATGAAAAGGTAGCATTCGCCGGAAATTTATGAAATATTCATACGACCATTCCCAGAAAACACACAAATCCTTCTCACCCACTGTATCCATCCACAAATCTCACAACACAGTTATATCTCATGTCACACATAAAGAAAACAATCTGTCCTTACAATTTATCCACAAAAAAACAACATTCCTGTATTTTTTTAAATTCACCAGAAGCAGAAACAACCATATAAAGCAGTAATTTGTGACGGATTCTTCAGTCAGTAGCCACCCACCCTTGAATTTTGGCTTATTTAGGGTGGTGAGACCACATGAGCATCAAAAATAATATTTTTGTTTTATGACGTCGCCAGAACACCAGTCGTCATTAAAAAAAATTGACCTAGACGATTAAACGAAATTTCATGCCGCCTAGCAAGTTGGGACCAAACCACAAACGACAAATGGGCCATTCTGAGTTTTGCACAACAGAACCAACCCACACATGAAAATGCGAAAAGCTGTATAAGCTGTTCCGATTGTTCTAAAAAGTAGCAGTGTGATATCTTGCTATCAGTTATGCAACATATGTTCATAAAATTATTTGTACGTAACAAGTAATGTGATACATATTTTCTGGTGAATTATTTTGCTATTTGTGGGTTGGTTCTTTTTTCCGAAATTAACAATGCAAAAAGTGTTAGTTATTTGAAAAGGATTTTATTTTACAAAAAGTAACATGAACTATAATTTGAGTGATCCTCGTTTATTTTATTATTACATTGTTTTATTTTAAACATGATATATTCCATTACAATATTTAGTTTTAGATAAATAACTATCATTTTGCCACCTTATGTGTTTTATCATTTTTGTGCTGTGCATTCACCAGTTAGGCTAGATATAGAGACGAAATTCCCGCATTTGCTATTTTTGACATGGTTGTCAATAATTCGAAATCAAGAATTTCGTCTCTATATCTAGCCTAACTGGTGAATGCGTAGCACAAAAATTAAAAAAAATTGCAGTTCTATTCTATGTACATGTTTACATTATATAGTCATATTAAGAACCCAAAGTAAAATCACCAATTTTTTTATGATTTTAGCCTGGGCCAGTCCCTTTAATGTAGGTTATTTCATATGTCATATGGCAGGTCCCACGATAATGTGTATCCCCAACCTACCCAGTGGCCCTAAAAATAAAATAGTCTCAATTATTATTTTGACGTTTCAGTAAGTTCGCAAAATGAACAAACAACATGTTTTTGATAAATTCGATATAATTTTTGAATTTAAAAAAAAACATTTACTCGTGCAGTCTTGCAATGGGAAATAGAGAGAAAATGTGTTGTTCTAATAACAGTCACTCACAAATAATTCACCCGTCACCGACACATGAAATTCACATATAGTAGCACAAAATATCATATTATGACCTTTATTTTGCTCAATTTTTGTTTGTTTAATGTTGATTTAGGAAAAACCAAATTGCTAACGTGACTTTTCAAGCTGTTGCGAACGTACATATGTACGTAATAACGTTAGCATGTAGGCCCTACTTCACATAATAGGGTCTAATAATAATATGATATATTTATTTGGCGCACATATCCAGCTGACCATATGCCTACAGGCAACATGGCGACTTACATCATATTATCTCTGGTCATTGAACCTGTTAGGCCTAATTGATGTACCATTTCAACTCCCCGGGGAGCATACATCACTGCAAACGTTTTGCGCTAGTGATTTTTTTATTATTGAGTATATTTCCCATCTATATCCTACCAGGTAAGCTTATTCATTCACACCTGAGTGAAATGAAGCACGTAGGGGCACAACATTGACACATCAATATCACAGTGTGGAGAGAGGAGAAACATGATATTTCTCTGAAAATTACGCACCAAGCAAGCCTTAAACTCGCTGTAAACGGGTCAATCCGTGACACAAATCCTGGTCACGGCACCAATGTAAACGGGTCTTATCCATGACACAAAACTCCTCGTCACGGGGCCGATGTAAACAGGTGACCTGCGGGACGTTATCCTGGTCACGCGCCAATGTAACAAGTGATATACGTTGACACGCTATCGTCGCGTGTCCAAATGCTCTGGCACAGCAAACACAACACTCGTGGATAAAATACTGAAGTCTTGAATATATATAAAATATATATTAAGCATAAATGGTTCAATTTGCTCAGTACATAGTTGTTAGTACTTTCTATCTCGTTGTGTAATTTGTTGATAATTTTGCTGTTGCTTCAGTGATCTACAAGATGTTAGATTCCGAAGCAACTCCCACTAAACTTAGCCAAACCCGAAACGTCTCTGTTAGAATACTCCCCAATTTCTCTCTCGAAGGCTGTGGGCGCCTTCCTTTATAGCGGATCTCGACGTGCGCGGTCACTTCCTGTGGTGAAATGACGTCTCCACCAATCAGGATCCTTACTTTGATATACATTAACATTCCTGGGCTGTTTCCCAGAACCGACTCACACAGGCCCCCAGAACTAGGGGACCTCCTGTGTGACAACCTACCCTTTACTTACCGAAACCCGAATTTAGACACCTGTTACTTAACATTGTTACATACCTCCCCCTATGGAATCCAACTCGTTTACACGCTTGAATTCCATATTTCAATCCCTTAAAATCCATATGATTAGTAAAATCATACAAAAAATAAAAATATAAGTTTCGGAGGTGCACCATCTTCCACCTATATTTTTCTTATACAAATATATATTATTTTCACTCAAACAATGTATAATGTATTGTCATTCTCTTCTCCGGAACCATGTCTCGAGTGGAATACATTCTAAAATCATATATGATGTTTTACTTACAATTTACATTTTAAACATCACTTCCCAGCATATATGGTGTCTGAAACATAGTTATTGCACAGTTACAGTCATTATAATATCAGGTTAATGCAATATATAAGTATATCATCCTCTTCTCTGGAACAATGTATCGAGTGGAATACACTCTTCAAAATATATGATTATTACCTACAATTTACATTTTAACACACTTCTCAGCATCCACTGCCTCTGGAACATAGTTTTTATATATAGCCATTATCATGATTATAGTCTCTATTAAATGTATCTACTACGACGTCTCCTACACACGTGCACTACACTCTTTATCCAGTCATCAGGAAGACAGTCTGATTGGACCTCTGACCGTCTCAGACAGCGCCAACACATCCGTGTTCTCCCCACTTGATGTTTGGGTACTTGCAGGTGTTATAAATACTAGGCTGCGTTTTTTCAATTTTTTGAAACAATTTATTATTATCCCCGGGTATCTCCAGTATACTATGCCCACTGCACCTACCCCGGTTATCAACGAAATCATCAATCCTCCCAGTGTGAAGGTAACATACCTGTGGCGTTTCTGTACTGGTGTCATAGTTACAATCTTAGACTGATGTAACTTCTCTATCAATTAACTTAAGGGAATGTCATCTATGTCATTTAATTTTGGTAATCTATTGATTTCATCTATTAGATCTATGTCGTCACCTAATTCGTCGAGCGGTCCCCACACAATGTCACCCGTATATTTCTTCAAATGAAGTAAGTCAGCTTGCCTAGATTTCAAATGATATTCTGATTCGTGATAGTAATAGGGTGGTAAAGTCATTTGGTCTGAGAAAGCATGGCATGACATGTTCAGAGTAACATACGATACAGCTGGACGAACTGTAGTCTGATAGCGTTTATTGCCAACACACATAACCGTGAAAACAATGGGTTCTACTGTAATCACTACCCATGTCCCGTCTGAAATATATAGTGCTAATGGCAGCTTATTGTTTAAAGTGACAATTGTTTTACAAAAAAAATCAATTCTCTCGACCTTTTTTAAGAAAAGTGCCGTAACACATCTCTGAGAATCATGTAATGGAAAAGAGGGCTTTCTCAAAGCGCAGAAACTACTTCGAGGAGCCGCACATTGGAGAAAATCAGTGTCAGATAACAACATGTATTGCGTACGTTTAATGTTGACCGCCAGATGATTGGTTTCAAGCCCGTATTGAGCTGTCATACGCGTCAGGTTATACGGTACTGGTAAGTTAAAAATCTGGTACAATTCATATCGCGAATTTGTATCTATCAAAGGTAGACTCACCAGAGTGAGCAATTTCTTTCTCTTAATTATTGTCACAGTCGTTAAAGATTAATAATAATACCATATTGTTTTGGGATCTTGTGGTAGAGATAAATATTTTGGAATATCTTTCTGAATATCATATAATATGTCCTGTAATTGTTTAGGTGAAATCACGGATGGTGATAAATGTCCTAAGGCTAGTTGATTTAATTGTAGTTTAATAGTTTCTAGATATAACAGTGCTTTATCCAGAGATTCCTTAATTTCAGGTATCATCAAACTTATCCTTGAGTATGTCTGTACTACACCATTTAGGATCAATAAATACATCTTTAACCCTTGTGTGATGTAAGTGAATTTCTTATCTAATTCCCCTACTATCAAACTAGCATGTCGATTTTCTGTCAGCTATATTCGCGTTATATTGATTATAGATAAACTGTCCTCTCTTACTTGAATTAAGTTTTCTTGGTTTGTAGATAAAACTTCTAATCCTTTTCTCATTACTCTTACGTCACTTTTTGTAGCTGTGTCAAATAAAAACGATAACCCTTTTCCCACTAGAGGAACTAAGGTTCGTTTTGTACGTCTGGTAGCTTTCTCTCGTAATGACAAAATTTCTTTAATTCCTGTCATTGTCATATAATAAATAGTTTTCATGGACTGAACTTCTTCTCTATAGCTGTTCAATAACTTTTCATACTGACCTTGTCCAACTGGAACTAACTTAAGATTCTCCAGAACCTCCTCACTTCTGAATAATTCCACTCTTATCTGTTTAGCAAATGATTCATATGTTCCAAAGTCAATGGCAAATGTAAATAACCACCGCGCCTGTGTAATTGATACTTCTCTTGTCTTCCTAAATATCACGTTTTCGCTCACCTTCTGGGATTCACATGCGTCAGGCATCACTGCCATGAGCATTGCAGCCACCAATATTATTATGCCTCCAGCCGCCATGAGTTAGCAAAGCTCTAGCACTGTAACACAATAACATTTTTTTTTCGTACGTTGGTTTATTTTTTTTCTCTCTTAAAATTAAACCCATTTAAACTCTCTCATGTGTTGATAATTTCTTCTCCTGAAAGTTATCAACTTTAATTACATATCAGCGTAACTCCCAACTGATATCCACATCTCCTTGCTCACGGGAGAACTATGTACCTTCATTGATAATTTATTCTTTTTAATTTATCAACTTACCTTCTTATTGATATCCTATATATATATATATTATCATACTTTTATTCCGTATTGATAATTTATTTCTTTTTAAATTATCAACTTACCTTATTTCAAGTCGACTGTTCCCTTGTTATCGAATTGATAATTTCGTCTCATGAAAATTATCAAACCTTTATCTCTTACTTCTTACCCTATGCCATATGACGCTTTTGTTTACGCTGGTCTCGTAAATGTATCACGTGCCTTAGCAATTTTCTTTTGCTCGATCCAAATGGCACTTACCATATTCTCACTTCTCAATTCTCACTTTTCATTCTCACTTCTCATTTCTGCCGTATCTGAATAACTATCAGCATCTCGTAACCGTTGTCTTAACTTAGACAAGGGGAGATTGTCCTCTGAATCAGATGCGACGGGAGGGGTGTATAGTTCTGTTTGTTCACTATCTTGCTCTGTTTCGGTACTTACCACTGGTGGGACAACATACTTAGCGGCTCTGTCATTTATTTTTCTAGGAGCAGGCATGGGCCAGTCTGATATATTAGCCCTCTCTAGATGTTTCGCATGCACTTTCCTTACATCGCCTGTAAGTTGGTGTTTAATAGTGTAGGTATAAGAACTATGTTTGGTGACAATGCGGTAGTGACTCTGCCAACGTTTTTCCAACTTACTCTGATGTTGATTGTTGTAGAGATACACCGGATCACCAACTTCATATTCTTTATCCCTAGCACGTTTGTCATGGTAAAATGCCTGCTTCCTTCTTGCTTGCGGGTGATTATGTCTCACATTGACGAAGGCCTCATGTTGACGCTCCAAAGCTAGTTGATGATGTTGATCACCCAAGTACTTCCTCCTGGGACGTAAAATATTGTCAATAGGTAGTACAGGGTCACGTGTGTACAAGAGGAAAAACGGTGCATATTGAGTGCTATCACTCACTCCCACTCTATATGCTGCCAGAACTTGTGGGGGACTTAAATCCCATCTCTCTAGCCTGTCAGAGGCTTGTTTTGACAACATATCATTCATGACTCTGGGAAACCGTTCCGTTTTCCTATTACCTTCTGGATGATAAGTAGATGTAAAAATGTGCTTAATATTCAGATTCTGACATAACATTTCCATTACTGAATTCTTGAATTCCGTTCCATTGTCCGTCACTATGGTGACTGGACAAGAATGTCTCGGAATCAGTTCATCCAAAATGATGTTGGCATTTTTTTCTGCAGATTTATCTGGAATAGCAAAAGCTTCTTGCCACACACTATATATATCAACTATAGTTAAGATATAGCGGTTGCCCTGCAGTGTTGATTAAGGTCCGCATGTGTCAATACCAACCTTTTGAAATGGATATGCCACCTCATCCATTTCCTGCAATGGAGTGCTGTGTTGTTTTAGCATTCTCTCCTTGCATGGTACACATTTATAAATATGATTTAAAATATACCCGTACAGCCCTACCCAATGGTACTTGTTGGTTATAAGCTTGTATGTCTTATCTGGTCCCCAGTGCGCACAGCTCTCGTGAAATTACTGCAGCACCATGTCCTGATATTTTTTTGGAACCATCAGTCTCAATTGTATTTCTGCCCCCTCTACACAGTAATACAATAATTTATCCATCATGATATATCTCTTTAATGACCCTTTTGTTGCTGATCCACTCTCCATATCTCGGATTAGGGATTGTAACTGTGGATCATCTCTTTGTTCTTTTTCCATATCTGGCAACATCAATGCAGATTCGTCGTCTGTCTTGACGTCTGACATGTCTGCTATGTTGTCACTTTTTGCATCACGCGTTGCAACTACATAAATTAGAGTTGAACATACCTACCTCTGGCATGTTTTCATCAACTTGTGATACAGGCAGCCGACTCAACATGTCTGCACGTGTGTTTTTCTTACCTTCCAGATACTCAATTGAACAATTATATGCACTAATCTTTATTGCCCACATTTGAATTTTTCTGTTTTTCATTTCAGCAGAAAACAAGTATTTTAGTGGTTTATGATCTGTTCGAATCACAAATTTAGCCCCTTTTAAATAATGATTTATTTTTCAAGTGCGTATACAATCGCAAATACTTCTTTTTGAATAGTTGGCCATTTTTTCTGTGAGTCAGACAACTTATGTGACAGATAATGTATGACCTTCTCTCCGTCATCTGATTCTTGCGCTAATAACGCACCCACACAGTGATGACCAGCGTCTGTATATAGTATGTACTCTCTGCTAGGATCTGGGTACGCCAAGATCGGCGCTTCTGTCATCATATTTTTTAATTGTTCAAATGAGTCCTGGCACTCCTTGGTCCAGGTAAATCTGGCATGTTTCTTAGTCAGGGCAATTAGGGGTGTCGCGATTTCAGAAAACTTCGGACAAAACCGCCTATACCACGACACACACCCAATGAATGATCTTATGCCCCGGACATCAGTTGGTGGCACCATCTTTGTATAACCTCTACTTTGTTCGGGTCAACTTCTAACCCCTCACGACCAACCATAAATCCTAAATAATTAATTTTTGGTTTTATGAACTCACATTTTGACATTTTCAATTTCAGTCCAAATTTTCTTAATCTGTCAAATTTATTTTGAAGATGGATCAAATGTTCATGTTCTGTCTCAGAATAAATGATGATGTCATCAAGGTATGCGATGGCATATTCACCACTGATTCCTTCAAGTACATATGTCATCAATTCTTGAAATACGCTCAGAGCGTTACACAGGCCAAATGGCATCACATTAAATTCATATAAACCTTTGTGACAAGCAAAAGCCGTTTTACTGCGGTCTTTAGGGTCTAATTCTACTTGCCAGTACCCAGATTTAAGGTCCAAACAGGTAAAATGTTTCTTCTTTCCCATAGATGCTAATATATCATCTATATGTGGTAGTGGCCAAACGTATGACTTTGAATTTTTTGTTCAATTTCCGAAAATGAACACAAAATCGTTTTGATCCATCCGATTTTACAATTAGAACTACTGGAAACGACCATTCTGAATGACTTGGCCTGATTATGTTATTCTTTAACATATCATTCACGGCGTTGTCAATGACTCGTCTCTGATTTATGGCTGTCCGATACGGGCGTAACCTGATGGGCGGGTTATCACCAGTATCTATTTTCATACTCACCGCTTTGCTTCTGCCTAAGTCTTCATCCGTTTCTGCGAATACATCCTTATTCAGACTAATCAAATGTTGTAATTGATTCTGATACTCTGGGGTGCAGTTATTTGTCCTACTTCTAACACTGCCTCATCACCTCCCCCCGTCACTATAGACTCTGAGTCCGCAGACTCTAGATACTCACTTCTTCCGTCGTGTTTACGTCTAGCAGTTTCTGATTTGTACTCACCTCCCCCAGTCTTTGGCGCCGGATAGTTGACAGATTGTATACACGACACATTAACCCTTTCTGCTTTACCGACCACATTGCCCTTGCGTAACTTAAATGTGCGGTTTGTGTGGTTACAGATTTGTATGGGGATTTTTTTGTTTTTGTTTCCAGCTATTGTATTTGTCACTAACAGACCCGGTTCTCTTTCCATAAACCTTGTTTTGATTGCACTAATATTATATACCGTTTTTTCAAGTCCCCCGTGTTTTAGTCTGGTATTGCATACGGCAGCTGTCTGTGGTGGCAAAACAACGTCCTGGGCTAATCTCACAAAGGAGGCTATGTATGCGTCATCTTCCATGCGTATAGTTTGCTGGTCAATTGTAAGCTGGGTATTTTCGAAATCCAGTTTAACTTTATTTGTAACCAGAAAATCTCTCCCCAAAATTACATTTTGAGAGACACCTTCTGTTACGTAAAAATTTATCTTATACAATTTTCCTATTTTGAATTTCACATCGGCGATGCCGGCAATTTTTATTTTACCACCACTGACAGTCCGTAGCTTTAACTGTGTATTTTCTAGTAGATCATGACCCTTTAATTTGTGCATAATCCTGTCTGAAATGATTGACACTTGAGCACCTGTGTCTATTTGAGTCCAGAATCGGGGCTTTTTTAATTCTGGACGTTTCCGTTTAACCCTTTACTACAGGCTTTTTGCAGGTGACCCTTTTCCCCGCAGGCAGGACAGGGTCGCCTGTACGCAATGTGTTTATGGGGGCAATCCCTTTTAAAATGGGTCTCGGCTCCGCAGCACCAGCATCGTCGCGGCTGTGCCTCTACCCTACGTATTGCGCCCGTCGCACCATGGCGACCTGTCACACCCTTGCCACAAGAATAAGCCCTGTGCCCTATTTCACCGCATCGGTGGCATTTACCATAAAATTTGTCAACCTACATCAGCTCCTCGACCCTATCGTTTCTGTCTTCATGTCCCGTATTTCTATTTCGTAATTTAAACCTCATATCTAAATTTTGTTCCGTAGCTGCTAGTTTTACAGCAGCTTCCATTGTGTCCGGCTGTTGGCGCATTAACCCTTTGAGTCACAACCGCGCTTGAAAACGCGCTCAATACATAAATAGTGAAGCATACATATATAATAGGCATAAATAGTGACGTCACACACGATGTATAAAAGAGCACACTTGTGACGTCATATCTTTTATCGTCCCACCTGCTCATTTTGTGTCGCCATATCTTTTATCGTCGCACCTGCTCATTTAGACACGTGCCTGTTTCACAAACTAGAATAATGACTCCTTCAGCACAAACATGTAGTCATCATGAATACGTCTACCTTCTATGGAAATAGACAGAATGCATTCAGACGGCAACTGTGGTATTTTACAAGCCAGAGTGTTCCCGACGATGGAAATATATGATGGCGACATAATATATACACATATGTTGAGTTTTACATAGTTAACATCCATGAATTATTATTGTGCAGTGGACAATGAAATTATGCGAAATAAACATATTTGTCATGTTTTTCAAGGATTCGTTACCATGGTAACCAGAACAAGCATTGCCATGTATACCGAATATTTCGATTATTCAAGTATCTGTATATTGCTAATATGACTGCTAAATATTGTCATTTTATCTACCCCAGTGACAGTGTAACACTTCTAAGAGTATGCTAACTTTATATTTTGCCTGAATAATGATGTGACTCAAAGGGTTAATTTCCTGGCTATCGTATCAGATGTCAGTCCGTCCACGAAAATATTTACCAGATTGCATTGTACCAACTTGTCTGTTATTCTGCAAACATGCGCTCGGCATATACTTGTACTCCTTCAGTGTGTTTTTGACGCGTCCGTCGCAACATTGACAAAGCTTGTTGCGGATCCGTCACTTCCCCAAAATATGCCGTTAGTTCTTTTTTTTAAGTCAGCCCATACTGTGGGCGAATGGGCAGTAGTATATCTGCCTATAAAATCTGACACCAATCCCTCAGAAGCCTGGTATGCTATCCCCACAGCTTCATCCTCATGTTTGGCCATAATTTTTACATGTTTCTCTATGCTTTTAACCCAATTTCTGAATTTTCTGGTTTCCCCAGTGAATTAAGAAATTGCGTCATCGCAGTGTGTTTTGCCTAATATACCTGAAATACCCGCTAGTTGGGATAATTGTTGATTTTGTACCTCTAATGGGTCATTAGCCATTGTTGCTAATAATATTTAGTTCCAAATAATAATAATAATGATACAAATTACAATTTTATTTATAGCAGCCTAGAATTTAACTGACCTGCAAGTGTATCGAGGTGTTTGTGTCTAGCCAACGATCCCAACGTTGCGTAGCTATTGTGTAGATTTTGTTTTGTTCCTCCTGGTAGCTCCCGTCAGTCTGTCAGCGCCCAGCTCCGTCCTTGATCTCGTCAGTATATATGTCAACGCCCAGCTGCGTCTGGATCCTGATTATTTGTCCTCCGTCTCGTCTCGATAAAAGTGGTGATTTGAAATAGCCACCACTACGTACATTAACTAGTGCACTGATATTTGTTTTGCCGTGCCAAGTCAAGTCACTTTGTAACTTTCCAACGTTGTTCAACCAAGGTTCATGAATTCATTTAATTTGCTTTTCAAATTAAAATCCTGTCAGATGGCACCAATGTAAACGGGTTTTATCCGTGACACAAATCCTGGTCACGGCACCAATGTAAACGGGTCTTATCCGTGACACGAAACTCCTCGTCACGAGGCCGATATAAACGGGTGACCTGCGGGACGTTATCCTGGTCACACGCCAATGTAACAAGTGATATACGTTGACACGCTGTCGTCGCGTGTCCAAATGCTCTGGCACGGCAAACACAACACTGGTGGATAAAATACTGAAGTCTTGAATATATATAAAATATATATTAAGCATAAATGGTTCAATTTGCTCAGTACATAGCTGTTAGTACTTTCTATCTCGTTGTGTAATTTGTTGATAATTTTGCTGTTGCTTCAGTGATCTACAAGATGTTAGATACCGAAGCAACTCCCACTAAACTTAGCCAAACCCGAAACGTCTCTGTTAGAATACTCCACAATTTCTCTCTCGAAAGCTGTGGGCGCCTTTCTTTATAGCGGATCCCAACGGGCGCGGTCACTTCCTGTGGTGAAATGACGTCTCCACCAATCAGGATCCTTACTTTGATATACATTAACATTCCTGGGCTGTTTCCCAGAACCGACTCACACAGGCCTCCATAACTAGGGGACCCCCTGTGACAATTAGTACTTGTCGCAGTACCGTCTCCACCAGGTGGTCCACATGTAAACAGCCCAGGACAGAATGTTTACTCTACCCTTTACTTACCGAAACCCGAATTTAGACACCTGTTACTTAACATTGTTACATCGCAAGGCAGGCATGCAGCGGCTAATTGAAAAGTTTTACGCTTTATCAATTGCATCACGTCCCACACTTCCCTAAAACAGTTTGTTCTGTGTATGGTTATTTATCGATTTTGCTACTTTTCGTTTGAACTGTAATTTTCATGAGTAGTAGATGTTTTTTTTTCATAAATACAAAATCTTGATAATATTTTTGCTTAAAGAGATTGGCCGTTTTGCAATTAACATGCATATAAATTGTTTCAGAACAATTGTGTGTTCAAGGTTCAAGTGCTATTTAATTTCTATGTGGAATGTCTCATATCACCAATAGGCCTACATCTTTTTTGTAACCCTAACAGTGAAAACATCTATATAGCATAACGTTCACAGTCAAAAACATCCACAAAACATAACTTTCACAGTGAAAACATCCGATTAACATAACGTTCACAGTGAAAAACATCCAAATAACATAACGTTCACAGTGAAAAACATCCAGATAACATAACGTTAACAATAACAAACATCCAAGTAACATAACGTTAACAGTGAAAAACATCCAAATAACATAACGTTCACAGTGAAAAACATCCAAGAAATATAACGTTAGTCTGTGGTTTGTCCAGTATCTATAAATGATAGCAACACAAACACAAAATGTGTTTACTTATATCCTTGACTGGTGCAAAGCAATCCATTCGCTGTAATGAGATACATTATTTCATTTTCTATGGAAATGGCATGTTCAGAGGTACAAACTGGGCACTTAACAGGCTTGAATCTTCAAATCTTCACAAACCAAATACTAACGTTACTACTGATTTGATGGTGAGGTACATTTTGACCAATACATTAATTACAAACATGCCTACCTC
The DNA here is from genome assembly GCA_964017125.1 of Flabesymbios commensalis. Lineage (NCBI taxonomy): Eukaryota > Metazoa > Annelida > Polychaeta > Terebellida > Flabelligeridae > Flabesymbios > Flabesymbios commensalis. Next base: position 44,338,641 of record OZ024905.1, read on the forward strand.
ATAGCGGTATTTTTCTGAACTAACACGTGCAGGCAATAGCCACACATTTCAAAACCATGTCACATGTACAGCCAGTATACAAATATCTTGCTGTACTGTGCGTAAACTGCAGTGCTATTGTTACGCAGTATAGGACAGCGAATTCCGTGACTGACAAATCGATGCCACTATATGTAGACCTTTAATATTATAACATTTTGTGTTGTATATTTTACTAGAGAAACAAATTACCTGCTCAAGTTCATATTAATGGTGTAAATAGTTTTGACTTTTTATTTTGCTAACGTGATGAATACATCTTGGATGTACAAAATCACGTTTTAAGTGTCAATTTTAAACATCCATATTTTTGGCACAAAAATGCTCCGGGTTAAAATAGACTTTCAATAATCATAATTTGATATATTGTTTTTATGATGCAGCCTAATGCTGGCGAAACTAATTAAAACATCTTTACAAGAATGATGTAGAAACATGTCGCCAAAGTAGGTTTTATACCCTTGATATGACAGGTTTTTCACTACGTTTTATTAATTTGAAGTTTTCACGATTTTTCTTTATCTCAGAAATTTTGTGCACTATATCCCAGTATGGTAACCTTTAAGCACACCTATTTACTCTTTCACATACTAAAACAATACAATGTAATTTGCAATCATAGTAATGCTAACGTTATGGTACACATTATCGTGGAACCTGCCATATGTATAGATTATTTTTTTCTAGTAGCGAACAAGTGAACCTTCTAAAATACATCGTGATATGTCTTGACGAGATCACAATGCAATATTATTTAATTAATGCTCTAATTAATAACTAAATTCAGTTTTTAATGTTTCCAACACTCAAATTTACACTCTTCCAGGCGGATTAAACTGTCATTAAAATAAAAATAAAATCATATGTGAAGAACAGAAGAATATAGAACACAATTGCCAAATTTATTCGAAATCCATAAACGGAAAGATAACTAAATAGCATAATGTATGTAATAACCCATAAAAAATATAGGATTCCATGTATCTCTAATATCTAGGTATTCATAAGGAACACCAGAGAAACTAAAAGAACCAAAAATTGACACAGACTACCAACAATAGTCAGTCAGAGACTGCAAACCCCCACTGCACGATCCGGATCGTAATCCGGATCATGGATTCGGATTCTTATCCGGATCATTCCCAAAAAATAATGTATTTTTTCTTAACTCGAGACAGACCTAAAGTTTCATGCGAACTCGTTCATTCTTTTTTGTAACTAATCCTAGTGACGGATGGACATGGAAATAAACAAACAAACAAAAATGACCGAAAACATAAATTCGTTTGGAGGAGGTAATAACACAATAGGGCTGTTTTGCGACTTGACGTGGATATTCACGAAGCCGTTTCATAAAAAAATAGTGTTTAATCGGGTCATTTATAGTTAATTTGCATATTGTCATATTCCATGGCACCAATACGCCGCACAACAACAATGGTAATAAATCATTTATTATGATCTGTTACAAAGATGAAGTCTAGAACACATTTACCATCATTATGATAACATTATAATGACAATCAAAGATATGAACATAACTTCATTTAGTTGTGTTGCTCTAATAGAAATAGTAAAATGTCATTCTACACCCAGGTTGATATCACCTATTTCAACTGTATCAGCTGAACAATTTTTACAATGCACACCTTTACACATGAAGTAAAACATTCAACTTCATGTTTCCTGCAGCTGAACTTTTAAGTATTACAATCACCTTTGCATTGACATCTGATTTAGTCCTCTTGCTGAGGGGGGTCCTGTGTGCATTTTTAGGTCCCCTAAGTTTCTATTAAAATTCGTTTAGAGGACCACCCCGGGAGTAAAAAAAACGTGGGTACACATGCTGGATCATGGTAGCAACTCAGGAAAACGATTTTCAAAATGGCCGCCAGAAGCCATTCTGAAAAACCTATATATCTATATATTTTGCACTAGTTGGCCCATTTGGATGATCAAAATGTCCAGTATGAGGTTTTTTAGTGTGCTGAATCAATTGGAAGGGGTTTTGAAATGACCTGAAATAAGGATCATGCAAAATTCAAAATGACCGCCATTCTGCTTCATCAAAGTTTATTCTTATCTTGATTTATAATTGACACATAGTAGTCCATGTGCCAGAATTGGTCCTCGTGCACCCCCACTACTCTCCACGAGTGGTACCATTTTTATCAGGGGACTCCTGTGAGTGATATTAACGATGTTACCAGAAAAAAAATAGGGCGCGATATGGGTCTCGGCCATTTTTCAAAATTGCATGCCGCAACGAAAATCTAATTTGGACAATATCTAACAATAGTTCTAATTTACAATCTAACAATAGTTCTAATTTACATAGAATCATAATTTTGCTGTCTACGCATATGATTTCATGGTCAAAGACTCTGATGAAACCACTTATAGAAAGATTGGATCATTCCTATGTTGCGAATTTGGAAAAAAATCCAAGATAGCTGCCAGCAAAAATAATTTTATGACAAAATCACGAACTCTATATTGAAAACCAAATTATATTGGCTAGCATTCTATAAAATAATAACATAATAGAGTAATGAGGACAGGTATGGTTATAAAAGATAGCTTTGTGTCTCTGAACTTCTATTTTATGCCGTTATCGTTCAGAAATACGTATTAATATCCTATGATGAAAATTTAGCTGGGCCATTATCTTCTAATTGACATAGAATTTCATTCTGGTGTTTATGGGTTTCATGTTCTTGGGTCAACGACTCGACTGTAACCTCTAAAAACATAGGCTACTAGAACAATACCATAAAAGGTACATTTGAAAGAATCCAGGATGGATTTCAGCCAATGCGTTTCGAATCACAATGTCTATGTGGATTTTTTTCAATTAGCATCGTCATGGAAATATATATATAATATTCGTTGTGGTACTTAAGACATGCATAGTTAGAAAAACATCACTTCGTGTATTTAAACTATCATGTATAACTAACATTGGAAATCGTATAACATGTCGCTATTGTCATTCCATTTGTGTGAAAACAAAAAATGTACAAATGAATTATCGGGGTTACAAATATAGAGGCATGTTCAAAATCAAAGTAATCCATGTCTCTAATTATCCTATGTTACAAAATGGGGGTGGGGTAAACATAGCTCTCTGTGAACCAAGGAAAACTATTTTGGTGAAGGGGCGTCTAATTTAACAACAGCAAGAATGAATACATACATGCATGATTACAGAAATATGCACACTCTTCCATCTGATAAATAGCACGATAAATGTGCTGAAGCAGTTTTGACATTGCACTGATGGTGTCACAGTATGTGAACATATGGAAATCTGCGAGTCATGTAGAGTATTGTGCTGTGAAGTCTTTGTCCAGTACACTCATACTAATTCGCCCCTCCCCCTGGCAACCCTGTTTTTCGTTCAATATGACTAACATCAACTACAAATGATATGTAGCTGATCAGCGTCTTTCGGCCATATAGGATATTTGTATATTCACAAGATATATTTTATGAGTTACTACACATCAAACAAAATATTGTGCAGCTACTTACTCTGTAACAAAAAAAACCTCAATACCACAGGTTATCATTTATTGTAAATTTACCCAAGAAATAAAGTATGGATATATGACTATTCATAATAGTTACTTATAAATAAGTCTTTTTTCTGTTGAATGTACATGTACACCATATGAAAGCAAAAATAATATTCAGCACACAAGAACAGACAACAGTATGAGTGAGCTGGCGAATGAATTCAAAGCACAATACTCACAAAACACTTTGCAACCGCAAGTGTTTACACACTGTAACAACACAGGCGGGCCTATACTTTCAATAATTTTTGAAAGCTGATAATCAAATACTTGCGGAAAATAGGCTGTTGGGCCATCAGAATCATTACAGAGAAGTGCATCATTCACAGAGGCGGATTTGAGTTTACTGTTGCACTATGCGCATGTGCCCTGCTACACATATTTTTTTAAATAAAACCTGCATCGTGTGTACTATATGACTATTGGAAACGTTACTCTAATAAGGGCCCATCATCATGTAATCTCAGGAGCTATTCTAATTGATGCCCCCCCCCCCCCCGGCGAATAAATACGGTATTTCATATTGATGCGTATTGTTCTTCGCGTTCCTTCTCCAGCACGGCTCGCAATTTGCGTATGGTCATCTGGAATATCTAGTTCGTCAGAGAGTTTGCTCCACATTTGTTGTAGGTGAGCCTTAGAGTAAAATTCTATTATGTAAATTAGTGCTTTCTTTTTCCCGGTGACCCGGATACTAAGGTGTAACGTGGTGATCTCAAATATGATTCTATATGTCAATTAAAAGTCGGGGTAATGCCCACATTAGATTGTGAACATTGGGTATCACGACTCAAATTTTATGACAGGTTGGTAAGGTAGTAACATATACATGTTCAAATACACGAAGGAGTGTTTTCTAACCATGTGGATGTCTTAAATACAATAACAAAGAACATTTCGTCGGTGGCCATCTTGAATTTTATTCAAATCCGCCATAATAATGTTCCAGTATGGGGTTTTTTTCCATTCGAATCATTACCCAGAAAACATAGATGTAGACACCAGAATTGTGATTCTATTCCAATTGCAACTCGAGACCCAGGACATCAATACTCATTTCTGGATTTTATGCTGGTAACTGCAGGCAATGTACAAGTTCAGAAACACAAAACCAATATTCAATAACCATGCATTCCTATAATACTTTTTTTATACAATGTCAGCAAAATAATTTGGTTTTCAGTATACAATGTATAGACATCGTGATTTTGTCAAAAAAAATATAGTTATGTCAGCTATTTTCGAGTTTGTCATACAGAAATGCCCCAATATTTCAAATTTGCCTTATGGTATTGCTCCAGTATGTTTTAAGTGATTTCACGCGATTCGTTGACCCCATAAGACATAGGTGTAGACACTAGAATTGTGCTTCTATGTCAATTAGAACTCGATATATTGGGCAAATTGCAACTTAGGATATCAATATTACGTATTTCTGGACGATAACCGCCTAATATAGGCCTACAAGATCACCAGAGCAGAAAAAGCTATCCATTATAACCATAACTGTCTTCTTTACTGCAACATTTTAACATGTGAACAAATTTTGTTCTCAATATAAACATTCAAATTTTGTCATAAAATAATTTTCAACAGTTGCCATCTTGAATTTTTCCGAATTCGCAATATAGGAATGACCCAATATTGTTCTAAGTGGTTTCAATCGATTTTTTTTAACCTGAAAACATAGGTTCTGACACTAAAATTATGATTCTCTGTCATTTAAAAGTGGAAATATTCCCAAAATTAGATTTTCATGGCGGCCATTTAAAAAAATGGCCTAAACCCATATCGCGCCTCAAAGTTATTCCTTGTAACATCGCTAACAACATTCCCAGGAAGCTCCTGATCAAAATAGAGAGTGGTAGGGGGTGCATGGTGACCAATTCTGGTCCATGGACTACTTGTGTCAATTATTAATCAGCATGAATAAAAATATAATTTGCTCAAGTAAAAATGGCGGCCATTTTGAATTTCGTATGATCCTCACTTCAGGTCATATTAAAACCCTTTCCAATCGATTTAGAACCCTGAAAACCCCCCTACTGAACATTTTGATCATCAAAATTGCCCAACTGGTTCAAAACATATTGACATATAGGTCCCATAAACGAATTTTATTAGAAACTTAGGGGACCTAAAAATGCACACAGGACCCCCGTCAACCATTTGATTAATAACTTTATCAGTGATACTGGAGCTTGCAAAGAATCCATTGTTTTAGGTTGAAATTTGCCACCCCGGAACAACCAACCCCGACTTACAGTTTTTAAATCAGCACTCCTTCCCATCCACACTTGAACCTGGCAGTACACCAGAAAAGAATGATGTTTAGCATGTTTAGCTGCATCCACTGCTGTTGGAAGATGTGAACGTCAAAAAATGTGATATTCTTCGCTACTTTCCATTTGAATGTTGTCTTTCGTAATGAATTCAATGTATCACAGTGTTTTCCACCATAGAGACAGACCGAAGCGCTCTCACTCGCTGTCTGAAATGTCACTCTGTTCTGAATTGTGCAAAACGTGTGTGCATGATTAAAAAATGACTTGTCATTGGTTGCTTTCTTCATGACATTACTTCTTCCAATTACAAACAATATAGATGTTGTATCGCAACCGGAAATGGCATGTATGTTGTTCACTACGAAACTCGCAACATGTCCTCTCTGAACCTACAACATGATTGTTGTGATGTGTATGACTTATATGGTATGGTATGGTATCGTTTATTTGACTGCCATGAAAATACAAAAGTACCCAGCCTTCTGGCTTATAAGTCAGTTTAAATTATCATTAAAAAAAATTACGTATACTGTTATGAGTGATATGAGCGATTACTCTCTAAATAAAAAATATTGACTTGTCTCCCATGCCTTTTCTAAATAAGCAGCAATAAATTTAAATTGTGTGCTCAAAATATTTAAAATGTCAATTTGTACATCAAGATCGGGGGTGAAGTTATGTTGGGAGTATAAAACAGTTCTTAAATCAGCATATCTGACACATTCACACATTATATTAGGCGTCAAGGTGAGCATGTTGAGAGGCCAATTGCTAAATGCAATATATTTGATGCCGATGTTTGATCTATGACCATATTTAAATTTGGGATCACATGCGTTCAGAGTGTTCAAATGTATGAATGATAAGCGAGTAGTTCCTAACGAACGAAGACATACTTGGACAGTAAATTTTGTGGAACAGGGCATATAAATATCTCACATGTGTGTGATGAGTCTATAACTGGTCGGTGAAGTATACTTGGCAATGATAATGCTGATTTGGGTAACGACAAACATATATAATAACATGACCACCGAAGATTTCAAACCATCTGACCTTGCTAAGCAAATATATTATAAATTACAAGGCCATAACCGCATAACATTTCTTTCCTTTCAATTCAATTATGTGTCTTTCCGTCCATTGATTTTATTTGATATTTTCGCGTTAACCCTTTCAGCGCGGGGACCGTCTAAGACGGTCCCCGCACGAAAAAAATATAACTATGTATGATGGTCGTAGACCCACAACATAGGCATTCAAAAAAATTTCAGCGCTGTAAGGGTTCAAATTGTAAATGGGTAGTCTGATATATTCATCATATATGTCCTTGTTTATCGGTTCACGTAGGGTCATCATTTAGAAGGCATGGAAAGCTGAGATAATTTGACATTTATTGCCAGTATAAAAATTATTGGTTCTCGGTCTTATTTGCTGGTTAATCCTGCAAAGTGATTCGCCGTGTCAGCTATTTTTAATCAGTTTTCATTTGGATTTGGACACAATTGTCTCGGCTTATGGTACTAATCATCGCCAATGATGTACATAAGAATACTCATGGGCATTATTTTGCTCACTTTTTCTGTCGATACCATCTATCTCACATCCACGTCCACTAAAGAACCAGACACACAGTTACAGAGCATTCTTGGAGACGTGGAGCTCTGTAGTTTTCGTGACAATCACATATCTATACGTGATGAATGGACATATATATTCACGTGTATTGTGAATCAGATATCACATTGTTTGTGGAGGAAGTCAAAGTATGATCTAATCTTGGCACCACCCATAGTCACCTATTGTGGTACCTTCACTTCACCAGATCTCGACTGGGCCCATACTGTCAAAGAAAGCATCAATGTACAAGTAGCCAAGCATCATAGAATTAATTTTATTTTTTTAATTTTCAACTTCAAATGGGTAGACCTAGACTGTGAAGTTCATGGGATAACTCTTCTTGCAGCCTCTAACATGAATGTATTCTGTGGCAAGCGCTTACCATGGACTGTAGTAACACCAGGGCATGAGGCTGTTCTAGAAATAAGAACACTCTCAAATATGGAGTATGAATTCAGCATTTCTTATGTTCACTGTAAACTTCACTGGCTTGGTGTGATTTACTTGGAGTATAATCATTTGAATGAAATGTACCAGACGAATGAAGAATTTAGTGATCTGAAGGATTTAATCAGTGGATATGATTACTATCTGATAGTGAGGCCATGGCAAAGGATGAACATTCACTTATTACTTGACATACATTATGCAGAATCAAACGTTAGTGTTTTAGGCTATGATGGCCCAGGTCACAAATCAAAGGTCATCTACAAAAATGGCCCAAAACAACAGTTCAGCATCCAACCATTCTTAACAACATCTTATCGAGCAATGATTCGAATAAACATGTTGATCAAAGTAGAAGTTAAGTTGGAACTGCACAATAATTTTGCTATTGAGTGTGGTGCTAAAGATGATGACTACAGCATTTTACTTGAATCGACAACAAACCATGATATTGCCTGCATGGAGTTTCTGGATGTCACCCATCGTGCGAAAAAATTGTTTATTCCACAAGAGTATCCCCTTGTCCACATCAATCTGTTCTCTTTCCAAGGGCCTACGATCATATCAGGCGAAGCTAATCAAAACTGCCAGTATGGAGGAATTTTCATTTTGGAAAACATACATAGGCCTGACGATTACACATATATTTGTGAAAATATACAGAATTACGTTTTTTACAGTGATGTCACTGTTTTGGTAGTATTTCTGGTCTGGTATCCAGGCTATTCAAGATTTAGGCTGGATGCAAAATTCAGAGCAACTAACTGTTTGACTAGGTATACAGCAGAAGAAACTCGTCTCAACATTATGGATTCACTACCCTGTCAATTATTTATTTGCACCCCATTAAAAGTTATGAGAACCAGCAGTCATTGTACAATTAATATCTCGTCTGCTAAATCTATAGGCACAGCCATGGTATTAGTGAAACAATCACAATCTTTGCACAAATGTCTTCAGGTTGAGAGTGAAATCCAACATGTTTTAATGCGCGTAAGCTTCACAGATAACTGGCCGTTTGGTAAATTAAAAAACGTATCAATAATACAAAGCTCACTGGAAGAATTTTATCGATTCTACATGTATTTAAACAGGATGGAAATTATACTTCCTTATATATGTCCAGAACAAGGATCCATGAAGCAAATGTCAGCTAGAGTGAGAATATTGATGTGCAAAACAACAGAAAGGGGCATAGTGCACAATATGTTATACAACATACACCCATTGACATCTGAATGTATCAATATCGTAATTAAAGCTACATTTTATTTTAAATCTCACCCCGATTTTAACACTACTTTCAGAAAACTGACAGTCATACAGAAAGAAGGAGAAGAGAAATATGTCGGGGTGTACATTAAGGTAGACTATTCCAGTTGTGCTGAGGAATGTAGAAAGCTAACATATACTTTAACAGTTTTACAAAAATGGAAGCATCGCATTTACCAGTACACAAACCCAGTAGGTACAGACATGTTCACTGGATATCACTATGACGGATTGCATTTGTCCATCTCAAGTCCACAAGATGCATGTGGGATACATTCCCACTGTACCATTAAATATTCGTCAAAAAAGTCTGTACAGACTGCTCGTAAAGCCTCCACTTCACGTGTGACAAGATTCGGAGCGCGCATATGGTATTTTCAGCCTGAGCGGTATAGTTTGTTTTCAAATAATCTGTATTTTTTTAAATTACTTATTTTTTCGCATATGCTAATATTTAATATTTATTTCAGGCAGTTCAGTTGGCAAGAATCTCAGCTGCATTGTGAATCGCAAGGCTTGTCTTTACTGCAAATGAATCATATCATTGCAAGTAATGTTCATATCCGACAATTCCATTTCAAAACAGCCTCTAGCTTTGGTGATGTAATGTATATCGGTTTGGTAAGAAACAAAAAGGTAAGAACAAGTTTCGGGGGATAGTTAGTACAATGATGTATTTTTTCTCATTGCGTCTTGTATAACTTGAATACATCTAAGGTGATTTTATGTGTGAAAAATCTGCAAATAATCACACAAAGTTGGTTATATACCAAATTGATTGCTCTAATGAGGGATTTTAGGGGCTGCTCAATATATATATATATATATAAATATAAATAATATAGAAAGAAGAATTTGGAGAAAATTAAAGCAAAAACATATGACATAGGATCTCGGTACCTATCACAAACAAATTACGGCTCAATCTGTTCAGTATTGCGAAGGTAAAATCTACACAACTTTAGCCAAACTTAATAAATTGATTGACGAAAAATGTCATTAGTGTAGCAGCAAAGTGATCAAAATTTGAGTCAACCTTCCACCAAAAAACAACATCACCTAGCATATACCGTTGGAAAGCTTGAAATCTCAGGAATATGGCTAGGGGGGATAAAAAGCGCGAAATTTTGGACAAATTTGGCAATTAGACCCTTTGTGCACCATGGTATAACATATTTTGTGACCTATATATTTGAATCTCATACCTTACAAAACAAACAGAAGATTCATTATCAGCATCCTTATTTTCTTTTAAACTCGTTGGGATAATATCCCATATGATGAAAAGCTAATGAAAAAATTATAAATTAAATTTAAAGACCCTTTCTCTTCAAAAGCACCAGCAGGATTGAAGTTTAAAGTGCTCTAAATGTATTTACATTGTAACAATGTGTTTAAAAACGTTGTAAGAATCCTCATTAGTGTTTTTGTAGATGTCTTCAGATAATCTCACTATGGAAATAATTAAAATAAAAGTAAAAAGAATGACCCTTTGTGTACCACAGCACAGCATACTAGGCCCATTATTTGCCTCTTCAATTTGATTCTGATTTATTAGACACAATAGGAATATTTGTACGCCTCACCCATGATGTTATCTACTGGATAGCATCATTATTATGAGAATCTGGTCTTAAGAAAGACCAGTTGAAATATAGCCACCCTTTACCTGCAAAAGCACAAATATATAAATGTTCATATTTTAACAATTTCTTAATCTACAAAATATTGAATTCTCAAAAAAGTAATACAAAATCCCAATTAGCTTTACAATATGCACATTGAAATTAAGTATCTTACATATAAAGTATATGCAAAATATAAATTAACCCTTTATGTACAAAATTCCAACATGTATTTATTTTGATTTGTTTGAGAACGTACATAATACATTTTTTCAGCATTTAGAGCTAGTATTTAATTTGCTATGATGTTATTGATATTTTGATCAGACAAGATACATAAAATAGGATATATAAGATAAGATATAGCAAAATTAATGTAAACAACCATATGTATTCAAAACCACAACAAATGTGTCGTTCTATTCGTATTAGATCTATTTTTTTAGACATTTGAAATTCGCTATCAAATATATAAATATCATAAAACAAATTTGATTTTTGCCAAAAAGTATATCTTACTTAAAATGATTTTCGCGTCATCTAAACTCTTTTAACAAAATGTGTTCTTCGTCGAAAACAAATTAAAATAAATTGTTAAAAATACAACGTGTGCCTACTAATAGTCAGGAGGCTAATGCACGTAATGTAGACCGTATCTGCAAATTATGAAAGACATATTAGGGTATGAAATATGGGTTAACATTTTCTCAACTACGGTTTTTATGAAGAGCTTAATAATTTAACCGCCTTATTTGCACGCTAAGGGCAGACATGCTGTAATTTGCCATATCTTCTCGTCAATTTTGGTAGATTTGAACAAATTTACATTTAATATTAAGGGGTCCATTGAACCATTGTTTAAAACGCCACTGTTTAAAACGCAAATTAATCATACATGATCATACCATTATCCCCGAAATCTATTAAAACTACCAAAATAATATATTCTGTATTCACAATCACTCGTTTCCATCAATTTCGGTTAGACAGAGTGTTAGACAGAAATTGATGGACATGGTATAAAGGGAACTTTTCATGTTACTTCTATATTAGATAGAGATTAGAGTGGTGTAAGATAGCATATATGGCATTTTTCATGTTCCGCCTACAGTAGATGGAGGTTAGAATGGTGGAAAATAGCACAAAGGGAACTTTCCGTGTTCCTCCTATATATATAATAGATACAGATTAAAATGGTGTAAGATGATATAAAGGGTACTTTCGTGTCCCTCCTACACTAGATGATATATTAGATGCACACCTAAGCAAGCAATAATGGTAGAAATAGGAGAATACCCTGTAGCATTTTATTATCATTCTCGTTGTATTCAATATTGGCTTAAAATTATACGTGTACCTGATCACAGATATCCCAAAGTCTGTTATTCAATGCTGAGAGTTCTGAATGTGAGGTGTAGAATAACCTGGGCGTCTCATGTAGGATACATACATATGGTTTTAGTTTTGTGTGGATTAGCCAAGTTGTTGGTGATGTTTATATATTAATGGAACTATTTAAAACAAAGCTACATGAACGTTTTAATAATACGTAGTTTTCCGACCTTGGAAATATACGTAAATTAACAACTTATCTAACATTTAATAGAGAATTTGAACCAGAAAGGTATTTAAATTTTAAAATTATTAAATCACATAGATAGGCACTATCTAGGTTAAGATGTTCCAGTCATATGCTACAAATTGAAGCGGGACGACATAAAAACTTGGTAATGGCAGATTGTGCATTTTCTGTAAAGAATTATATGTTATTGTTTTAGAAGATGCATATCATTTTTTAATGTTATGTCCTGCTTATAAATACAGAATTGAGATCGAATTATACCTCTTACAGCAGTTTTATAGAAATACTAACAGAAACTGAAGAACATAGAATAAAGAAATTAGCTTCATTTGTATATCATACAGAGAAACTCAGAAGAAAGAACTTAACTAATATGCATTGATATGTCCTACACAAATGTGTATTGTGTTTATTTGAATCTCTTATGCATTTGTGTATGTATATAACATGTGAAATTGTTTTGTACTATGACCCCAAGGCCTTAAAAATACTACTACTACTACTACTACTACTACTACTACTACTACTACTACTATTACTACTACTACTACTACTACTACTACTACTACTACTACTACTACTACTACTACTACTACTACTAAGCAGGCTCGTCAACAGGGAGCCGGGCTGCTGAGGGACTAGGCTGGAAAACCAGGTCAAATAGGTGAGATTTAAGTAATTTCCGGAATATTGAGATTGTTTTGGCATTACGTATTGGCACAGGCAGGGCGTTCCATAAGGCTGGACCAGACATAGAGAAAGCTTTTGACCCAGTCTTAGTCTTTATACTACTACATATTAGAGTGGTGCATGATGGTATAAAGGGAACTTTCCGTGTTCCTCCTACATTAGATAGAGATTAGAGTGGGTTGAAGATGGCATGAAGGGAAAAAACTTTCCATGTTCCTCCTATATAACCTACACTATACAGATTAGAGTGGTCGAAGATGGCATAAAGGGAACTTTTCGTGCTCCTCCTGCACTGTATAGAGATTAGAGTGGTGGAAAATATATTATTGCATACTGTACAGGGAACTTTCCTACGCTAGACAGAGATTAGAGTGGTGGCATATGGCATAAAGGGAACTTTCTGTGTTCCTCCTACACTAGATAGAGATTAGTGTGGTGTAAGATGGCACAAAGGGAACTTTCTGTGTTCCTTCTACACTTAGTCTAGATAGAGAGTGGTGGAAGATGGCATATACAGTCCAAAAAGCACAAGGGCTAATTATATACTGTCCTAGCAACGAAAGGGTTAATTAATTGCGTTTTTAAAAACACAATGGTCAATTGTATACGGTCCTAGCAGCACAAGGGTTAAATATTTACGCTCACGACTGCACATTAGGTAATTATATACGGTACCAGCAACACAAGGGTTAATTATTTTTATTGTATATATTCAGCTGCGCCTCTGACCATCAGAGATTCATTGTCTGAAGTAAAAACGACGATGTTACAGCGGCATTTTAATATATTTTAATTATTAGCACGGCACTTACCATTATGATCATACCTGAAAGGGTTAATTAATTATTTAATTAATACCAGCACTGCTAATTTAGACTATCGATAAATTTAAACAGACATAGGTGAGTTTTAGCTATAATTATTTCACCTATATATCTAAATTCGATGTTAATTTGTTCTCAATAAAATATAAAAATGTCCGGTGCGCAAAGGGTGTGTTAATTTATTGTATAATTTTATTATTTTCCAACACACATGCTACATTGAAAATGTATTATGTTTTTGTTTGTTAGCAATGTATTTCGCAACATATTAAAATAAATCTATGGGGCTTCAAGCATTTCTGTTTTCAGACACCACATACTGTTTTTCAATAGGCCCACTTGGGTATCAACATGTCTATCTATGAACACAAATATTATGTTCACAACAAGCAAATGTTGTCAAAGGGGTATAGAAACATTACTTTGTTGTAATAATAATTATTTACTGCATACTATTGATTGATATATTTATGAAGACAACATTTTCTCAATTTTAAGGACATCCCATTTTTTGCGTATTTTCCGGCAGTAAAAGGGTGCTAGGAATAATCACATCATGTATAAATATATTTTTAAGTCATGACAGGTTAAGTATATGTGCTACGTGCTGAGTGATGGTTTGCTGCATATTATTTCAAGTATATATCAATGACCATAGCGGAAAAAAAATCGTAAAGAAATATGTGATGTTGGTTCACTAAATGTTAATTTGCCAAATTTGTCCAAAATTTCGTTCTTGTTACCCTCCTAGCCATTATCTTGAGATTTCAAGCTTTCCAACGGTATATTATGATAACAAATGTTGTTTTTTCATGGAAATTTGCCCTCCAAATAACGCCTTTTTAATGGGTCTCCTGCAGCACTATATCTAAATTTGAAGTTTGTTTGTTCTTAATAAAATATTAGAGTTTTTAGTGGGCGAAGAATGTGCAAATTTATTTTATAATTTTATTCTTTTCCGACACACATGAAATAGTGAAAATATATAATGTTTTTTTAGTAATGTATTTCACATCATATTCAAATAAATCTACGAGTATTTGAGCATTCCTATTTTCAGACAGTACATACTGATTTTCAATAGGCCTACTTTGGGTATCAAATTGTCTGTCTATGAACGTATGTTCACAAACAAATTTTGTCAAAGAGATGTAGAAACATTACTTTATTGTAATTAATAAATATTTACTGCATATTATTGATTGATATCTCTATGAAGAAAACATTTTCACAATTTTAAGGACAATAATTAATTTTTGCGTGTTTTCTAGCAGTGAAAGGGTGCTTGAAATAAAAAAATCATATTTTTCAATTTTTTTAAGTAATGGTCGCTTGAATAGATGTGTTTGGTGATGATGGATGGTTTGCTGCATATTATTTCAAGTATATATCGATGACCATAACATAAAATAAATATGAACTAAATATGTGATGTTGGTTCACAAAGGGTTAATTTGCCAGATTTGTCCAAAATTTCGTTTTTGTTATCCCCCCTAGCCATAATCTTGCGATTTTAATCTTTCCAACGGTATATGATAACTAATGTTGTTTTTTCATGGAAGGTTGCTCGTTAAATAACGTCTTTTTGGCGGGTCTGCTGCAGCACTACATGGTTTATTGTTAGTTCAATTTGGTCATCATTAGTCAGATCACAAGTTTGTGTGACGGTTGATGAAATATTGAACTATGATCTTCGTATCATTTTCCATAGACTTGAAATAGGGGTGACAATTTTCTTAAAAAACACGAGTAAATAATAATTTGATGAAGGGCTCTTCTGGAACATGCCTTTCTCCAAAGACAGTACATGTTATAAATATTAATTACAGGGACCGTATTCTCGAGCGAAAATAGGATATATATTGTCTTATTATTTTTACTAGAATTCAGAAATTCAGATCGTCGTAAATTAAACATCACTATTTTTTATTAATCAATTCATGTACATACTGACATGTTTCATAAAGGTATGTGCCACATTGATAAACTAGTTATAAACATCCCCAGTGAAAAAATGAGCTGTACTAGAGTAAATTTCTAGCTGCTCCTGAATTGTTCTTATTTAAAGTGCTGACATAGTTTGGTGTGAACCATAGAGACCAAGGGTGCTTCTTTCTACGTCTTCCACTACATTTGAATACCTATGTTATGGGTCGATGATTTAAAAGGTTAAAAGGGAAAAAGGACGAAATTTAATTTTAGACATGCATGTACACAGGCTTTTCGGTACACTTGCCACATTATCACAGCAACCTACAATTTAAAAGACTTTCTTTCATTTCTAGTCTAGGACATGTTCACATATAATGGACATATCAAGGAGCCAAAATAAAATTTGGGCCTTTGAATAATTTTTTGCCTGATTGTGTCGCATTAAATACATTTAGTTAAGAGGTACACGTAACCTCATTTTTGGTATACTTGATATTAACGATAAAATACATATATAATGTGATATATTTTTATGACAGGGTAATTTTACAAACTGGCTTGATGGGTCTCCTTTGCTGGATTCAAACTGGCATCAAAGAGAAAATGATGTTCTTCAAAACATGACAGTCTATGTTATAAACACAGATATGGCCTTCAACAGACTGACTAGGGAAGGACTGAATATTTCCTCAGTCGATATTGAGCAGCCTGAGTACAATTTGGACAAGAATTGCACAGCAGCATTTGGTCATCATTATAACACTAGATATACTTGGATTGTCATCCCTTGCTCTAAAAAAATTACAGTCAGTTTTTTTTGTGAAAGTAAATTGCTGCTTCCAGATTTAAATTTCCGTTCCGAATTAAACCCAATTAACGCCTCATGTGAGGATGGTTGGCTTATGCTAGTCAACAGACCCGTCTGTTATTTATTATTAACACCTAACAAACACATTTCATTTTATGAAGCTGAAAAAGAATGTTTGTTACGAAACGCGTCTATGTACAAGGTAACAATCTCACCCGTACCTAAAATAGATGACACGTGGTTAAAGACATGGTTTAAAATGCAATATCCAAAAGTGTTTACAACAAATACCCCGAAAAGATATACCGAAAATGATTTACTAAGGAAAATAATATTTGGAAAACTATTAGATGGCAGCTATGTTGAAAACAGCCTTGGACAATCTGCAGGAATGCAACGTATGTTTGTAGACGTAAATAGCAGGTGTGGAATTATTGAATCGTTGCCTGAACAGGCAATTATGAAAATTGCACGAAGAGCGCAATATTTAACAACCGCCTGGTTTCATAAATATCGTCCCTGTTCAGAAATGCTAAGCATAAATGTTTTGGTGTGTGAAAAACAAAGCGAGATATACTCACAGCCATGTTCCTCGAATCATTTTAAATGTTCAGACGACACATGTGTTTTAATGATTTATAGATGTGATGGTTTAGATGATTGTTTTGATGCCAGTGATGAACATGCCTGCTCGTACAATAAGACTATGGGATTAAAGTCACCATTAAACAGATTATCACACAACCTAGATTGTTTGCTTCGCAACGATTGTGATGAAACCCAATATATCAGTTTACCAATACATGCTGTGTGTGATGGTATATACACTAGACATTTGTCAATTGAAAGAGAAATATGTAAGACAAACATACTTCACCACATCTACTCGTCATTCGTGGTTGGAGATAAGGAAAAAGTAACACAGATGGACACGTCATTTAGATCCCTTCTCGACATATTTATAGACGAAGTAAAGTATTTACAGAAAGAGAATAAAAGTTATAAAACTCAGACCCTTATTAACACTAGTTCGACTGAAAATGTAACAAATTACTTGGCCGAATGCAAATTGAACGGCGAAAAAAGACGTGTTGATAACATGTGTAAAGTTAGCGCGCATATTCCTGCATGTCAGTTTGATATTTTGTCTAAGATATGCTGGATGATCTGGTGTCCTGGTATGTTTAAATGTCTTCACTCCTACTGTCTCCCTATGTCTTTAGTTTGTGATGGGTATTCTGACTGTCCTGATGGTGAAGATGAATTATTCTGCTCAAGCTTAATTTGTCCAGGTTTACTTAAATGTCGAGGTGAGAATAAATGTGTGAGTGTCGGTGAACTATGTGATGGACAAGTGAATTGTGGGTTTTCGTTTGATGATGAGATCACGTGTATGAAGTGCCCACGAGGATGTATATGTTTTTATTATATAATGTCATGTGCGATTATAAACTCCTTGAATGAAATAGCAATGATCAGCCCATCGTATATTAAAAGTTTAACCATCAAAGGCATTTTGTCAACTATCACCACCAAACAGCTTTCCTTTTTTCCTGCATTAATATATATAGACCTTTCATTCTGTGGTCTCCACAATAATTTTATTTTAGGAAAATTTGAAATGATTCCACTAAATATACTTTTTGCTGACCTCAAACACAATAACCTAAGTCAAATTAATTTTCTTTTAGCTGACCCATTTTCACATATAGTGTACGTCGACTTAATTTCCAATCGGATATCTTACATAAGTAGTAGATTAATACAGATGCAGTATATGAAGATACTGAAAATAGGTAACAACCCATTAAAGGAAATATCATTCATCCTGAGAAATAATATGCATCTCCGGCAAATTGATCTCTCACATGTTAAATACAGTTACAAAATAAATATCTATATTGACACGTCAAATTCTAAATTAATTGAAGTTCTTGTGACGGATCCAACCTTATGTTGTATGTTCAAATCCAGATGTAAGATACAGGGTGGTGTAAAAGTATATATCTGTTATCAACTAATAGAAACACAGTCAGCTAAATGGAGTTTCTATATTTTAGCAACTATAACGTTTGTCATGTGTAATACACAATTGTTTATGATATTCCTTAGATATGCATCCCAGAATGAACATGTAAAATATTACAACATTACTAAAATTAATCAGGCACTTACAGATCTATTTGTGTCTCTATATTTCATTAGTCTAATTTTTGGTGATACCTTAAACATTAATGTTGTGTTTTGGAGAAATAGTGTTTCATGTCACATGATAAATGTATTGTTTTATGTGACCTTATTAAATCGTATTGTATTTAAAGCGTTCTCTGCAATTATGCCAGCACTCAAAATTAAGTTTCCTTTCAACCATCAGTGTAGATGGTTCCGCTTCACCCTACTTGCTACATTGTCAGTCTGGGTGTTCAGTGCTTTGATTTATTCAACTACCATAGGGTTGAGTTTTATTTTTCTGGATAATTACGTATTCTTGGACAAGTTTTGCCGATTTGGTGAATGTAGTAAAGATATATCTGTAATATCATTAATTTATGTGTCTATCTTTTCTATAGATGTTGTCTTTATAATTTTAGTCTTTTTTTTCGGCATACAAGCAAGCATTGTACTGGGATCAAATAACATAAGCAAAACCACTGTAAATCCACGCGGGAGATTTGACTTTGTGCTGATAATGTTTAAAATGACTCGGGTATTTCTAATTGAGATGGTTTTCAGGTTTTTCCTATACATTTTGATATTTTCCAAGGTCACTAAAACACCCTGTGATGTAAACTATTGTTTCTTAGTTTTTTTAATTGTATTTCCTATTGAAGTTATATTATGTAATATTATAGAAATGTTATCATCTAAGCGTAACTAGCAACTTCCACAAACTATTATGTTCGCGGTTTTTTGTTTTCCTCTGATACATATTTTATTAATCTTTACAACGCTGAATTAATAGTTATGTTTAAATCGTGTGGACTAAAGGTTTTTTAATTTGAAATCACCATAAATGTCTTAATAAGCTCTTTCCAATCCATTGGATTATCTATGTTATGGTTTGAGTCAGTCATGTCATTCATGGTTTGGGCTCTTATTCGTTCACGACATAAAAATAAGGAATCATGTGTAAACACCATGGTTCATTTTATGGAACTTCAAGCAATTTTTAATTGTATTGTTTCACAATATGTCATAATTATTATTGGTTAATATAACGATACTTCTACTTTTGCGGTAGTAACGTTTTTCTGCCCAGCAGGCGGCGGCGTGTGTCGCTCCCTTTTCTGTCTGGCGTTGACACCATGGTTATGTATTTCATTTTATGATAGCTTCCATCAGTTTTTCATATTTTTAAATCATAAAAATTGTTGAGCAAGTTTCGTTGAGAATCCTTCTGAAGCTTACAATAGATTTGACTTGTGGCCAAAAGCTTTGGATGCCTTCTGGTGGACAAAGTAGAAGTCATTGTTACAAAAATAGACTTAATGTCAGTCTTACAAATTAAAAGCTCAGTCCATTAGAATATTAAATAGTTTTCACCACTATGCTGGAGGTGTTACAATATTACCTTTCTTGAACTGTACCATATTGCAGCCTGGAGCTCTCCACCTGCAAATTATCTATTATCCTGATGCCGATGGTGAGATCCCAGTTTATATTAGACATCATTTTGCAGTAAAGCGGTTTGTAATGAAATGAATCGGGCTTTAGGCCACCTTTGTGCACATATAGGCTAAACTGGGCCAGGAGAACCTCCTGAGGATGGTGAGAGGATTGAGATGACACTGTCCTCCAGACACAGGATTCGAAAGTCGAGCCCTGGCGGTCTGAGGCCGAGCACGCTACCTCTCGGTCACGGAGGCTCCCCGCAATACTGACTTTCACACGTGGATGGAGAAGAAACATTTTTGTTTCTTTCAAACCGCCGAGTCCGGGAACCGAACCCCGAACTCTGGCGTGAAAGGCAGCGGTGCTAACCACTACTGTAGGGCCTTCGCCCAGTAAAGCGGTTTGTACATGCTGCATTAAATATTTCAGTTTAGGCAACAAATATTGATGATTTTTAAATGCAATGTGCCCGCCGATATGAGTTCTTGTTTGCAGGTTCAGCGAATATGCAGTGATTGCCAAAGAACAGTGCGCTACAGTAGCTGTCTTAATTAATAGCTCAATTAATAGTAAAAGTACTAGAGAAAGTATGAGTGAGCCTTTTAATCAATTGAATTTGATGCATCTTACAATTTCATTACAATCTTACCTTGCCTATCAACCCGATATATATTACTGTTATATTGATTTTTGCACGAAGAAACTATTGATAGCCTACTATAAAATTATATATTGGCCATTTGGCTTAATCCTTTTTTTAGGAAACTCCTATAAGGTTTTACCAAGACTGTTTTGACTGCTTCCATTCCCTTTCCTATTACTGTACTGAATTTTTAAAAATATCTGTTTCTTTATCACACTTAAAATGTTTATTAAACTTTTCCTGTTCTCACAGGATTGGGGGATTTGGTGTAATTAGCAGTAGGATTCAGTAAGTTTAATGTGCAAAAGTGTAATGCAAAAAATCAAGCTGGGTGAAAAAATCATCGTATTTTAAATTTTTCTTGTTTCTGGCATTTGGTGTCTGTATGTTGAGGCCTGGTTATTGGCTGTGTTGTTAAAGTCTATATGAGCCGTGGCTATTTTGTCCTCTTTGTTCGTGTGGGGCTGGCTCCCGGCTGTTTTTTGCCGTTGCCTTGTGACCTTTTCGTTGCCATTCACGGTCTTTAGATTAAGGCTATACGGATATATAAATATAGATATGAATAAAAATCCTCTCATTAAAAAACTGTTTGTCACTTTTTCAGAAATGTTTACCAATTTGAAATAACTGTTTTGTATAGGTTTTCTAAATGTACCAATATTTGTTAGCTTTTTTCACTTGAATCGTTTGACTATATCCTTTTGACTAGTAGGCAACTTTGTCAAAGTGATATCATGTATTTGTTGACTAGTCAATTTATAAAATTACTAGTTCATGCGGACAATTTAAATAGTACAAACTATCCATTGCAGATTAGGGACACTGGTCCGCTGGTTATATGTGGATCAAAGTGTTATAAATATACTGACGCTATTTGTATTGTTTTACACGTATCTGTACATATACGAAATATAAATACATATACCTCATATAACTTTAGTCAGGCACGTTTTTTGTCTTTATGTTTACATTGTGTAATTTTCTTATCAATTAAAGGACTCTCTAATACCAGTATGTGTTGTAATATTTCTTTGTTGTTATGTTTGAGGTTCCATAAATATATTTTGTGTGTCAACGTAAATATTAATGGGAGATAATTACTTGGAGGTCCACAATACTTGCTGCTACGAAAACAGTTCCTTATTTTGGCTTTGATCAGCTGTAATCTATATTTGGTCTTCAATCTAAAAGTCTAGTACTAATTATTCTGAAAGACGTCACATATATAATGGTGTTTCAACATAGGATGAGGGTCGCTAGTACGTCACATGACGAGTTCGGCCGATCACCGCCGTCATTCAGTTGTTTTTTTTTAATTAGGGGGTGGAAGACCAGACATTAAGAAGGTCGAAATAAATTGATCTAAAATCATTGGTATGGCATTCGTATGATCATTGGGGCCTAAGCCTAACAGATTAAGATTCAAGACTACTGTGAGATAACCAAACCGAGCTGTCGTTAAAGTGATAATAATTAATAGGCAGTAGTCATCAAAAAATAATGTTGATGAAATGTAATATTCAAACTGATAAATATTAACTGAGGTGTATTTCCTTGGTTTGTGCCGATATGGTTGTTTCACGACTTTGATATTCTATTTTTATTCTGAATATAGGGTTGACCAGAGTTGACAGTGTGAAATATTCGTTTGTTGATTTTTTTGTCTATTATGTTGTGTGAAAGTTTTTTTTTAGAAGAAAAAGAAAAATGTACATGATTTCAATAAATACAGAACTATGATTATCAGGTAAATATCATTGTGATCACTGTGTCGCTTTGTTTACTTTGGAACAATTTCTAAGAAAAATAATGCTGGATCATCAAGGATATATAAGAAGCATGTGTTCAAGTAAAAATACAATGTTTATTACTTTTAATATGAATAGTTCAATTTACATAGAAAATAATAGTAAACCAACACTCGTAATTGGTACATCGTCTATTTTTCCTCGTTCCGTGCACATTTACACCCATAAAGTAATCCGAGCTTGACGTGAACTGCATGGTTTAACATCAGAGATGGACAGCATAGCAAAAGCTGTGGTTTTCTATGCTGGTGGTCAGAGACCAAAATGTTCATGAAAAATGTGAGGGTAGCCCCATTTAGATGATAAATTCACCTATAAAGACGATGGTTTAAGTCCCCACGTTAAGGCATTATTCTAGAGAGATGTAAACCTGTCATTACAGAATTATATACAAATAATTGATCAAACAATGACGCAGTAATTCATTGCGCAATCCATCGTCCGCGCACCGGATTTTTGGGGCACAGCTTTACGAGTGGCAATGATTACAGACTCTGGATCGCACACAGAGTAGGCCATGGGCTAGAACCACCCACCATGCAAGCCCCCCCCCCCCACATTTCACCCACACCAACTTTTTTTTAAACGGTTGTTTCACGACTTTGATATTCTATTTTTATTCTGAATATAGGGTTGACCAGAGTTGCCAGTGTGAAATATTCGTTTGTTGATTTTTTTGTCTATTATGTTGTGTGAAAGTTTTTTTTAGAAGAAAAATAAAAATGTACATGATTTCAATAAATACAGAACTATGATTATTAGGTGAATATCATTGTGATCACTGTGTCGCTTTGTTTACTTTGGAACAATTTCTAAGAAAAATAATGCTGGATCATCGAGGATATATAAGAAGCATGTGTTAAAGTAAAAATACAATGTTTATTACTTTTAATATGAATAGTTCAATTTACATAGAAAATAATAGTAAAGCAACACTCGTAATAGGTACATCGTCTATTTTTCCTCGTTCCGTGCACATTTACACCCATAAAGTAGTCCGAGCTTGACGTGAACTGCATGGTTTAACATCAGAGATGGACAGCATAGCAAAAGCTGTGGTTTTCTATGCTGGTGGTCAGAGACCAAAATGTTCATGAAAATTGTGAGGGTAGCCACATTTAGATGATAAATTTACCTATAAAGACGATGGTTTAAGTCCCACGTTAAGGCATTATTCTAGAGAGATGTAAACCTGTCATTACAGAATTATATAAAAATAATTGATCAAACAATGACGCAGTAATTCATTGCGCAATCCATCGTCCGCGCACCGGATTTTTGGGGCACAGCTTTACGAGTGGCAATGATTACAGACTCTGGATCGCACACAGAGTAGGCCATGGGCTAGAACCACCCACCATGCACCCTCCCCCCCCCCCCCCCACATTTCACCCACACCAACTTTTTTTTGAACCTTGATATGTCTAAAACATGAAATGAGATGTTAACAGCAAAAACATAGTGATGAACTTTATATTTTGACCCCTTATAGGGGGGTACCACCAAACCCGTCCAAAATTAGGGGGGAAGGGCTACGCAAACGTCCGTCGTAGCTATTCTTGTTCAGCAATCTACACATGCGATATACCGTATAAAAGGTAATTAAATTTCCGTTCTAATGATGTATTGCATGATGCAGTTGATTAAAGGTTTTTTCCCTACAAATACGTGGAGACGTGTTTTTTTATTACAAAATAATCAAAATCGACAACAAAAAAAGCTAGTTAACATAGTCTGTCATTACGGACTACCATGAATGGACATGCACGGCTGCCTCTGTACACAACGCTTGCAAGGTGGTTTGCAGTTTTGTATTGGCAAATTGCAAGTTCTGGTAAATCCCGTGAAATTATGGGTGATGTAGTATATCGGAGCTGGAGCGGAGTCGGCCATAATTAACTTGAACATGCCTAATATCTGCAAACCGTACCAGATAGCTAGACCATTACTATACAACATAATATGCGGTTCCAGGTATAGATAGATCGAAATGCCCTGAAAATGTTTATCTATTTAAAATACGTTGTTTCGGGTGTGGATACGCCTTGAAAACTTTTAACTTAAATAAATTCAAAATGGCTGAATATCGGCCATATTTAACTTAAATACTATATGCCTGATATCTGGTAAACCGAGCCATATAGCTATATCATTGCGTATAAAACAAAATGTGCAGTTTCAAAGCGGGACAATACATTTAAAATGGTCGACTAATATTGGGAAAACCGTGCCAGATAGCTAAAGCATTAGTATAGAACAAAAGGTGTGGTTTCGGGGAGAGATACTGCCTGAAAAATGTCCAACTTGATCTAATTAAAAAAATCATCATATACTAATATCTGTAATATACATGGCCTACTGTTCTATATAATGTAGCCCATTACAGTAGAGCAAAATGTGAGAGTTCGGAGAAGGATGCACCTGACGAATTTCTATGAAGCGGACGGAGTGGGGGAATATAGTGGCCGGCTGGCCTCTTGTTTCTGTATGCATTGCGCCAAGTATGACAAGGAAATATTCTTCACTAAATTCTGTTTGAGGGGGTTTCGATTGGCGCTTCTTAGAGATAAACAAAAGTGGTTGATCCGCAACCATAACAGGGGTCTGATAAGGATTCAGAAACTTGGTTGCGGCACGGAGAATTTTCATTCCATGCCAAGGCAGGGCTGGTGGGAGACTCCAGAAACAACGTGTACGATTGATATGGTGGGAACAAAGGTGTTTTCTTAATGCTGGTATGGTTCACAGCACAACAGCACATCTTCGAGGTTATCTTTCTCTAGAAGTTTCTTGACATCGTCCAACCACTGGTAGCCATCTTCAATAATAGGTTTGGTGACTGGATATGAAGGAGAAGGAAATTGAAAGACGTCATGTGACAGAGTAATATCTAGATCCATCGTTCTGTAACAAGGAGCTACAAATTCCACATGTTGTTGTCCCATTTTTACTGGATCTCGGATGTTATGATGCTGGTATTCAGAACAAAATGTTGTTGAATTCTTATGTATGTTTCATGGAGGGCAGATGTGTCTGTGGTTGATGATGTGTTGTGGACGATATTATCAAACCCAACTGTATTGAAACACCCTTTATGGGCTGAGGTGGAACAACACCACCAGTTTGTTCCCAGTGCTTTATTATTGAATTTCTGACATGTGTGATAAATGTTCTCAGTCTGTCGTATGATACACACAGTCTTCGATAATGTATAGTTTGTAGCACTGCCTGTTTGAAGATGAAGTTTTATTGAATTTCTGACATGTGTGATAAATGTTCTCAGTCTGTCGTATGATACACACAGTCTTCGATAAGGTATAGGTTGTAGCACTGCCTGTTTGAAGATGAAGTTTAAGTGCAACATATCGTCGCCTCGGAGCTAAAGGATCCTATCTGCCACTCTGACGAGTGTCAGATAGGATCCTTTAGCTCCGAGGCGACGATATAGATATGACGGTGTTTCTCTCCCTCTCTTTTATGACGAGAACCTCTTCCAGGGTTTTTGGATCTACGCCTCACAGAGTTAAATATAATCTGTTGACCAATGGACGCTGTAACTTTTGATTAATCAGATCCAGGTGGTGATTGCTCAATGCCTGATCCATCAAAAAGCATGTGTAAAAATGACTTCAAGATTGGCGGGATAGAAATAGATTCAGATGTTGTAGGAAAGAAACCTTGAAATTCTTGCAGCAGATAAATATATTCCTTACGTAGAATTATATTCAGATGTTGTAGCAAAGGAGCCTGTTAATTCTTGCTGAAGATGAAGATATTCGTTACGAAGTATTTAGATACCTTGAAGGTAATGGACACATCGGTGGATCCTTTCACGTCCGGAAGCAATATTTCAATATTTTAACAAGGACGTGTGGTAGTACCAAAAATGAAGAAAAGCCCAATGCAGCAATGCATTTATTATATAAAGTCGTCATGTCAGCCATAGGTATAATACAGGAGCCAAGGGGTGTTTGAGTTCAAAAATGCCCCCGACATATCTCACCTATTTCTGATAGTAGACCATATGGGGCACATTTTTAGAGAGGGTGGACATTCTGAAACCCGGCAGTAAGCGAGTTATTCAGGATTTTGTGAAAAAAAAAAAATCGCAAAAATTGGGGATTGTATACATTCAAAATGACCTTTCATCACTATAAATTAACCTACCGCGACAATTGAGCCACCAAAATGAAGACTGATGGCACATTGGATCAAGTTCAAGGTCACCAGAGGTCAAGATGTGACCTATTTTGATCTCTGGTCGAGTTTCAGGCCCCTTGGAGTTAAAACGTCACTAATTTCTGTGCTCCATTCTAATGAAGTATGGTAAATAACAGTTTTTTGATCCATTAGGGATTATGAAATATTTTTTTTTGTACCACCAGGACCACTTTCAATATTAATACAATTCCATTTAATTAAAACGACATAATTTCACTTATTTTTCAGTCTGTGAATCCACTCGCGAACCCACCGGCGTTCAATTTACGTTGCTGAAATTTTGTTGTGGACTAATCGTTTTTCAGTGATGTACTCATAAAATTCTGTGGGCACAACTGGTTCATTGAGTGTTATGATTAAAGTCTAATAACCTGTTATCACACGAGCGGTTTCGTCTATTTTGACTCGCAGTCCTTCTTGGACAGGAGTAAT
The DNA here is from genome assembly GCA_964017125.1 of Flabesymbios commensalis. NCBI lineage: Eukaryota > Metazoa > Annelida > Polychaeta > Terebellida > Flabelligeridae > Flabesymbios > Flabesymbios commensalis. The sequence continues at coordinate 44,366,059 of OZ024905.1, forward strand.
CCAACCAGGGAGTGCGGCCAACACTCCACGGAAGGTCACCAAGAAACACAATTGACAGTAAAACATAATTAACAAAATTTTAACTAAGAGCTAGTCATTCCTGTCCATTCATCTGCAGTCGGTGTCAGGCGAAGTGGTGAGGCAGTTTGGGGAGGTGAAGAAGGCACTGTAGTTAGAGCTGGATGTCGAGATTGTGCTAATGCATTGTCTCTGAATGAATAACGGTGCGTCACAGGTGTAAAATGCTGGACTGCCGGTGATTTCGGACCTCAACCATTTAGGACCTGGTGATTTCGGACGGTCGGCGATTATTTCGGACGCCGCGGTGAATTCGGACGGTGTTTTCGGACGGTGTGCGGTGAATTCGGACGCCTAACTTAGTAGTCTTTTATATCACTATTTTGGTGCTAATATCGCTAATTTAGGATGGTGGTTTCGGACGGTGATTTCGGACGGTGATCTCGGACGGTATTATGCATAAGGAAACCGAATACAGTTATATAGTCATCTTTTTAAATACTTATGCAAATCATTTTAGAAATACAAAGATCAGTGATATACCGGTACAGTTATGATACATATATACATAAGAACGTTTTTATTCTAGGAACATTAGGTTTTGAGGTGGAATAAATTCGCAACAAGCTGATTTTTTTCAGGAACTACTCAGAATACAGTCTAAAATCTAGTTTCAGATAAGCGAAATAGACTAGATACAATCATTTTTTTTCCTTTGCACCGTGTCATTGGTGGACAGAGGACACCAACTATCTCATATATCTTATATGCGTGCTCCTATTTTTTGGCATATACATGTAATTCTTCACCTTCTTCCCGAATATGGAAAGGCGGCGGTGGGGGGTAAACCAAGAGTTGAGCATTTAATGGGTTCCTTTTTATGTCAATGGAGATTCGACATTGTGACATTTATGCTCTAAAATCTATCTTTTTGAAAACGGTTCATTTATAAAATAACATTAAATCAATTTCCAATTACATTAATAAATGTTGGAATAACTGTTGTATATACAAAACTGCGAACGTACATCAAGTTCAAATTCGACCACTCGCTAGAAGAATATTTGTTTTACATCTCCGACACAAGGTGGATAAAGGCGCTATCAAGATTAGGAATTAGCTCACATTTGCTAGAAATTGAACGAGGAAGGCATGTCAAGCCGCAAAAAATACCACTAGAACAACGCACATGTCAAAGATCATACATCAAACTCTGTTGATGACGAAATTTATTTTTTAATTACTTGTTCATACTTCGCTACACAGAGAACTAGTTTACTTGCCGAACGCAAACTACACAACACTGAATTTGATTCACTTTCAAACAACGACAAATGTATATACATTATATCATCTACACATCGACCGTTAGTAATATGCTTAGCAACATACACCTACACTAGCCCAGTAGGACTATATTAGTGTGGTGTACCATCTCAGTCCAGGAAACAGCAAGTGAAAACACTCGTGGATTGATTTCGATGCTATAAATATCATACAACGAAAAATATAATGGCAAAATAAAACTTTCACTCATATATACCCTAATACTCTTGACCTAAGTACGAAGGGAGTGAAGTACATGTATAATAATACGTGATGTATAATAGTAAGTATATTTCATATATGAAGTAAATATCAAAACGACAATGGTTTCACATACTAAAATTATTGTAAAATTATAAATAAACAAATACATGCTTACATTTGAGTAAGTGATCCATCTGCACATAATCAGTCGCATCGCTCATGTTTCCGAAGTGCAGAAATGCCCAAAAAAATAATTCATTTTTTTTTAAAATATGCATGCTCTGAGCAAATACACTAATTTGCTGCAGATAGAACACATATAACTGTTATTTCAGCAGTAATTACCCACATTTATGATGTCAAACGAATAATAATAATATACACTTTCAGTGCCGTGAACGCTTTTAAGCGATTGCGAACATTTTACATCTAGACCGAGATGCATGTACATCAAATAAATTATAACGGGACCATTTCAACAGCGGTATTTTTCATTAACTTCAAGTTACAACTGTTTTAGAAATATCAGCTTTAAATGAAATAAACTTATTCGAGAATAAGGCTGCTTTTATAAATATTGACTGAAATTGATCAAATATACAAACATGTGCAGATATCCATTTTAACACTAATGGTATTGTTAAGGTCCAATTTTTCAACGTGGAATTATTTTTCATTTTCTTAGGCTGAAACTGGCCTTCGCAAAGACAGCTTCAAAAGGGTAAAAACGTAAATGAGCAATGAAGTGCACATGTAGGCCCACTTTGCCATATAGTTAACTCTTACAGTGCGGAGATCGCGATCAGAATTGACGTCTAAAGTAGATCCCGCACTGAAAGAGCGAAATATTTATAATGGTCGCAGACCCATAACATAGGTATTCAAATGAAGCGGAAAGACGTAACTAAGACATTATGATCATTTCAAATAAAAAAAACTGTGGTTTGTATAAAAGTATTTCAGTGCTTTAAGTGTTAGGCTTACGCCGTATGTTAATAGGGGAAGTAAGGTCGATGTTCTACTCACACTGCATGTGTTATAACGTTTTTGTCAGGTTTACCAGGTTTGTAGCTTAATATTATAGACACATAACATAATAAATTCATAAATAAACATTCAGCTAAGAATGTAGAGCTCCGAGAGTTTTAACTAACCTAAGCACATCCGACCATAATGAGGATCCTTAATAATCAACAGTTCGGTCGCACCTGAGTGATTATAGCACCATATACATATACATTGCTGATCTGCGTCATTTAAACCAGTATCATGTCGTATATATTGACAAAAATATTTTTTACATATATTTTGTGCTTTAAATACTTCCCAAATTAGCTTCAAACATCATAAAACAATTCTACATATTATATGGTATTACAAGCGTCTCTACGTCTATTAGTTGACAAGTTATGACAAGACCATAATTTGAACGGCAGCCATCTTGGATTTGTCAAATATGGCGCCCATGGCCGGAGTTCAGCTTGGCTCCCGTAAAAAAATAAAAGTATATGGCCTTGGCCATACATGGCCCAACCTTGGTGCTTTTGGGACAATTTGAACAATTCGGGGGTAAATATAGGATGAGCCCCCTGACTAACATGCCTTCCATGATAATTGGTCTGTACTTGATCAACAATAACTCTACATTCCTGGCTTAGAATGTAGTGTTCGGGCGAGGCAAATAATGTAGTGGTGTGTTTTAACTTTGATTGAGTGTCATCGACACATAAGACGCATCTATTTGATTGGACGGATGCATGATTACCAGTCATGTCTAGCAAACTAACATTAGAAATACTTAAAGTGTACATTCTCACACAATAATTGTTATATTATAAACATCATAGCATATGATATATTCGATCTCTGCATTACAACACATATAATCTGCAAATTGTGGTATCGGTGGGTCCGCACTTATCTAATTAGGACTTATTCTGCTTTGCAAAAGCCAAAAGGCAGTAACTTGTGAAGTAAGCAGTTACTGCCTTTTGGCTTTAGACGACAGTATTCTAGGCTCTATGCGATTTATATAGGACTATTTTAAAAGTATAAAATAAAAGGCCTCTCACATTTGAACAGTAGTTTTTTCTCTCGTAGATGCGCAGAGAAAGTTCACTTTCGATTTCCGTTCGCCAAATGATAAATGATCAGCTATAAGTAATTTAATAACTGCCTTTTGCTTTTGTCCAACAGTATACATCCATCAACCAGACTGTGTTACTGCCTACCGTGATGTGTTCTTGTAGAGCATCCAGTGTTCTGAAACTAGCGTTACATCTCAACTGTTTCCCATGGCACTGGGATTGTTTGTTTAACCGAGTTAATAGCTAGCCTTGTTCTGAAAGGGTAAAATGCAGTAGCTGCATACATGTCAAGTAAACATTTAGTGTATTCAGGCGTTGCACAGCAGACCCATTATATGAGGTCTGCGATCCGTTTTTAACATCATCAATGTTCACTTGTATTTATTAATTCGTCTCAGCTGGATGTATGCTATGATCAAGCTGAATATGCAGATAATACCCAGAGCGACGTGATTCACCCAAAGATCCCAGTTCGTTTCATAGTTTATGCCATTGTTCTCAAGGTATTGGTTCCCAAGCTCTGTAGAGCTGCAAAAATAGATCAATTATGGTCAATGGCTACCTTATAAAGCTAATAGGGAGTAGCTCCAGTAGACTCCGACCTTAGATTTTCAATATTTTAATTTAACCCTTTAACCGCCGGTGTCGCATATATTGGGTTTTTCACTTAATTATTACTACATTCAGTACCGCTTTTAACCCTTTAGGCCCTCACGATGCATTAAAGTATCATTTTACGTTCTTGAGAACATACTTAATTTTCTTACAATTAGGGGTTTTAGAATGAATATTTCAATGAAACTGGTTTACCAATACATGGTAATTTTCTTTAGTTTTTAAACCACATCGAATCATCTTCATTCACTACAAGTCGAGAATTGCGACAGCAATTCACGGCTTGTAGTGGATGAAGATGACAATGGTAAACTCAGGTTTGAAAGGGTTAAGCATGTTAAAGCCATTATGTGACATCGATCAGCACGATTTGAAAAGAGTTGACCTCCATTTTGCCAAATCTGAATAATTTTCACTCACTTGAAGTTGTGGATCGCGTCAGCGAGACACAACTTCAAGTGGGTAAAAATTCAAATTAAATAATTTGGCGGCTAAAGGGTTAAGTCAACGGCTCTTATCATTATATCAAAGCGGCTGACTCAGACTTGAGCACGTGATTGGTCGCTACGACTGATCACACATCACATATAATGACTAGCTCGACGAAAGACCAAAGTGTTCATTTCGGGGCGTAAGCCATCAAATTATTTTCTAAAATGATTAAATCGATTAGTTGAAAGAATTTCTAGTGACGGTCACAAGTGGACTAACTTATTATACTGACCATCTTGTCACGTTCTCGCCGTAGTCACAAAACTCCATATCTTTCAATTCATTTATAGCCAGTGCCTGGGATGTAAAATATGGACAGAGTAATTGTTTGTAGGCAGGCAGGCAGACAGACAGACAGACAGACAGACAGACAGACAGCAAGTTACCAATTATCGACACATCAACCTGTCTCTTAAAGGTATAATTAATTATAACCAATTAAAATCCGTGAAATATACTTGTTTTTTAAATATTATTTTATTTTGACATAAAATGTTAAAATACTGATGGTTAATACTTCTCTTACATTCAATCCATATCTAAAGATGCTAAAATACTGCAGCCATTGCAACCACACAGCAATATCTTCAATGTTCATAAGAAAACCTCCAAATACCTGCAGAAAAAATAAACCATAATAAAAAAACATTTCGAATTACATGAATAAAATGAAAAAGTACACATACATGTAAACATATAAAATGGGATTTTTAGGAGTGACTATGCAATCACATCAAACTGTGGTATTTTAGATATTTATTATGATCCATGGGAAATCACTGTATATATAGTGAGCATGGTTATTGAATAAAACTGATTAAAAACAATCAGCACAATTCCGTGGTTGTCTGTTGTTTATGTACGTGATGTAGTATTATTCACACTACTAGGCCTATGTGGCCTGGTGAGCAACGAGGGAAACGTAATCTTCCTGCAGTGGTATTGTTGTTGTTATCAAGCCGTGCTGGTGCCGCTGTGAATGTTTATTATCTCGCCAGTTTCTTAGGAGAATATATTTTAGTAACATTTATTATATATGAATATAATTATATAGTCAATCGGGTAATATTGATTTGTTTCATGTCGAGATTTTTTAAAGGCATTTCATTCGTAGCCATAACTAAATAAATAATATTCCCTTTCAGTCAATAAGAAAAGGATGCCCACGACGTTTAGCGAAATATTGAGCAAAAGCAAAAAAACTGTTGCTAATAAGTTTTGTATAATTAAGTAATTATTCACCACCATTAACTGTGCCACACTGAAAGGGTGAAAGGGGTTGGTAATTTAAGATAAGCTATGCAAATTGCTGAGATTAATGGGTCTAAACCCTTCGCGGTTTTAAATGTATAGGCCTACACACAACACTAGGTGATAACCTCGACTAGTGAGTGGGCCAAAGAAAGGTGTAATATCTCATGAATCACTCACCATCATCGTGACGTAGATCATGGCTAAAGAGAGACTGGCTGTGGCAAAGATACTGACGCTGGCGCTGATCGCAAAATTAATAGCTGACGATGTGATGGTGATTAGCCACAGTGTGAATAGGAAAATAAAGAATTTGCTGACATCCACTTGGAATCCTGAAACATTCTATAATATATCATTATTTCCTTAGCATCATACAACCCACCTGGCAGAGTGGCTGAGCTTTTGAACTGTCTCTGTAGATTGTAACAATACCGCGAAACCCCAAGTGTTCAAAAGTTCAATAGTTCAATAGTTTATTGTCACAGAAGAAAAAACAAACAACAGAATATAAGTACAATGTATCAATACATCATATTATTCTAAGTGACAAAAAGGAACTGACGCCCAGTGGCGTATGCGTCCTCACAAATTAAACAAGAAAACATTACCCGGTTTTGTGGAAAAAAATGTGTGCAAAGTGCAAAAAAAAACATATAAGCCTGCACCCAGCAAACACGAGACGCCGTCCCCCGTTGGGCCAACGCTGGGCCAACGTCGTAGACGGTGAACCAGCGCTGGCCCAACACTGAGACAACGTCCCGTATTTGCTGGGTATTCATGACATTTTACCGATCTCTAAAAAGCTCAATAAAGTAATGATACAATAGCCAACACTATTGACAATATAAAAATGATAGGACACAGTCGAAACTAAAGTTACTAACAATATTATTATTATGTTGGTAATATCAAAACATTGAACACATTATGACAAATAGAAAAAACACACTCAATTTTTTTATACTCTTGAAAATATAAATATGAAGGTCTGATAACAGACACGGACAAAAACCATGTTAACATACCCGGAATATTATAAAATTATAATTAAGTTGTTATTATATATTTTTTTAGATGAAATTTAAAAGTATTTAAAACTGCACGAATGATCAATAAATCTGTAATCGAATTCCATAGAATAGCACCATTATATTTCATTGATTTCTGCCCTGCTGACTTCCTACATCGCAGAGGACGAAGATGATTCCTAGTGCGAGTGGGGTACGAATGACAGTCGTCATTTGTCACGAAGTAATTTGTAAACATAACAGGCAATAAACCTTTCACGTACTTACACATAAATAATATTACCTTATATTTACAAAGTTGAAATATATTTAAAATATTAAACCCTTCAAAATAAGGTGACGTATGTGTTCTAAATGGAAGCGATTTTATAATTCTAATAATGCGTTTCTGTAATATAAAAATAGATTTAAGATTTATCTCGTTCGTTCCTCCCCAGACCTCTAAACAGTATGTAATATACGGGTAAATAAAACTATAATAGAGAGTTAATAATGTATCAATACTAAAACAAATTCTACACTTTCTAATAATTCCAGAACTTTTGGCAAGTTTTATTTTTAAATTGTTTACATGCTCAGACCAGTTTAATTTCTCATCAATAATAACACCCAAAAATTTGGTATGTGAGACTCGAGAAACTGGTTGATTATCTATTACTATATCATCTGTATTTACTATTCGCTTATTGGAAAAACTAAATATAGTAAAATGAGTTTTTTTAATATTAAGAGATAACTTATTGGCATTGAGCCATATTACTATTTTTTTAATTCCATGTTCCTTTAAAAAATTAGATGTTCTATATTTTTACCTGTAACAAACATATTTTATCGTCAGCGTAAAGTAAAGAAAACAAAAGTGAGGATAAATTACATAGATCATTTATGTACATAAGGAATAACAATGGACCTAAAATAGATCCTTGTGGTACTCCACAATTAACTTTCTCATAAGGCGAATCAAGCTTGTTAAAAGATACATATTGTTTTCTGTCGTATAGATAATTTGTAATCCAAACATGTGCCATACCTCTAATGCCGTATTTATATAATTTATCCAAAAGTAGTGTGTGATTTACAGTATCGAAAGCCTTACTGAGGTCTATAAAAACACCGAGTACAATTTCACCTTCATCTACAGCTTTTAATATCTTATCAATTAAGAAAACCAATGCTGAATCTGTACCAAAACCTTGTCTGAAACCGAACTGATATTTATATAATAAATCATATTTTTTTATAAAAGAGAATAATCTAACATACATAACACGTTCAAATACTTTTGAAAAAAGGCAATACTGAGACGGGTCTATAGTTACCAATTTGTGCAGAATCACCACTTTTAAAAATAGGAATAACTTTGGCTATTTTAAGCTCATCAGGAAAAACTCCTTGTGTAATGGATAAGTTGAGTAAATGTGTGAGTGGTAATAAAAGTAAATCAGACGTATCTTTTATGACATTTCACCTAAAATTATCCCATCCAGGACTAGAATTTTTTAAATACATAATTATTTTGGAGACTTCCTCCTTGCAAACACTTTCCAAAAAAATTGAAATGGGATTTTTTTTATAGTTTTAGTTGGATCCGTCTTACTCTTCGGAATTTTCGAGGCAAGTTCGGAAGCTACGTTTATAAAAAATATATTGAAATGTTTAGCAATGGTAATGTTGTCAGTGACAGTACTACCATTGATGACAAATTTACTACTTGAGGAACTTTTTTTCTTTTTATTTATTACATCTTTAATTGTCTATAAGCAATCTGTCATAGTATGTACGTTCGGTCCGTCCGTCCGTGTGGAATATAACCTGCTCTTTTCGAAAAAAATTTGCATAGGCAATGCTGCACACCTCAGATTTTTCAACTGTTTGGATAGATGTAAACTCACGACGGTATCCGTGATTTAGTCTGGGGAAACGACCTAATTACCAGTGATTACTGTGGATAATCCGAATGGATGTGACGGGGAAAATGAAGTGCGGGGAAATATTCATTTAGTGCCGTGTGTCATTATTAGTCCTGGCTCTGTCATATGACAAGCTTGCCAAAATTTGTTATTGTTGCTATGACTTTCTAAGATCCTAACCTTCACAAATCACCGAGGTGGACTTCTGGCAAACATGCCTCTTGTACGGTAGACACGATCTTTCAAAAAGGGCCACCACGAAGTTGACTACACATAACATTTTGTGTATTAACCCTGGGAAGTCATGTAATACATGTACGTATTATGAGGCAGAAAATTCCTTTGTGGAGTTATTTTAGCGACATAAACATTCTTCGTGACAGAAATCCAGAACACCTAAGATCGGTGATCAAAAATTTTGAGCTTGGCAATATATTATCTTGAAGATGTTTTTATGTTGTATAAAATGACAAGTTGATGACGTAATAATAATCATTTTAGCAATAAAGAGTGGACGATGGCTGTATTTAACAGCTGTAAGTACCAAACAAGCTTATTAGATACCTGCAGCTGCCATTACACAGCGAGTGTGAATATCACGAGGTCATCGGAAACCCAAATCCAAAACATTCAGTTTCCAGCACAGACATCAGAAAGTCTGCCCGGTCACACAAGGACACATTACCTTGCCTAGATCGAGGTCCTGTAGTATGTAAGGGAATAGGGTTCATAATTCATACATGCGTTGTTCAATATTCATTACGCTATATCGGTTCTTCTATGTGCCTACATTCTAAAGTGCATCGTTCTATGTCGCTAGTTTCATTATGCTATGTTCAATATTATATGTGCTATGATGCGTCTTCTACAGGCCTATTACTGCACATAAAGTGCAATGTTCAATGACAATGTCTCTACTTTTATTATGCTATGTTCAATAGTCTAGTTCTAAGTCAAATTTAAGAAAAGGCAGTTCCCACAATGACTGGTGTAATAGGCATGCCATTCAACAAGCACGCCCCACACATCTACCACGTGGCCGATCAGAGCAGCCACAAGGCTGAAGCAGAATGAGATGAGGAATCTAGGATGAAGCACAATGCAATCTGGAATACAGTCGAGACTCTCTATAGCGAACACGCTTAAAGCAAATTTCTGGGTATAACTAAGTTTTTTTCTGGAACGGATCGTTTCCTATAGGATTACATACATGTATTTAGGCCTATATTGTGCTTATTGCAAAGTCGTTTACTGCGAAATTCGTTTATTACGAACCATTTTTTGATTCCCAAAATCACATTTTACCCTCATATAATCACGAATTAAAAAAATGCAACCGGAAAATAATTTCACTTAGTGAAAGGCAACACAACTTTGAGCCAACGCTGTTCCAGTCTGAACAACATTATCTTCAATCGTGATTTTTTCAACAGTAAAAATCAGTCATTTACGAACCGATAATTTAGGATTTTATTAGGTATTGAATGTAATAAGCAGTTTACACACGTTTTCAATGGTGATTGTGTTATTTTTAGGGTAAGAAAGGCCACAGTGACGCTTGAGCAATATAAACTAACTTGCATTCCAGTGTCGCACAAACCCTGCAACTTATGTTATTGTTGCTATATTTAAAAAAAAAATGGTTTTAAAATTCGTCAATTTGAGTTTACCTCAAGTATAGCAACATTTTAATATATATTTTAATATAATAGTGATACATTTAATTTAAAGTTAGCTTCGTAAAGTCCGCATGAACCCTTACATAAACACGTGTACCATTAAGCTTTGACCACAACGATAACGGCGATATCTGTTACGTCATAGACTTTAATAAGCCCAAGGAGCTATTCTTGCAGGTATAGTGATATTATAGTGATACATTTTAATTTAAAGTTAGCTTCGTAAAGTCCGCATGAATGTTCTTTGGTACCATTTTAAGTGTATTATTATTACTGCATATACTTTGATAGTGTTTTATGGGTTTTTTATTCGTGTCCTTGATTTATTATTAAGACCTTATTTTTTATGTTACCATAATTAGTATTTTTTTTTATCCACATTAATATGTTTTAATTCATACAGAGTGACACGAATCGCATGTATACAAATATACAGTCTTTATCTCTCTACATAACTAGGCTATGTGCATTATCAATACCGTGGAATGCTCAGACCGATCTTAGATGGGGAGGGATGGGGAAGATCACGCTTGAAGCGAATCTCGGATATTACGAAGTATTTGTTCAGGTCCCTGGTACTTGGTTATAGCGAGGTTAGACTGTAATCGTATAGTTCCGCATCATACTGTAAGATTTCGCTGCGGCGATGTGTTGATTTGTAGGCCTACGTACCGCTAACATACTCATCAGCACATACCCTAGAGACAGACTGGTCTGTGTCAAGACAACCCAGCAAATACAAGACGTTCACCCAATGTCGATTAAATGTTGGCGCACAATCTGCGATGCCGGTCCAGTTTTTTTTATTTACCACATGTTATTTATCTGTTTACCACATAGACTAGCTTTTAAAGTATACACTATTTTCCAAGGTAATTGTCTGGGTAGTCCCCCATAGTGCTCGTGAAATTTCATGACAATTGGTCAATAATATATTAGACTACCGACTGAGAAATCAACACAAATTCATCAGTGTTAATATACTTATATCATAGGCCTTATTTAAGTTGTGTAAACTGTGTTGATGATCGTGATGAGAGGGTGTACGGGGGTTATTGGTTATGATGTGGCAACATAGAAAAACCGTCACAACATAACGTGCTTTGTAATTCTTTAATAGGCATATGACTCAGAACTAGAATAGCACGTTAGGCCTACTAAACATAGCATAATAAACTACAACTAGTGGCATTGAACTTTGCATTTTAGAATGTAGCACCGAAGATGGACCAGCATAGCATAATGCACTTTGCCACATTAGTAGAAGCAACATACACATGTAGCATAATGCGCTTTGAAATTTGTCACTTGCCACATATAATATTGAGCATAGCGTAATGAAACTGGCAACATTGCATTTTAGAATGTAGCACCAAAGACGAGCCAGCATAGCAAAACGCACTTTGCCACATAGAAGAAGCAACATAGCATAATGCACTTTGAAATTTGTCACTCGGCACATAGAATATTGAACATAGCGTAATGAAACTAGCAACATTGAGCGATGCACTTTAGAATGTAGGCACATAGAAGAACCAACATAGCATAATGGATATTGAACAAAGCATGTATGAATTATAACCCTATTCCCTTCCATACTGTAGTCCCTTCCTAATTCCTTCCGACATTCTTCCTCTCGACGTGCTATTAAATTGTATGTCTTCGACCACCGGCGTGTCTGAAGGTAATGCAGCAGTCAATGTATTCCCCGACCCACCCCTCCGCGGGGCAGCCTGGGGGTTACCACGGGGGTTACCCGGGGGTTTGCTGTTTGTTCAAGCCCCTGGGGTGTGGGGTTTTCTCAAGTTTTGTCCCCAGATTGGAATCACGGGATTTGTCTATAGTCTATTGAAAATCATTCTGACTATTCAAGTGACTGCTATAAAAATAAAAGTTTTAATTTTACAAAACATTGAAGCTGTCATGTTCAAGTTCAGTGGAGAGGTTGATGTGCGACAGTCATATATGTTCAAGGTGATGGGAGGGGGTGCAGGGGCGTCAGCCATGTTCAAGGTTATGGGAGGGGTGTCAGCCATGTTCAAGGTGATGGGAGGGGGTTGAGGGGTGTCAGCCATGTTCAAGGTGATGGGAGGGGGTTGAGGGGCGTCAGCCATGTTCAAGGTGATGGGAGGGGGTTGAGGGGCGTCAGCCATGTTCAAGGTGATGGTAGGGGGTGAGCCATGTTCAAGTTGATTGCGGGGGGTGAGGGGCGTCAGCAATGTTGAAGGTGATAGGAGGGGTGAGGGGCGTCAGCCATGTTCAAGGTGATGGCCGTCAGCTATGTTCAAGGTGATGGGAGGGAGTGAGGGGTGTCAGCCATGTTTAAGGTGATGGGAGGGGTGAGGGGCGTTAGCCATGTAGGCCAAATAGGCCTACTAGACTAAGTAGCCTAGTTGAGAATAAATTGTATTATAATTGTGTCCTAATATTAATTTTAAATGCTAATTTAAATGTTACGCAATGAGGTAGGTCCGTCGTAACATATTGATTATTATTGATAGAAATCATTTATAAATACAAACCAGGAGATTTATCCCACCCTGTTGGGTGGGGGTTTTACCTGAGGGTTATCAGGGGGGTTTTTGACATAAAATGTGCCCCTGGTTGTGGGGACTTTTGTGTTTTTGGGACACCCAAAAACAAATCCCCCACATAGCCCCGCGGTGGGGGGGGGGGGGGTGTCGAGGAATTCGTTGACTGCTGCATAAATAGGCTATACTAGACATGCCAGAACCCCTGTTCGGGCGAGAGATGGAAAACAATAAACCTCGCGAATATTGCCAGATCTACAGTAATTTCCATCCACTTGAAGTTGTGGATCGCGTCAAGAAAGTAACTTGCCGGTTAAAGGTGACCCTCCATGCGAGAAGGTACATCCCTGCGGTTTTATTACCATTACTTATGACGTCATTTAAAATGTAATTTAACTGATTACATAATCTTATAATTGTAAAATATGAAAAATCTCATAAAACAAAAAGTTATAAAGATTTAAAAAAAAAAAATCAGCTAAATAAAACGATTTTGAAATTTTGCAACCCACTGCCCTTGCCGCGTGGCGGGTCACAGATTATTTTAACGGGCTAAAAGAGCGGTCTTACCTGCCATAAAGTAGACGATGATGCTGAAAACGATGGCCGGAATTGTTCTCAGAGGGATGATATCACAGATTAATTTAGATAAAAAATATGCAGAAGTTCTGTAATAACCACTCAGATTCTCGTGTCTAAAACACAAAATGAAACACACGGTTTCATCACATTTAGAGTCAATATTATTCGCTATTTTTAATCGGGACGATCCCTTTGACCCATTAACCTACACGATGCATCACAGCATCATTTTCTATCTCTGAGGAATGATTTATTTCCCTAAAACCTAGGGGTTTGAGAACGGAAATTTTCATGGAATTATTTTAATAATAACAATGCCTAGATTTGCCTGAGGGGCAAAGCTTTCGTCTCCACCCGCCCTACATAGTATATTAATTTTAGAGAAATACAATACTGTCACCAATTTTTTATGCGAACCACGTGAAAATGTGATGTCAGAATCACACCAAAATCTATTAACATATGGCTAGGTTAAGTTGCTTCCTTGGAACAAATCGGTGAAGCGGTTTAAGCTCTTGAGAGTAACATGTGATTCGTCGGCCATCTTGGATTTTGTTGAAAAAATGAAAAAAGAAAAACAATTTTCTCAGGGCCACTGAGCATACCCAAAAGATCAAATTTGAGCTGTATAAACATGTTACTAAATTTTGATAATAGCCAAAATGAGCAAAACTGAAAGATCAGCTAAAATCCCTACAAGTTAAAAAAATATAAGTTTTTTACTATCATAATCACACAAAAAACTAATCAGCACACATCCAGGGTAGGGTTATTCCTTTGAAACAAACATGAAACAAATCCATGGAGCAGTTCAAGCTCTAGAGAGTGACATAGGATTTCAGCGGTCATCTTGGATTTTGTTGAAGAAGCTGAAAAACGCCAAAAAAATTACCGGGAAAATTCCCTAGGGCCAATATGCATACTGCAAATATTTTGAAATAATCCGAGCAGGGGTGTATAGCTATATTACCAAATGTTGATGATAGCCGAAATGAACAAAACTGAAATATCCGCTAAAATTCTGAAACGTAAAGAATCAAAGTTTTTATTATCGGAATCACACCAAAAACTCATCAGCACATGTGCAGGGTAAGGTTTTTCCATTAAACCAAACATAAAACAAATCTAAGAAGCGATTCAAGCTCTAGAGAGCGACATAGGATTTTGGCGGTCATCTTAGATTTTGCTCGGGAAGCTGAAAAACGCCCCAAAAAAATTACAGGGCAATTTCCTAGGGCAAATATGCATAATGCAAATATTTAGAAATAATCCGAGCAGGGGCTTATGGCTATATTAACAAATTATGATGAGAGCCAAAATAAATAAAACTGAAATATCCGCAAAAATTCTGAAACGTAAAAAAATCTAGGTTTTTATTATCAGAATCACACCAAAAACTAATCACCACATGTGCAGAGTAGGGTATTTCCTTTAAACCAAACATGAAACAAATCCATAAAGCGGTTCAAGCTCTAGAGAGCGACATAGGATTTCGGCGGCCATCTTGGATTTTGTTGAAGAAGATGAAAAACGCAAAAAAAATTACAGAGCAAATTTCGTAGGGCCAATATGCATACTGAAAAGATTCAGAAATAATCCGAGTAGGGGTGTATGGATATATTACCAAATTTTGATGATGGCCAAAATGAGCAAAACGGAAATACCCGCTAAAATGCTAAAACGTAAAAAAGTCTTTTAAAAGTTTTTATTATCAGAATCACACCAAAAGCTTTTCAGCTCACGTCCAGTTTAAGGTCTTTCATTTAAACCAAACATTAAACAAATTGATGAAGCGGTTCAAGCACTAGCGTGCGCCATAGAATTTTGGCGGCCATCTTGGATTTTGTTGGAGAAACTGAAAAGCAAAATTACCAGGCAAATTCTCCAGGGCCAGTATGCATACTGCAAATATTTGGAAATAATCCGTTAGTAGGGGTTTTCTAGTGAGAGAAGAAACAAATGGCGGCGGCGGCGGCGGGCGGACTCAGCAAAAACAGTAAGTCTCCACCACCACATAGTGGGCGGAGACTTATTAAATTCAGGCTTCAATGGGCTATAAGATATTGACCAAATATTATAATTATATATAATGTGTAGATCCATGCAGGTTCTGAATCTCAAATTGTGCACTAGCTCTAATTGTAAATTAAAAATATGTGTAAGGATCTACGTTTATTTGACATGATTATGCATGATTATGATTATGTATCTAGCTGATAAAATGTTGTGAATTGTTAACTTATATGTTATGCAAAAACCGTGCAAAACCAAAAGACAGTGCTTTAGGTCTTTAAAATTCTAATTATAAAATGAGAATAAAAAAGTAAAGCATGAAAATTAAAGAATAGGCTAGTTTTGAATATGTTTCCATAAAATATTTATACAGTTCTTACACAAATATCGCTCTTTCAGATATGAATATTTCCAAAGCTGACATGTTAGAGAAGATCATGTTCATAATGACGAAGAAAAAGGCTCCCATTCTACAAACAACAGTATAATATAATTGTGTGATATATATATTTCTACCTGAACAAGACAAAGATCACACTAGCCATGAGGTCTACATTACCTAATGAATGCACGGAATGTATACCGAATGTGAATATACTTTAAATCGCGAAAATTACTTACACTTTAAGGAAATCTTCAACAGCTTTTCAACTGAAAAAGTTAATATATTTTTCTTTTTATCACCATTGTAAGCTAGGCAAGTAACAATAATATTTATTACATTATAGTCAGAAGACATAATATATCCAGGGAAATACAATAAAAAGTAAAGAGCTCGATACCTGTTTGAGATTCCGCTTGGGTAGCTGTTGTCAAGTTGAAAATATATTATACCAACAAACAATGCCATAATAATAGTCACACCCATCTGTAATGATACATTAATTGCAGTAATATCTTCGGGCTACACTTGGGAAATAGAAAAGCTACCAAATATTACAGATCTAATACTAGAAAATCAAGTGACATTCCTATCTATATCTATGGTATATCGTCTCAGAGGCATCATAATTATCGCAGTGTACTTATAATAATACTGACCTGCATCACTGTTGCTTGTGGGTTTCTCCAGACGCTCAAACTCGCTCGTATGGACATGTAGTATATCTGAAATGGCAGAAAGAATGAGAAATATAACATCATAGTTTATACCATATCAAATGTGTATGCCAGTTATTTTTATTATAATTATTTAAAAAAACAAAGTTTAAAAAACAGCAAAATACGTCAAAAACCATTTTGGACGTTGAACGTGCGCCTCCAGAATAGTATCTAGAAATAGAGTGGGGGCAAACGGCAGGTGATCTTGGGGCTGTTCAGTATCCGTAGAAGCTGAAAGAATTTTAGATTACCTCAGTTGAATTCTGAGGGTTATCTTTGTCGTTTTCGTTGGTCAATTTAACTTGTTAAATCCTCGTCCAAACACGCTCCATTTTCATAATAAACACGTTCCATTTCAAGCAACGTGCTTACTCCAAGAGAATATTAGAGCGGGTGCAGATTATGGCAAAGTGCATTGTTGCCTGGCAAGCCCGGCTAATTTCATTCATGGCCGGGTTGAGGCCAAGGTACTTATTAGACTTTCATGCATGTGTTAAGAAGGCCGGCGAATAATTTTCTGGGTCAAGTCATAGGGAAAGCGTCAGAGGGGAAATACATTACTGTGAACAACTCTACATCCGGGGAAGTGACCTTTTAAAAATGTCTGAATTCGGGGATTACCACATTTTCATCTAAAAAGAGCAACTGGTCACAAACATTCGCCACTGGGACCGCGCCGCGTAGTGTGGCTCTGGGAACCAGAGTAAGTGTATTGTACATCGGTAACTCACCTGTGCCCACCAGGTGGTAGCATAGTCTGGTGTCACATCTGGTGTGGCGTTCTTGTCATACTGCTTGTATATTGGATCCAATTCGTCCATTAGACTGCAAAATACAAGAAGCAATACAGAGGCAAGCAGTAACACTCACATTTTCCATTGACCTTCTCACTATCCGGAAATAATTAAGCATTTAGCAACATCAGACAATTTAAATAATAATATTGATAAATAACGATATAATAGAAATAACCCTTTAGCCGCCAAATTATTCAATCTGAATTTTCACCCACTTGAAATTGTGTCTCGCTGACGCGATCCACAAGTTCAAGTGAGTGAAAATTATTCAGATTTGACAAAATGGAGGTCAACTGTTTTCAAATATTGCTGATTGATGTCATATTTTATCTTTAACATGTTTAAAATGAGGTACTTAATGTGCTAATAAAAAATGAAAACCCGAATATATGCGACACCGGCGGTTAAAGGGTTAAACAACGTACTCTGTGTGGTAAGCTGAGTTTGTGTAGGTTTCAGCCATGACGTTAGTGATTCTATCCACTTTTGCCGCCGCTTCCTCCACTGTTTTAGCCTCCTCTCCCTCCATAACGTCCACAATGGTAGTTTCACCCTTACTAGCGGAATACGCTACCACGCCGTTATTTTGATTGGGTGTCTTCTCTGCGACCTGCGTTTGGCCTATTTCACAATAACCTGGGAGGATACATAAAAAACCGTAATGTCGAAT
The DNA here is from genome assembly GCA_964017125.1 of Flabesymbios commensalis. NCBI lineage: Eukaryota > Metazoa > Annelida > Polychaeta > Terebellida > Flabelligeridae > Flabesymbios > Flabesymbios commensalis. The sequence goes on from OZ024905.1 coordinate 44,384,366, forward strand.
ACAATTTACAATAATATACATGTATAATTGAAACTTTATTCGACATTACCTGATTACAGTTTTTGCATTATGTGTAGGGGGAAATGGTGGTTATGACAATAACTGCTGAAATTTGAGAAATGATGACAATTCTGTGAGACTTGAACGTTTCGAAAATAAAATTGTCAGTTTCAGGCACCGAAACGCAACTCTTGTTATTATTGAAAGTGCCATTGTGACGCTTAACTGTATAAATTGTCTGTGCCCGTATTCTCGTACAAGTTACGATATATCGTAGGCTTATGATTGGTCGAGATGGCCATCTCGACCAATCAGAAGCCTACGATATATCGTAACTTGTACGAGAATACGGGCCCAGTGTACCAAGATCAGACAATACGTCAGTGTAATGCTAATCAGGATAAAAAGAATCTGAAGGTGAAATGTTCCCCTTTTTTTCACTTATTATGTTATTGTGTAAAGTGAGCACTGTAGTATGAAAAGTAAATGCGGTATATAATCTGGGAACAAAAACGGTTACTAGATGGGAATAATTTCTAAATAGCAAAGGTTTCCACTCTTATGTATGTGAATCCTTCTCTGTTTTAATATATAATAATAATACTCCACCAACCACCAAATACGAATTTACTTACATGCTATCTACCATCCGCTATGATGAAAGCTCGAACGATTATGAAGGGCATACTTTCTCATGTTGTCAATTTGTGTATATATTTCTAGGATTTTCACATTTGATATAATTATGACATTGTTATTAAACTGAAATTCGCAAATTAGTGTCAAAACCCTTTTCTTCGGGGAACATTCAAAATGGCCGCCATGAGATCTCTAAAGTTATCATATCTTCATTAATAATTGAGATAGAGACAAGATTATTTTATCAAACCATATGTTTCCGGTATCAAAGAATGCAATAAAACAAACGATACATGTATTTGACATCATTATCATGCAAAATTCGAAATGGCCGCCATGAAATCATTGAAGTGATCATAGCCTCGTTAATAATTGACATGGAGACAATATTATTTCACCAAATCATATCTTTTCGGTATCAAGGTACAAGTAATTTGTAACAAAACAAACCATGCATTTATTTGACACCATTATCTTGCAATATTCAAAATGAAATCATTTATGTTAGCATGTACTCGTCGATAATTGAGATAAAGACAATATGATTTCACAACCACAAGTTTTCGGTATCAAGGGAAGCGATAGACACACGATACCTCTACATGACATCATTACATGTATCATACAAAATTTAAAATGGCCGCCATAACATCATCACCAAAGTTATCATAATTATGTTCCTCAACATGTCAGACATGAGCTTAATTTTTTGTTACCAGGAAATAATACAATGACACCGCTTTTAACTTTTTTCGCCTTAGAAATCAGGATCGTGTCTGAAATACTAAATGAGTTGAAAGAGGATTACGCTGAATGTTATCTTCTATTAAAAAAAAAACACTCAAAAGTATGAAGCGGTGGCCCTAGTGTAGTGGTGAATGTTGTTTGACTGTAACATCAGACCATATAATAGGCCTATTCCCCGCTCTGGTATGGTGATTTAAAAATCTCTCAAGAAACTCAAAAATTCAGTATTGTGGGATGCCTCTGTGAACGAGAATTAGCGTGCTTGCTTTCAGACAGCCAAGACTCAAATTTAAAATCGTGGGTCTAGACGGATTGGTCAAACCCCACCAACCCACCCCCTATCCATTTTTTTTTTAAGTTTGCAAACATGAACACAACACAAAAAAACACAAAAATCATCAAATTTCCCCAAAAAATAAATCCGAGTTGGGGCTTGACCCACCCACCCATTTCCGAGTTTTTCTCGAATTTTTAATTGTTTTTCCAACTTGACAAAACCCTTAAGAACAACTTGAAACAGCGTTGTTTCATTAGTTACGCATGTTTCAGTGGCAGCTCCAAGATCTAAAAAGGGGGGCTGTTTTTGCGGGCAGTCTATCCAGGGTGGGTCGCCCTATTAACCCTTCAAATGCTAGATTTGATAATCAAATTGTATTTGCCTAATGCTGATCTAATGCAAGGCCAATCTTGCAGACCGATGCCCACCATTGAAACAACCTTAAGTGTTTTCTATGGACATTAGTAACATTTTAAGTGCTACACTTGACAATTAAAATAACAGTTGTAATTCTAGTAAACACGAAACGCCGATCTAATGTTGTTTTAATTTTGGGCCAGCGTGATACAACATCCATCCAACCGAGAGTACAAAAGCTCAGTGGGGACTTCTAAAATTTGAAGTCTGAACTCCGATTTCTGAAGTCTGAAATCTAAAATGTCAATTCAAATTGGCTGCCAAAAAACTCATGAACAAAATTCCGATCAAAAATAAATAAGTTCAAAAATATTTGATTTCCCCTTTGATTTTTCAATTAAATTAAAGTCACTTCGTGGGATCTCGATAGCAAAATTCCTCACTTTCCCCTAACTTTGCCTAATGTTTTAACGTAAGGTGTTTACCTTGAAAAGTCAGGATTATCATAAATAATCCTGACTTTTCAGGCTATTAAGGTGTCGTGGCAACCTTGAGTAATGTCCTCTCATTTTATATTATCTTTAAAGTGTGTAATGTATTTTATTGCCATACAATTATAAAATACTTTAATCTAATTAGAGGAAGACAATAATGCAATACAGAATGAAGGAGCAATAACCTGTTATTCACCTTATAACGAATTTAAGGCCCTATAAGAACAGAAATGCATAACAAGAAATGTATATCTCCGGCCTGTTGATTTTAGACAGTAAGCTCACCAAATTGCATGTAGCTCATTATTATAATTATTACACATTTTTGTGCCAATTATAACTGACATTGTAAATCAGTCGCTTTCGTTTGGTACTTTCCCCATGTCTTTTAAGACAGCTGACACCACTTCTGAAAAAAACACACTAGATCATGAAATTTTGAAAAATTACCGGCCGGTTTCAAATTTATCATTTTTGTCAAAAGTCGGGGAACGCGTTGTCACAAAACAAATTCAAGATTATTTCAGGAAATTGAACCTCCATGAGCCGTTTCAATCAGCTTACATGAAGAACCACAGTACTGAGACAGCCTTACTACGAGTGCAGAATGACATCCTTACTGTATTGGATAAAAATGAAGCGGCAGTACTAGTGCTTCTTGATCTATCAGCGGCATTTGATACAGTTGATCATAATATGCTGCTTGGCCGTCTATCTGAATTTGGTATTTCCGGAACTGTATGGAATCGGTTTAAATTTTGATGAACGCATCCTCAGATGGCACCTTCCTAAAATTCGGGGTTCCCCAAGGTTCAGTCCTTGATCCCGTACTTCGTACTATTTACACAAACCCTCTATGTGGAATATGCCGCCGCCATGAAGTCTTTTACCACCTATATGCGGATGATACTCAACCGTTTTGCACTTTTTCAGTTGGCAATGACGTGGCATTCAAAGAAGCCCGTCGGCGAATTCAAAATTGTATCTCAGAAATAAAAATGTGGATGTCATCACATTTTTTAAAACTTAATGATGATAAAACAGAAGTGATCCTAAATACACCAAGGAGCAACCATAATAAAATATCACTACCAACAATTCAAGTGGGAAATTCTGATGTGACACCATCTGAGTCAGCTCGCAACATTGGGGTGATGCTTGATGCTAACATGAGCATGCAACCCTGATCACTACCATGTGTCGATCTGCATGGTACCAGCTTAGGAACATTAGAGAAGTCAGGCATTCTCTCACGACAGAGGAAACCATTCGCCTCGTCTGTGCTCTGGTGTTACTAAATGGGAAATTATATCACATTTGATATAATTATGACATTGTTATTAAACTGAACTTCGCAAATTAGTGTCAAAACCTACTTTTCGGGGAGAATTAAAAATGGCCGCCATGAGATCTCTAAAGTTATCATATCTTCATTAATAATTGAGATAGAGACAAGATTATTTTATCAAACCATATGTTTTCGGTATCAAGGAATGCAATAAAAAAAACGATACATGTATTTGACATCATTATCATGCAAAATTCGAAATGGCCGCCATGAAATCACTGAAGTGATCATAGCCTCGTTAATAATTGACATGGAGACAATATTATTTCACCAAATCATATCTTTTCGGTATCAAGGTACAAGTAATTTGTAATAAAACAAACCATGCATTTATTTGACACCATTATCATGCAAAATTCAAAATGAAATCATTTATGTTAGCATGTGCTCGTCGATAATTGAGATAAAGACAATATGATTTCACAACCACAAGTTTTCGGTATCAAGGGAAGCGATAGACACACGATACCTCTACATGACATCATTACATGTATCATACAAAATTTAAAATGGCCGCCATAACATCATCACCAAAGTTATCATAATTATGTTCCTCAACATGTCAGACATGAGCTTAATTTTTTGTTACCAGGAAATAATACAATGACACCGCTTTTAACTTTTTTCGCCTTAGAAATCAGGATCGTGTCTGAAATACTAAATGAGTTTAACCTTTTCACTACCATACATGACGGAAATTTCCGTCGTCATTCGTCAATGAACTTAACCATAAAATGACACAAATTTTCGTCAAATATATACTACACTTATGTATTTTTCGTCATTTGAAGCTGGAAATTGCGTTAGCAATTCCAGCTTCAAATGACGAAAAATAGAACTCGTACACCAGTATATCTGGATCCTGGCATGCACCCCGGCCTGGAAGTCAAAGGGTTAAAAAAAACACTCAAAAGTATGAAGCGGTGGCCCTATTGTAGTGGTGAATGTTGTTTGACTGTAACATCAGACCATATAAAAGGCCTATTCCCCGCTCTGGTATGGTGATTTAAAAATCTCTCAAGAAACTCAAAAATTCAGTATTGTGGGATGCCTCTCTGAACGAGAATTAGCGTGCTTGCTTTCAGACAGCCAGGACTCAAATTTAAAATCGTGGGTTTAGACGGCAGTGTCATCAGATTAATCTCACGATCCTTGGTGGGTAATCCTGATTCAGTGTAGTCTGTACATGTATGTACGCATAATCATTGTTCCCGATGCGCATTCATTCACAGAGCTAAGAGTTGCTAGATATTATCAACAAATTTCTGAAAATAAAGTGTAATCATCACTAAAACCCAAGTAAACGGGTAAGAGGTCTTGTCAAGGTAAAACAAATAAAAAAATCCGAGAAAAACTCGGATTTGTCAAAAACCCCACCAACCCACCCCCTATCAATTTTATTTTTGAACAGTTTGCAAATATGAACACAACACAAAAAAACACAAAAATCACCAAATTTCCCCAAAAAATAAATCCGAGTTGGGGCTTGAACCACCCACCCATTTCCGAGTTTTCCTCGGATTTTTAATTGTTTTTCTAACTTGACAAAACCCTACAACTTGAAAAGTACAACTTGAAACAGCGTTGTTTCATTAGTTACGCATGTTTCAGTGGCAGCTCTAAGATCTAAAAAGGGGGGCTGTTTTTTGCGGGCAGTCTATCCAGGGTGGGTCGCCCTATTAACCCTTTAAATGCTAGATTTGATAATTGTATTTGCCTAATGCTGATCTAATGCAAGGCCAATCTTGCAGACCGATGCCCACCATTGAACCAACCTTGAGTGTTTTCTATGGACATTAGTAACATTTTAAGTGCTACACTTGACAATTAAAATAACAGTTGTAATTCTAGTAAACACGAAACGTCGATCTAATGTTGTTGTAATTTTGGGCCAGCGTGATACAACATCCATCCAACCGAGAGTACAGAAGCTCAGTGGGGACTTCTAAAATTTGAAGTCTGAACTCCGATTTCTGAAGTCTGAAATCTAAAATGTCAATTCAAATTGGCTGCCAAAAAACTCATGAACAAAATTCCGATCAAAAATAAATAAATTCAAAAATAGCCGACAAAAAACGCATAAAACGTAGTCCAAACATTATAGTCACTTGAAAAGTCACAATTCCATGACTTTTACTGACTTTGATTTTTCTATTAAATTAAAGTCACTTCATGGGATCTCGAAAGCAAAATTCCTCACTTTCCCCTAACTTTGCCTAATGTTTTAACGTAAGGTGTTTACCATGAAAAGTCAGGATTATCATAAATAATCCTGACTTTTCAGGCTATTAAGGTGTCGTGGCAACCTTGAGTAATGTCCTCTCATTTTATATAACTTTTAAAGTGAGTAATGTATTTTATTGCCTTACAATTATAAAATATTTTTATCTAATTAGAGGAAGACAATAATGCAATACAGAATAAAGGAGCAATAACCTGTTATTCACCTTATAACGAATTTAAATCTGTATAAGAACAGAAATGCATAACAAGAAATGTATATCTCCGGCCTGTTGATTTTAGACAGTAAGCTCACCAAATTGCATGTAACTCATTATTATAATTATTACACATTTTTGTACCAATTATAACAGACATTGTAAATCAGTCGCTTTTGTTTAGTACTTTCCCCATGTATTTTAAGACAGCTGACACCACTTCTGAAAAAAACACTGGATCATGAAATTTTGAAAAAATTACCGGCCGGTTTCAAATTTATCATTTTTGTCAAAAGTCGTGGAACGCGTTGTCACAAGACAAATTCAAGATTATTTCAAGAAATTGAACCTCCATGAGCCGTTTCAATCAGCTTACAGGAGATCCACAGTACTGAGACAGTCTTAGTACGAGTGCAGAATGACATCCTTACTGTATTGGATAAAAATGAAGCGGCAGTACTAGTGCTTCTTGATCTATCAGCGGCATTTGATACAGTTGATCATAATATGCTGCTTGGCCGTCTATCTGAATTTGGTATTTCTGGAACTGTATGGAATTGGTTTAAATCTTGATGAACGCATCCTCAGATAGTACCTTCCTAAAATTCGGGGTTCCCCAAGGTTCAGTCCTTGAACCCGTACTTTTTACTCTTTCCACAAGCCCTCCATGAAGTCTTTTACCACCTACATGCGGATGATACTCTTTTGCACTTTTTCAGTTGGCAATGACGTGGAACTCGAAGAAGCCCGTCGGCGATTTCAAAATTGTATCTCAGAAATAAAAATGTGGATGTCATTTCATTTTTTAAAACTTAATGATGATTAAACAGAAGTGATCCTAAATACACCAAGGAGCAACCATAATAAAATATCACTACCAACAATTCAAGTGGAAAATTCTGATGTGACACCATCTGAGTCAGCTCGCAACATTGGGGTGATGCTTGATGCTAATATGAGCATGCAACCCAGATCACTACCATGTGTCGATCTGCATGGTACCAGCTTAGGAACATTAGAGAAGTCAGGCATTCTCTCACGACAGAGGAAACCATTCGCCTCGTCTGTGCTCTGGTGTTCTCGCGAATAGACTATGGGAACATCTTGTTGTATGGTGCGCCAGGTTGCTTGTTGCAGAAGCCTCAACGGGTTCAGAATTCCGCTGCAAGGCTGGTGACAAAATGTCCACGATCGGATCACATTACACCCGTCCTCCGCGAACTGCATCGGCTGGCGGTCAAGCAGCGAATTCAGTACAAACTGCTTGTTACCACCTACAAGGCCCTACATGGGAGTGCACCATCTTACCTGAGCGAAATTTTACAGCCTTAGCAATCTACACGCACACTGCGCTCTAATAGTCCAGTTGCTGCTCTTATATGTTCAATGGGGACCTAGAAATTATGAGAAGTGTAAGATGTTTCGACTGATTCATATTATTATGATGTCACTGAACAAATTTAGGTTTGTTGCCCAAGTGGCAACTTTGGGCAACTTTTTTTATTAGCATAATTAAAATAATTAGCATAATCGGCTCCATCTGCATTATGATCCAAGGAAAAATGTTACTTTTGAACCAGTAGCTGCAGAATAATGGCCAATATAAAAATTGTGTTTAGGTCAGATTAAAAAAAATCACTTCTGATCTTATATTTATCCTCTGCCTCACCAGTAAAAGTTTTTCCTCCGTCCGTCCGGCCATCCGTCCGTCGTGCCGTCCATTCATCACTAGCCTTGCCTAATCGATATATCAATAACTGTTCCAGCTACAGTGTATCAGCTGCATTCGTAGCTGGCAAACATCACGTTGAAATTCTATCATGGGCGACCTTGACCTTTTTTTGCAGATCGTACAGGTCAAAGATCACGCTTGCTTTATTTTCTATCGATATATGAAGCACCGTTCTAAAGAACCTTTCGAGTTTCAGTGTCCCAGTCTGCACCACTGGTGTATCTGCTAAATATCGCGATCAAGTTGAGATACAGGCGATTTTTACATATTTTTATGACAATAGGTGACGACTAAAGGTCAAGGTCAATGCTATATGATATTATCAAATTGATATTTAAACAACAAATGCGAGTCTGCTGTATTGTGGTCCAGTCGGTCCAGTGTTTCAGGGCTTCAAGATAACCTTATTATTTTAGTTACAGGTCATGATTAAAGGTATATTATCGCGTAAAATTTTTGTATTCAATAATACACCTTAAGTTCTGGTGAGACCTATCATAATGGTGGGAGCCAGATGGATTGTGAAGAACATTAAATTTACAAAGTTTTACACCTAAAAAATAAATAAACATAAATAATATTTTGAATACATGATATTCAAAAATTAGTCTTATCTGATACTCTAGCTGACTGTATTTTTGATGAATTATTTTGAATTTAATTCCTGTTATTTTTAAAAAATAGATACTCTAATACAGTATCATTCACCATCAAATTTTAAAAGTATTTTTTAAGTATATTCTAGATCAACACCACTTGGAATAAATAAATCTGTCCTGCTGATAGGCCTGTAAATCCATAAATAAGACTAGTAAAAGGTGGACGATAGTAGGTCATGTAAACGATTATTAAAAATATCGGCCAGCTATAAATATACCATTAATAAAACGGGTGACGTCGATTTATTATGGAAGGTGTTTAACACACCTTTTGAATCATATTGTATAAATTACAGGTGATACGAGTGTTTATCTAGCTCTCAATATTATGACATTATTTCGTCAGGTGTAATATTGAATTCAGAATTTTTACGCGAATGTATAGGTTTAAGGAAAATATGTCAAGGTCGTCAGATATCACGTGATGTAACTGTATGTATAGTTGATACAGGCACGCAAAACAAGTTACTTTTTCAATTGTGTATGAGGCTTTGTTTGCACGTTTTCTCATCATTGGGCACCAGCCAAACATTCAACTCCTCTCAGTGTTTCAGTACAAACTCTCCTCTGTACTACATTCTCTGGTCGATGAATTTGGCTATCTGCTAAAGGGAGACAAGTCTGTACTGATGAAACGTTTGGGAAGTGATAGCGAAAGTGTCCCAAATGTGTTGCTCGTTGATCACATCGTATGGCGAACATCAGGAACAGTGGCTGACATTGCGGAGAGTTGCAAGGCATGCCTCACAAGTGGTGAAAAGTACCAAGGTGCAACTATCTTTATAATATTTGCTCAATAGGCCTATGAAGGATTAAGTGCCAAAGATCATGAGCGTCAGAGACGAGCTGGTGAGGGTGCTGCAATATATCAACTGACACTTACTTCTCAACTTCCACCTCGCGATGCCATAAAACCCAGCCAGCAAGTGCCAGCTGAATCAATTTATCTGCAGTTTCAGTCATGTACACAACATCAACATGGTGGGCAGAGAAAACTGTCTTATACATCGCAATGAGGCTGGAATAACCTTGGTAAGCTACACGATGAAATTTTCTGAAAATGGTGAGGCACATGTGCTTATGGAGAAGTGGGAAAGATCAGTGCTTGATATTAACACCATGCTGTCATTGCGCTGAGAGTGAAATACCAAGGTCTGTCACAGTGCGACACATTTTCTTTCCCATGTGGAAAGGACAAGGACCCAGTCGCGCTCGTCTACAAATGCTGTTGTGGAAGACTGTCGCTCCATAAGTGTCACAGATCAGAAACAACTCAAGATATTGGCTAGCAGATTGCAGGAGGCTCGCAAGTGATGAAATTTACTTCCTAAGCTTCTTGGTGTCATCAGTCTTAGATATTGTGGAGAGCCTCAACAAACAAGTGGTATCGTGCTCGGCCTCAGACCGCCAGGGCTATTGTTTAAAATCCTGTGTCTGGAGAGCAGCGTCATTTCATTCATCTCACCATTCTCAGGAAGTTTCCCTGGCCCAGTTCAGCCTATATGTGCACAAAGGTGGCCTAAAACTCATATATTTCATTTCAGTTTTAGATGATTGTTGCAATTCACTGACTAGGAAAAAATCAGAGAAAATTCGTGTTGAGGAGGAAGAGGAAGAGGAATAGGACGAAATCGGGGGGATAGAAAACAATGAACTGTTAGATTTTTTGTACATAATAAACTTATCGTACATGCAGTTTTAGGATGTTAGAGTATGTTTCAATGGTTTGTTATATCTGTGTTCTTCACACCTTGCCAATGACACACAGGTAGACTGTGTTAATTGCATGGAGAACTTTTTTTGGCAAAATGATTATTTCACTACTTTTATTGAAACAGGGCCGTTGTCATGTATAGATAATTATGTGGACCTCCATCAGCCTTTAATTTGTGTGGACCACGACACGAACTGTGTTTTGCCAGCAAGTATAATGCGCTGTTTATTTACGTATGTAGGCCTACTGTAGCCCGAGTGTAGCTGTGAATGACTCAGCGGCAGGCATATGGCTAATCACCCCAGAATTGATACTCACAGAAGAACCCACTTTGGCCTACCATGCATTAAGGCCCAGGCTTACTGTAGACAAAATTAGACTATAACATGGTGTGTGTTGGGGTATTCAAGGGTGTGTTTTCGGGTACAGCTGTATAGGTCCAAGGGTTTGAGCATCCAGAAGTACAACAATTGTCAGCCTATGCCTACATAGCCTCTAAATAATGAGCTGCAAGAAAAATATAAATGTCATTCTCGTGTTTGCTACCACAATAATTACATTTTATAATCTATAACAATATATAACGTAACTACGATGCCTACCCGGGTACCCCCTGAAAGTAAAACTCCTATAGATATGTATATATTTAGGCATACACTCAATTTTCTTGAGTCTAACTTCAGATTAAATTGCAATTTATTTATGTCTAGCGTTACTCTTTTACACTGATTAGGTCGTGGGCTTCCTGGGCACTGCCCATTTCATATTATTGGTCAGTTTAGTTTGGTTTGCACCATAATCATGACCTTTGACCTGGATCTCTTTATTACCATTAACCTCAGAAATAAATTCCTTAGGTCTGAATTATATGGAAATGTGGTATTGGAGATTTGTGTACGTCCATTGGTTTAAAATTAACATTTGGCATTAGTCCCTATTGCTAATTATGCTAATTATGTTAATTATGCTAATTAAAAAAGTTGCCCAAAGTTGCCGTCTGGGCAACAAAGCTGAATTTGTTCATTGACCCATTGGGAACATGAATCAATCAAAAAACCGTACACTTCTCACAATTTCCAGGTTATATGGACGGCAACTGGACTATAATGAACTTCAACTTCTTCATGTGCCCGTGCACGCTGTGGTTATGGTGACCGGTCGTTCGCTGTTGCCGCACCTACACTTCGGAACAGTATTCCCCTTCCCAGCAAACACGACACATAGATCCAATGTTTGACCAATGTTGGGCCGACGTCGTAGACGGTGGACCAACATTGGTCAAACATTTGGTGTATGTATCGCGTTTGCTGGGTTGTAATCAAGAGCTGTACAAACACTTCCATTTTTAAAAATCGTGTAAAAATTATTTGTTTACAAAAACATTTAACCTTTTCACTACCATACATGACGGAAATTTCCGTCGTCATTCGTCAATGAACGTAACCATAAAATGACACAAATTTTCGTCAAATATATATTACATTTATGTTTTTTTCGTCATTTGAAGCTGGAAATTGCGTTAGCAATTCCAGCTTCAAATGACGAAAAATAGAACTCCTACACCAGTATATCTGGATCCTGGCATGCACCCCGGCCTGGAAGTCAAAGGGTTAATTAATCGTCATTATTACGTTATGAACATTTTTTAATCTTAAACTTAAGCAATTATTGTTAGGCGGCTTTGAACGACATGACTGTTGGATACATGGCGCAGTATAAATGCTTTATTATTATTATTATTATTATTATTATTAATATTAACTCAAAAACTATTTCACCTATAAACTTGGTTATGGTGTCATCAGAAAGAGCGATCATGTATCTTTTAATTACGGCTTTTAATAATAGTTGCGGGATAGTAATATCCATCAAATATTCAGATAAAATTGACATTTCACATGTATGTCCCGCCCATCATGTAGACCTAGTTCACTTTCTGGGCAAATGAGGCGCTCCTGTGCCTTATTTAGATGTTGACCAAAACATGAGCACGTGCCATCTGCATGTTTTCTCACAACATTGCCATGTGGTTCCGAGGACAAAGAAGCTGTACACAAAATTTCACCAAGCATGACAAGCTACACAAATTCTTGGAAATTCTATGATGGCTTGTTCTTGTCGTTTTATTACTAAACGAGAATGCTACGCTACCTTGAAATGAATGTCCCTTCATGGCAACATATAGCTGGGTTAATCAATGTCATCTTATTTAATTCATTTTTTTAAATTAATTTGAATAATGTATTTATTTATTATTTCATTAATTAATTAATATATAATACCAGTATATTTCCTGTGTGTATCGTATATGTGTGCAATTATATTCGTTTGAGAACCACATACCGGTGAGAACACAACAGTTTCTAGTTCTCCACAAAGGGGTACAACAACAAACGAAAGCGGCCTATCAGAAAGGTATGTTGGTTGTCACAGCTGCAACCTAATTTTTTAATTATGAGATACCACTTTATCACAGAGGACCCCGAGACATACATGTGGACAGGCAGGTATCTGATGGATATTACTATCCTACAACTACCATATAATATTTAACATTTTATTAAAAATGTCAATTAAAAGATACATGATCGCTTTTTCTGATGACACCAGAACCAAGTGAAATAGTTTTTGAGATATATGCAATTTGGTGAACTTACTGTCTAAAATCAACAGGCCGGGAACTATACATTTCTTGTTATGCATTTCTGATAAGAACAATGTTCTCATCCAGCTCTAAATTAGTTTTGAACGTATGTATTGTGGAATATACGTTCATTGTATAAAGTGCCTTGGGTTTTGTAAAACATTTTTTGTCACATAAAAGTGTAATGACAATTTGTATTAATTGAAGAACAACTTTGCTCTAATTTGACATTGAAATGACATCAGCTTGCCTTTGATATGATAGTAGTGTAGACGCTAACCCTGAAACATGAACTGTTCAAATATTGATACACATTTGCCATGCCCCATTGTGTTACTTTACATTTATATATTTTTTTTAATTTATAGCAGTGTCTGTTCAAATGCTGGAGATTTAGAAATACAATTACATGTATCAGAATGGTATTCTAAGGCTTTGTTGTTGACCTCATGTAATTATGATGCATGTGGTTGATAACTATACACAGTAATGTTGTTAACTTGTTTAAAATAGGTTAACATGGTAAATGTTTAGAATATTATTGATATCTGGAACATGTAAGGCTACTGTCGTGAAGTGCCACATCAAATATCTATATGTCCTTGAGTGAGTTAACAACACTGTTCGGACGATCTCATGGTGGTGTGGTTATGCCAGAATTGTTCAGCTAGAAAAGTGATGACATTTGAAATATATATATAATGCTGTCCAATAAAGGTATGATGTGTTTTATTGTATAGCTTGATGCCGAAAACATGCGGTTTGATGAAATAATCTAGTTTTCATCTTAATTAATGTCAAAGATGTGATAAATTTAAATAAAAAAAGTACTGTACATATGATTTAGTGATTTCAAGGCGGCCATGTTGAATTTTGCATGATAATGATGTAAAATAAAAGTATCCCTTGTATTCCTTGATACCGAAAACATGGTTTGGTAAAATAAAATCATTTCTATTTCAGTTATTAACGAAGATATGTTCACTTTAGTGATTTCACGGCTGCCATTATAAAATTTGCATGATAAGGATGTCGAATTTTTTTATTGCATTCATTTTTAACGAAAACATATGGTTTGGTTAAATAATATAATCTCTATCTGAATTAATAACAAATATATGACCACTTTAGTGATTTCATGGCGGCCATTTTAAATTGTGCATGATAATGATGTGAAACAAATGAATCGTTTGTTTAATTGCATTCCTTGATACCGAAAACATATGGTTTAGTGAAACAATCTTGTCTCTATCTCAATTATTGAGGAAGATAGATAACTTTAGTGATTTCATGGCGGCCATTTTGAATTTTGCCTAAAAAGAGGATTTTGGCACCAATTTGCGAGCTCCGTCAAACGTTTTCTTATCCTGAAATCTATTCTGAACATTTTTTATAAGTAGCATATTTTAACCATCAAAATCCCACGGGAGGTTATTTATGAACACAAGCTTCCCTACTGTGTTATCACTGTTTTAATTCAAATTGCTCACCATCTTCCATATGTGACATCTGCTTTGGTATCGCACCATTGACCACGTCCAGGAAAAAGTCAGGTGGGTTGTTATGCTCCTCGCAATGGTACCCTACAAACCGATATTATTATGTCACTTTTTATACGAACAAAATGTTGTTATTTTATTTAAGTTGTCTGGTTTTACCAACATCTTGTGTTGAAATGCAAGAAACTTTGGACTAAAAAGTGACGACACCATTTAATACAATTATAATTATATAATATATTACATTATGCATATCCCTAAATAATGATCTTGAGTACATAAAACTGAGATCAGAGCACTTTGCTTATGTGTGGCTGGATATCTTACAGATATCTTCGATAAAAAGTCGTCATCTCATAGCTATTCAGATGTGGGCAATTCTAAAGTGCAATGAATAATTTGAACATCGTGGTTAATTATACAAACCATTTGCTGCTAGAAATGCCAGGGATTCGTTGCATGGACCGTGGTATATAGCTTTTCCTCGTCCGAGCAACATGAGGACATCAAAAAAACGATAAATAGAAAAGCGAGGTTGATGTATTGAGAAGATGATGGTACGCCCCCTTCTGGCTAATCTGTCAATTAATCCAACGTAGCAGCATTGTAATATTATTAATCAATATTATTTTGCGTAACAGTCACCTTCACTTATATGTCCATAATATGTCAACATGTTTATAGACTTGAATTGCGTATGTTTTTTTTATTATTATTTTGTGTTACGCATTTACCAGTTAAAAGTGAAATAAAGACGAGATTTAATTTACCACATTCACGTCCAAAATAAGAAATACACAAATGACTTAAAAGACTTCTGCAATTATTCTAGTCTATGGACATATAGTGGAATATAATAAAAATGATGATTTTTGATTATTTGTAGCCTGACAGAGTCGCTTTAATATCTGTGCATCATGAAATTAATATCCAAATAATGATTAGGTTCGTCTAAATTGGCATAATAACATTATGCGATCAACTGCAGAGTATAATAATTTGACAATCTGCTCACGTGTGTAGATGATGCATGACTGAGTACGCCGTGTTCGAGTCCAATCCCGTGGTGGGTTCGTCCAGGAAGAGCACTGATGGAGAGATGATGAGTTCCATACCTATACTGGTCCTTTTCCTCTCTCCACCTGATACTCCTCTGATGAATGCCGTGCCCAGCTGTAACATTTCAACAATAATACTCTACGTAGGCTATCACATCACGGGTTATTATACAATGTGCGTTGTCAATGATTGGTCCTTGGAGATGTTGAAGTGACATGGCGTTTCAGCTTCAAATAGACATGACATAATAGGCCCTCTTAAATATGCTAAATAGCGATTCGGAATACAGTCAATATATTTAAAGCACATAAATCAACTAAGTAGATAATTTGCATTTAGTGTACGGCGAAAATGTACACACAAATGCCGTGTTCCAACAAATGTAACTTTTCACAAATTAAAAAAAATAATAGTAGAGTGCCCTCGACACCACATTTTAAGAACTTGTGCTGACTGACAAAGACTGTGCTGTCTTCATTCGCCAGGTGGTGAGCACAACATGTTTGTAATATGGATGCTCACTTTAGAATCTGCGCAGTGTGTGAGTCCCAGCTCTATTATGATTTCATCCACCATCTTTGTCTTCTCCTCCTTACTCACACTGCCTGGCAGGCGCAGATTAGCAGACATCGTCAAGTTCTCTCTCACTGTCAACGTGCCCAATAAAATATCTTCCTGCAACAGCAGACACCAAGCTGGTCCATTTGTCCGGTCTACCCACATTTGAAAAAGAACGAAGTGACGGTTGTGGTGAACAGGTGAATGCAATTGAAACAGGTACAGGTCCTGGTGCCAATCGGTCAAGAACATACTCGTTTGTTTACCAATATATTATGTGACTTGTTCAATTTTTCTCAACCATAATATAACGTTTTAGTGTCTTTATTTTGTTTGTTTCTTTAAAATGTATCAGTATTTTAATATATGATCAACTCAATTGGGAAAGTATTGAGAATGTCTGCTTATCCATGTCACCCCACATTCTGCTTTTTGTCATGCATTTAAATAATATAATAGTTTGTCTATCTTATGGTATATAAACAAACACAGACTTATATGTTTTATAACTGTGAACAAACATATATTTTTTTCTAATTTCTAATTCTAATCATTTTTTTCAATATCTACGCGGAAAAAACGGCAAAATATAAATGTCGGTGAAAAAGTTAAGTTTTTAGATGTATTTATTTATTTATATACTTTACTGACTGTTCAGTTGAAAATATGCAAAAAGATTATACAATATCATTATTATTTCCCAACAACTTTGGTTGACGGTAACAGGTCAAGACAACAACTACGAGTCAACCATATCAGTGAATTCCAAATTTGCACCTATTTGAAATTGTGTCTCGTTGCGACACACAATTTCAAGTAGGTGAAAATTACACATATTTGTTTAATTTGGGATAAAACATTTGCAAAGCTTGATGTTTATTTAACCCTTTGGCCGCCAAATTATTCAATTGGAATTTTCACCCACCCATATTCCTATCAATAAGTTAAATTTGCTAAAGCACTAAATTATGTCAATGAACTCTTATAACATGATAGGGGATACAAAGTGTTAACCCTTTAACCGCCAAATTATTCAATTGGAATTTTCACCCACTTGAAGTTGTGTCTCGCTGACGCGATCCACAACTTCAAGTGAGTGAAAATTATTCAGGTTTGACAAAAATGGAGGTCAATTGTTTTCAAATATTGCTGATTGATGTCTTATTTTATCTTTAAAGGGACAGGCCCAGGCTAAAATGATAAAAAAATCGGTGATTTTATTTCGGGTTCTTAATATGACCATATGATGTAAACATGTACATAGACTAGAACTGCAATTTTTTATAATTTTTGTCCTGCGCATTCACCAGTTAGGCTAGATATAGAGACGAAATTCCTGATTTCTAATTATTGACAACCATGTCAAAAATAGGAAATGCGCGAATTTCGTCTCTATATCCAGCCTAACTGGTAAATGCGCAGCACAAAAATTATAAAAATTTGCAGTTCTAGTCTATGTACATGTTTACATCATATGGTCATATTAAGAAACCGAAATAAAATCACCGATTTTTTGATGATTTTAGCCTGGGCCAGTCCCTTTAATATGTTTAAAAGGTGGTACTTAATGTGCTAATAAAAAATGAAAACCAGAGTATATGCGACACCGGCGGTTAAAGGGTTAAACACTCATTTCATGTGATTTAACCTGCTAATGAAACAGATTAAAAACGACTGTTATACTGCCGTGCAAAGGCGAAAGGTAGTATATGCTTACTTTACAAGTAAGCAGATACTGCCTCCTGGCTTTGCAGGGTAGTGTGATCGGGCTTAGCGGTCTAAGTGTTCAAATACTGACTCGGCTTTTCTATAAATTGTATAGTGCCGACCCTTGTCCTGCTAATTTGTTTGTCACTATTATCCACCAATTAGAAACTAGAATTTATAACGAAATGCCCATGATGAGAGCAGTAATTAGGCAGTAATTAGGGCCTACTATATTATGAAAAAACGAACATTCCCCCTATTGAATTATTTCGTTAACATCTCATCTATCACTAAATATTTAAACAATTTCAATGACATTTTTAATTAGTTTAAAACTTGATTGAAACTCGATCCTAGCAGCACAAGTGTTAATGTGAATTTGTTGGGATGACATACGTCCTTGAAACCTCTGCATACCGTCTACTGTAAACTGATCTTTGTCTCGTGGCTGTATACTCTCATCCACTTGACATACATGTAGATCACATTATTTGATTTGACCTCCAAAGATAACGAATACAAGTGGGCTGACACTGACCCATAACACAGAACATTCGTATTACATTTGTACAATGTTGTACCCGCATCGAAGACATTGGGGGACGTTGTACAAATGGTATTCGAATGTTTTGTGCCTGCTGGGGAGGTCAATTATTTTTGTATTACATGTACATTATTAACCCTTTAACCGCCAAATTATTAAATTTGAATTTTCACCCACTTGAAGTTGTGTCTCGCTGACGCGATCCACAACTTCAAGTGAGTGAAAATTATTCAGATTTGACAAAATGGAGGTCAACGCTTTTCAAATCTTGCTGGTTGATGTCACATTTTATCTTTAACTTATTTAAAATGTGGTACTTAATGTACTAATACAAAATGAAAACCCGAATATATGCGGCACCGGCGGTTAAAGGGTTAATATATTGCTTATTTTATTATCTGATAAATAGCATTTTCTAATACCGCATGGTAGACACTATAATTATCCTGAGTATGCTCAATGAAAATTGACGATAGAGATGGTGATACCTCAGATATTTAAAAAAATGTGTTTAACTCTCAATTCGTGGTAACGATTGTAATAATGAAATGTACCCGTTCAGTGAGCATGGTGAAGCAAAAACTTAGTGAAAACAAAACATCTATTTCAATTTAAAACAATTAGTTTCATAAGGTTGTTGTAATTATACAAGCAAAACGTCTGTTCCTTTATTAAGGCTTTAAAATTCTCTCATAATCTTTATGCAAGTAAAACCAATATAAAACATATAACGTTATATAATAGGGGGTCTAATGACGACGGTAATTGGATTGCAAGTCCAGCCCATCTACGCAATTTGACTTCCACATTTGTTTGAATTTGAAGTTAGCTAACCATACCAATATATTTAGTATAATATACAATATAATATACGACATATAAATATAATATATACAAATGTTTAACAAATTTAGTCATAGAAAGTGAATAACCAGATTACAATAGATTCACATAAAAAAACTCCTTATCAAGTGATGTCACAGTAGAGGACTCTTTAGAAATACGGCCTACAATTGAGTAGGTGTATATTGTGTTATCTGACAAAATATATGTATGCAATGGTGTTATCTAACTAAATAGAGATTTATAATATGATGATATCTAACTGAATCTGGCAGGTTTCTGTACCAGACCTAAAGTACGACCCCAGCAAAGTACGACCCCAGCAAATACAAAACATTCGCATAACATTTCTACAACCTCCGCTCAACGTCTTCGACGCTGCCGACCAACAATGTACAAATGTTATACAATTGTTCCTGTATTTACTGTCACGCAGACCTGTAGTTATTTGTGTTGTTTAATGTATATCTGAGATTATGGTGTTCCATTTACCACAACGCTAGACATACAAGAATCTGCTGATTATGGGATATAAAACCTTCGTTGATTATTTATTATACAACAAAGAACTTTTTAAATGTAGAAGCAATATTTACCAAATGATTGTTACTGGTATTTGAACCTCCTAATCCATACTATCAGTGATTAATCTGACCTGAACCACGTAGCCTGACATGCATTTAAAGTTCTCAGGTTGTTTCTTGCCATCCACCAATACAAGACCGGTTAGACCTTTGGGGTCTTTTCTCCCTGCCAGTACGTCTAACAATCTAAAGCAAAGATATTGTCATGAAGATATTTTACATCGAATTATTTATGGTTAGGATGCCATACCATACACTTTAATCACCGGAGTACTTCTGTATTTATAAGTACAGATCGATTATTTTTTGTGATTATAATGGGTGGTATAAATTCAAGATTGACAAGACTGATAAATCTGCCGCATTTACTACCTTTACCCAAGCTCCTTGCTTTGCCCAAATGATACCCAGCTGGAATGGAAAGTTATACCAGCTCAGCAACACATGTGGGTCAGCGTCGGTGAAACTGGCCCAGCATTCATCACGTAGCTAGGTAGATGATCTATGCGAAAGGTAGACAAAGTATTTACAAGCTGTCAGACAATAGACCTATATATAGGCTTAGATATTCAAATGAATCGGAAAGAGTTTACTAAGGCAAATGTAATGAATTGGGTTTTAGGCCACCTTTGTGCACATATAGGCTAAACTGGGACACTCTTACTAAGACATTTATGCTGATTT
Source organism: Flabesymbios commensalis (assembly GCA_964017125.1). Taxonomy (NCBI): domain Eukaryota; kingdom Metazoa; phylum Annelida; class Polychaeta; order Terebellida; family Flabelligeridae; genus Flabesymbios; species Flabesymbios commensalis. Next base: position 44,404,893 of record OZ024905.1, read on the forward strand.
CAAATTAAAATAAACTATTTCAGCGCTTTAAGGGCTAATAATATCAGCATATATTTTGTAGCATCCATTAAATTCTGATTTTTTGATGATTTTATTCTGGTGTGGCGCTTTGAGGTTGTTTGCAGATATCATAACAATGAATATTAAATTATAAATATCTACCTACGCATAGATAATTATATAGTCCAGCACTTACGATGATTTTCCACCTCCTGTTGGTCCCATTATTGCGTTCATTCCTGGTTTGAATAGCCCACTGCAAACAATTATAGGACAATTAAATATTAATCTTGCTTTTCAAAATCACATAAAATCAGGCTGATACAAATTTAAAGTGAACCAGTATTAATATGGAATGGACATAACAGCTGAGAGTAGTTTTAAGACAATCGGGGCTTACTATAAATAATAGTCCCCATATAGCCAACCATTACATGTTTGTGTTTAATTTCATAACACTTCCTTTACTAAGATATTGTTGTCACATATATTGTCGTCCGTTGTCCGTTGTTGTTGTGGTCCAGCTTGTGAAATGTAGTTAATTCATCATTTTTCAACTGTTAGCATTTAATGGGTATTTCTTTTATTACAACCTATTCCTCTGATAAATGGTACATGTTGGAAACTTAAAATAAAAAGTTATACCATTCTATGTTGATGCTGAGCTGTGAAAAGGTAAATACAATTTTATTTGAAATTTGTAACTTTTAAGATCAGCTTCGCCCATATTGCATCTGTTCAAAAGCTATATCCTGTTTACTATTTAAATTAGTCATGTGAGCTTAAAGCTCATCTGTGAATGGCTGAATCTAGGTAATTAGGTCAGAGTGACAGAACGATAAAAAACTTCAAAAAGAAGTGGTCCAACAAAGATAGCACGACATGTACTTCACTACAAACAACGTTGATTTAAAAGTTACCTATGATTTTTTAATCATTTTTTTTAACTACAAAATATTAAGCCATTATTTATTTTTTGGATTTTTATTTTCATTTTTAAATATTTATTTCAGAAATCGTCAAAGTGGATTTCAACTTATAACCCAGGAAACACGACACTTTGAGCCAATGTTGGGCCAGCGTCACAGAAGATGAACCCTCTTGAGGCTAGCAATAGTTCAGTATCGTGCTCGCTGAGATACTACTAGCATGGAGATAATAAAGATTACTATCTGCATGTTACTAGCAAGAAGTATACGTGTTACATATATCAAGCAATGCTCTTGTCAAAGAATATCAAGCCATCCACATACTACATGTATTATCTAAACAAAACACAGTATTCTATTGCACTGACTAGCTTCAACAGGAAATGGAAAAAACAGTAATTTTACTTATATTATCGAGCTCGATTTAATAGCGTTTTTCTAACTGTATGAATGACTTGAACCACATCATTGGTGATTTGTCATCTGTGATTATTTATGTAAGTATTATAGTATCTCTACTGACAGGGCCTGCTATAAATTACAGAGATACATTGGTCTTAAAATAGTCAATGACCGCCACGTACAGTATTATCATGATTATCATAAAGTTACATATTGATAACGGTCAACATATAGCCACAGGTGGGCAGGCATACAATCTTATGGAGTTCGGAGACCCTTCCATCTACTTTACACAAAAGTGGAGATAAATAGGCTACATGTACATAACGTTGAAGTGCGTTGCCCAGGCTAGGGCACACATCGATAACAATTGCATATCGCTGTCCTATCGCTGTCATAGTGCGACATGTAGACAATAATCTGTCTGGCGTAGCGTAACAGTTTGCTACACAATAATAGAACTAGTCTCAACGTACCTATGGTATCTTGAAAGAAAAAAATAGCTACCACGCCCCACCACTGATCCTAGTGTAGCCAGGGCATTATAGGCTTAAGTAATTAGCAGTCGCCTGCTACATCTCCAGGCAGCTAACGCTACACACAATATTGAATTTCTCACTTAGGCCTATAAAATTGTGACCTCACACAATTCCTTATCCATGTTATTAGCACTGCCGTTTTGTCTCAAAATTAGATCAAAATATTACGCTGAATAATTATACTGTTTATAGAGCAAAAATGGTGATTATTTCGAAAAAGTAGAGATACATGTTTATAAGTAAATATAAGAAAGAAAGAGGTGTACTCTTTGATACCCCTCAGGTTTATGTCACAGTGGTATGGGGGTCACCGTGTGTATGCAATCATTTCCCCACGTTTTAAAAAAATATCCGTAGCAACACACTCTCTGTCACATCTAGCGGGTTGCGTGAATGGCTGGCGGGTGACTGGCATACATACCTGATCCCACGAAGGATTTCTTTTTCCATAGAGCCACATTTTTTATTTGGATCTGGCACATCTACGTTGTAATGGATGTCGTGGAAGCTCATGGTGGAGCCAGCCATGTCCATACTAGTTGTTCTCTGACGTCTTGTGGTCGCCATGTTGGCAGCAGGCTGTGAAGCACCGGAAGATACTTTATAAGTCGACGGCATATAATACTAAGTACAAGGCCTTGGATAGCTCCCTTGCTATTAATCCCGCAAATTGTCGTCCACTGTTTGCTGTTCTGTAATTGTGCTGTCACATCATCGGGATCTGTACATATTATACGTGACCGCCTCTGTTATCACATCACCTTGAACCGCGTCATATCTGGCAAAGGACGGTGATATCTGATGTGGCCAACGTCCATGACAACTGGTCCAGTGTCATAACAATGCCTTTGCCAGGTGTGTGGCTGTACTCAAGATAAGAATTGATAGCATAATGAAAACCAAGTTAACTATTACCGATAGATAGGTCATACATGTATTCGAATAATGTGTACACAAGTTCCAGTGTATGACCTCGTGTGAATCAATAGATGTCATAGGGCTATTAGAAGGACAAAATTACTCCAAATACAAAAAAATGTGTGTATTACGAATTTGACTTCATAAAAGGATTATTAAATTTATAAATGTGTTGAGTGTCAGACATTGTTCAAATATGTTTTTTTTGCCCTTTAGCTTCTCATTTTTTCAAGCCACTTGATTGATAATATTTGAAAAACAAATGCCTTGGGTTAATGCAAGTCATTCTGATCCGTCGCTTTGGCCCAACGTTTGCAAATATTTCACATTATGTTGAGAACAGTGACGTATTTTGTGTCACTTGGGGAAAAGAAAGAAGAATCTCACAATCTTCTCACGCCCCAACATCTCCTCTATAAAGCTGTATCCATATATTACTCACCCATAAATAAACATGCGTACCCAAGACGACGTAGCTATTTAAAAATATATATATAATAACTTCATTGAGGTTCTGGAAGAAATAAAATCAAATCCCAAAACGCTAGGATTAAAAATAAATCGGAAACGGAAAAAGTGCTGCATCACGTGTTTCCGCTCTGTTGTGTAATGTAGGCAGAACATCGCTTACCTAATCAGAGAAAGTGGATTACATTTCATTATGCAAAAATAGGGATCACATCAACCAAACGGTCAGCAGTAATAATATTTTGTGCAGACTGGTTTGTATTAAAATAATGGTGTCTAAATAACACATAAAACATACTAAGGCTTGATTATGGAATAATAATTGTATCTAGGTTGTTTCTGAACGTCCGATTCATTGAACTTCTTATCACAAGAAACGATATACATGTATGAACGGTTATATTACGTGTACGTTTGAACACTTCATGAGTACATGTGTATTAGTCACATATATCTCCTCAGGTCAAACACTAGAATAAATCGTCTCACATTCTGCTATATCCGCATTTCGTCTCCTAGCAGCCAAACTGTTGTGTCATCCACTCAAATGAGTGACACTTTGGTTGCTGGGTGTCGAAAAGTGAATCTAGCTAATTACGTTGGTCAAATGTTGGCTCGGTTTCAGGTCAAACCATGGTTTACCATAGTTCAAACCATCACCTGGCTTCAGAGGGATCAGTCTTGTCATTACTCCCAATAAAAACACAATGGGCTCAGTACGTTATACAAATATTATGACATATTAGTATTTATTGTATGTCTACTCATAAGTATGTGTAAATAGCATGCTTGGGGTTGACTATTAAAGTATCTATTAAATGAACAGAATTTAATAAGACAAGTCCTATTTAACTCTTCCTTTACCGACTCCCCCCTGATAGAACTACCCCCAGAAACCGACTTCTTTTCTAAGGATGCCCCCTGACGTAGCCCCTGGGCACAATACAGGTTATAGCTATGCGCATGCGCACATCGTACAAATTAAAATGCAAGAAAAAATTGCATCCATGTCACTGACCATTCTTGTTGGCGATTTTCAACCACGCATGTAAGAAAATTTCTCCATTGCAATTAATGCATATACACACGTGGATTTCACATAAATGCGAAATTGGTAAAGGAGGAGTTAAATGTCAGTATGGCATGATATGGTGATATTTTACTGACGACATACGTTTTCTCCCCTGTGTATACTTATTATGACAGTTCAAAGATTATATCTAGCCGAGGACATGATTCCGATCCTACTGGGCTATGTTTTTTTCTGGAATCGTCTAACTTTTTTTCTGTTATATGTTTGTATCGTTTATTGCCTTCATTATATTTGAAGAAAAAATACAAGAGGGAAAAAACATAAAAAATAGTCAAGTACAAAGTTACAGGTAATTAAAGCATTGCTATTTAGTTGATTTCCGAGTATTTTTATTTGTTGCTGTCTGTGGTTATATATACAAATACACACAGTCTTTATCAATTTATGCATTTATTCTGATTTTCTTATGCAAAGAAAAAATTGAATAAGACAAGATATTTTCTAAATATTGTGGACAATGTGTGGGGATCTACATGACATATTGTGGACAATGTGTGGGGATCCACATGGCATATTGTGGACAATGTGTGGGGATCTACATGGCATATTGTGGACAATGTGTGGGGATCTCTATGGCATAATGTGGACAATGTGTGGGGATCCACATGGCATATTGTGGACAATGTGTGGGGATCTACATGGCATATTGTGGACAATGTGTGGGGATCTCTATGGCATAATGTGGACAATGTGTGGGGATCTAAATGGCATATTGTGGACAATGTGTGGGATCTACATGGCATATTGTGGACACTGTGTGGGGATCTACTAGGCATATTGTGGACAATGTGTGGGGATCTACATGGCATATTGTGGACAATGTGTGGAGATCTACATGGCATATTGGGGAAAAATTTTGGCGATCTACATTGCATATTGTGGACAATGTGTGGGGATCCACATGGCATATTGTGGACAATGTGTGGGGATCTACATGGCATATTGTGGACAATGTGTGGTGATCTACATGATATATTGTGGACAATGTGTGGGGATCCACATGGCATATTGTGGACAATGTGTGGGGATCTACATTGCATATTGTGGACAATGTGTGGGGATCTACATGGCATATTGTGGACAAATTTTGGCGATCTACATGGCATATAGTGGACAATGTATGGGGATCTACATGGCATATTGTTGAAACATTTTGGCGATCTACATGGCATATAGTGGACGATGTGTGGGGATCTACATTGCATATTGTGGACACTGTGTGGGGATCTACATTGCATATTGTGGACACTGTGTGGGGATTATTAATGAATGTTACGGATGGACATAGCTAACTAAAATCCCAAGTAGGCCAAGGACGTAGCTGTCCTTACTAACCAGCTAACCAGCATGCATGTAACGATTTAGCAACTATTATCTGCCCGTACTAAGATTGAGACACAACCCAACTGCACGGTTGACACTTCATATATTCAATTTGATTTCTGCTGAATATATTTCTTCCTATTACCTTCATAAGTTATTTATAGATTACATATAGGGGTAATTTTCAAAAGATAATAATATTTTTTAAAAATATTGCAAGCTCCGCTTCTTATATTACTTGCATCGGCAATTAGCAGATGACCTACCAAAGTAATTTTAGGGCAAGTATTATCTGCCCGTACTAGGATTGAGACACAACCAAACTGCACGGTTGACACTTTATAAATTCACTTTGATTTCTGCTGAATATATTTCTTTGTAGTACCTTTATAAGTGATTTAAATATTACCTACAGAGGTAATTTACAAACGATAATAATATTACTTGCATCGGATTACCTAGTCGAGTAATTTTAGCCAGGGTATTATGATGGTTTAATTTAATTTTGGCTGCTTTCGCTCTTGGAAAAAAAACTGGTATCTGCTTATACTCAGAAACTAGTATTAAAACATAACCCACGATTGTACAGTTGAGACTTTAAAAAATATGACAAGTTCATCATCGTAATCTTCTATTATGGTACGTTAATTCCCAGATTATCGATTAGATTATTCACAGAAGTCAACTGACAGAGTCTACAAAATGTATGCGATAGCTTAGTTCAGGCCTACCTACGAATAATTTTAGTGAGAGAATGTGTTGCTCAGAGAGAACATTGGACAGGGGGCAGGTGATTGCAGTCAAATGACGTGAAGAACAGAAAATTCTAGAATAATAACTTGCCAAACATGTCTTAAAGTTCATTAAAGGTTCTATTACAAAGCTTGTGTGTTGTCATATTATCATGATTATGGTGAATAAAATTAAATGCTCACGGAATTATTATTATATGTCTAGATGATTGTATCACGTGTATGGCCGTTCGAAAAATTTGATACTGGTCCGAAAAGGAAGACATGAAAAACATGAAAAACTTTGTACCAGTTTTGGCTCTTATTCTCGGATGGAAATGATTGGACTTTCAATAATTTCTATATATTTATATATGGATCCTTTATATAAATAAATCGAGTGGATCAGGGTACTCGTATCCTCCTTAGAAACATGGTTATATTAGGTCACAAGAACTTTGGTAAATATGTTGATCTGAGCGACATCTATGTGTATAAGGATCGTGGATAGGGCATATCAGTCATTTTCAAAATATTATAACTATTTATTGTTTGAATACTCAAAATTAATCACAAAATAGTATTTATTTATATATAATTACGACAACAACCATTCGAACACTCATTTATTTTAAAATACCGGTGACACGGATGGAAGGGGATTACAAATAGACCCTTCAAATCTATGGCCGTAGGTTATTCTGCCTATGTTCTTTTTGACCAATGACAACTCACAGGGATTGTACAAACTCAAAGCCCTGGCCGAAATAGTAGGCTCTAACTTAAATATTCTATCATTAGTAATACTATACTAGGTGGCAAAGTTTCACATTGATCATGCCGTGTGGAAAAAATGTTAGGGATTGTCAACCACGTTTTTAGACAAAGTTATTACCTAGTAAACACATAATTATCAGGAGGATGACAAATACAATTTTGTTTTATCTTGATGCTAGAGCAAAAACAAAATGGCAGCCATTGCGAAAAATTAGGTATTTTCGTATCGTTGTTAACCATTGAAATTTATGTTACATAATGACCTTTTCTATTTTACATTACATGAGTATTGACCTGAAATCTGTACAGATGCTTATAAAGTGCATAATATGATATTTTAAAAATTTGCGAATTCTACAAAATACCAGATCTACAGTATGTCGTTTCTGACTAGCTTTGCGACGCAAAATCCATCTCTGCCATAATCTCAGGTGTCTAATGGTAATCAGCGATCAGATCCATTACATCGAGGTAGCCTACAATCGTCTGTCCGATGATGCACAATACAGCCGTGATCCAGTTTGTATCTGTTTTATGACTAGCATACCCATAGTAGAGTTGTTCTGTCACCACCCCAGTACTTTCTGGATATAATTTGCCACAGATAATAATCATTTCTATACTTCTCTCAATAATATATGTAATGTGCGGTATACAATTTAACTTACTCCCAAAATATACTGAGGAATTGGACGTTTTATTCAACAGTGAGTGGTTGTCCATATGGATTGAGATTAAGTGATTATGCTCAGAGTGTAAGCTATTTTTCTTAGATAATTCCACACCCTAAGTGTTTGAGGAAAAACTGTCACAAGAACTTTTACAAGTTACCATATGCAGGCCTATTCATGTTGCTGGATTACAAATAAATAGCAAAGTCGTCTACATATAATGAATTTTCGATGCCGGCTGGTAAAGCCTTGACTTGGTAACTTTTATTGTAAATATATTTGGCGACACAATACTTCCTTGTCAGACACCCTCCTCTTGCGAATATAGTGTTATCTTATCTGACTTAACATTTTCTCCCTTTTTGAAAAAACTATTTGTGGCCTTTTGTGGATCAAGAAATATTCCAACTGTGTGCTGATTTATTATAAAACCTTCACGAATATAGGCCTACGTCTTCAACCTGAGGTGATTTTACCTTTTGAAAACACGCAGTAGTATTCAATAATGATTTATACTGAGACCACATCAAAAAAGGTTTCTTGGAATCCGCTGAAGTAGTATGGCCGAGCTCATGGAGGCTGCATAATTATACTGATATACGCTTGTTGTTGTAGACTTATTGATTATGTACCACGCCATGCAGCAAGCAACAGACGTAACAACTCCCTGATGAGCTGCTAAGGTGGCATCAAAATTCTTATTATCCCACTGGAAGCGCTGCCGGAAAACACACAAAGTAGAACCAATGTTGGCTTAAAGCTGTCCCAGCGTCGCAGCTGAACGGCTCCAGAAAGCACAAAAAGGGAGAATGTTATGATGGTACGTAGGCTACATGCCTCTAAAGGAGCAAACATATTGTGAGCGACAGATTATCAGATTTTAATCAATGAAATACTATTACATGGTATTGCATTCCGAACATATGAAACCATAAGAAACCAGTGTTCCATCTAGGATTCAGAAGGGGCACCTATCATTGGGGGCACATAGTTATGCCCGCCGGGAACCTACTTAGACATTTCCAGTAACCCCGCAAGTTAAAATTAAAACCACCACCTGGAAGGTAATCAGTTACTTGTGTAAACACCGCCAGTGATGACCACTGTAAACACACCTCCACTCCACCAGGCGTTAGTTACATCATAGGTGGGAATGCCAAGTATGGGCTAATCGTTATGAAGCTGTTTAATCAGTCACAATGACCACAGTGGGTTTGAGTTGGACGTGACAATAGTTGAAAGGGGCATGGCGCCTTTTCAATAGATGACGGGCATCATGGCGCTCATGAAGGGCTACATGGCTATCATGAAGGACAGCATGGCGCAGCGTCCTGTTAGAAATGGCTAGATTGAACACTGAGAAACACGACTTTATTCGTATTTTCATTCTATCCACTAGCCAAGTTTGAATTTTATCTAGATATAGTTTGGATTTAAAAGATCCTGAGGACTCCCATTGTAGCCCACGTTTATGCCATCAAATAGATTCACAGTCACCAAATTCACCTAAAATGACACATTACATCTAATGTTTATCGGATAATTGATGCTTAGAATGACATTATTGATACTAGCGCTACAAAGATGGTCACATCACAATCATGTAGGCCTAATTATTGAACTACTACTAAAAATTGTATTTCACTATAACCGATTGTGATCATGTTTTGACCTTCATGTCGCTTATCATTGTAACACGCCCCAAAATTAGCCAGAAATGACATATCATGCACACTTGATTATCGGATTACTAGTTGAATTTTTGTTATTTCAAAATATCCGCTGGTGGCCACCTTGGATTTTTGCCGTTTTTTGGTCAAACGCGAGATAAGATTTATGGAAAATTTTAGGAGAGCGACATATGACTATTTGGGGATACTCAGGTCGATTTTCAGCTCTGACACCCAAATGTCGACCCCACACTCAGTATATACGTCGATTTTTCATTAGTTGATGGGGGCCATTTTTAATTTTCGGTGATAATTAAAAATGTTCTAAGGTGACAGTCTGGCTTGCTTGCTCATATCAATCGAGACATATCATGCATCAATAATCCGCAAATCTATTTTCAAGGTTCCACTCTAGGCGATCTGACTATAGATATAAGTTGTTAGGGCTGAAAATGTCCGCTTTTTTGTTTTACTATATTTCTGTAATAAACGATTTATTTTTTGTCATCCACTTAAAATGTGTTTTGTATAGGTAGTAGATAATGGCTGATGTGATTACCAACCCCTAACATTCCGTCCACCCTATACTGCTTATTTGGCCCCTTTTGAGATTTTGCCACCTGTCTATAGAAGACGTTTATTGATTGATACTATTATTCTTTAGAATTTTAGGCATTTCTTGCTAAGATTACTGAAGTCGGTATTCTTCATGGACACGTGCTAAAGCCACCTGGTTAATGAATGATGCAAAGTATAAAAACTTTAAAATTGTTACTGCAGACCTCACACATAGAGATTGCGCAAGATTGCGACAAAATAGGCTACTATCAATATCAACCAACTTATCGACTTCCTAATATATTATTACACAATACAATTACATTGTTATTGGTAACAATACATTCATGAGATAACAGACCACATATTCCATACCTACCCTTTTTCTGAGATCGCTTCTTTTTCTATATTACTGTGCAAACATATCCAAACTTGGTCTTTTTTTTGGATATAATGGGTTATTTTTAAACCTCCTGGATATTACAGAACTATCATCAAGGTTGTGCACTCCGAGTACGTTGAGTTTTATAGAAAATATACTGTATTACTTTGACCAGTAATATTATAAGGTTGCGTTCACAGATCTGTATCAATAATATTACTAAGGCCAGTAATTTAGCTTAGATTATTGTTCTGAGTTTGGCCCTCACTGGTAATATGCTGGTACATGCTTTGTATAAAGCAGCACATTTGTGTCTCCCTACTCGCGAATTGATCCTAATTCATCCACCTCAGTTATATTATGTCAGCTTCTGTCAATTCTAAAAGAGCATACATCATACATAATCAGTTTTGCCTCGTGCTAAAGGTGTCTCATCTAAAGTGGTGTTAGCATAATAACGACATTTTCCAGCCAGTACGAAGAGAGTATATATAGTACATGTATAATAATACGTGAAGTATAATGATAGTACGTCTATTTCATAAATAGTAAAACAACAAAGGTTTCACATAATTGTAAAATTATAAATGAACAGATTCATACATAGATAAATACATTCATACACACTTACTTACACACATACATACATACATACATACATACATACATAGACCTACTTTTAGTGTAAGTGACCCATCTGCTCATAATCGGTCACATCATCCGCTCATGCTTCTGAATTGTTTATTGGTTGTTTAGTCTATTTCGTTTGCATTTTTACTGTGTTAAAACGTGAGGCTAAACATATTAATATAAAGCGTTTTATATCCTTTTAGTGACAGTCGATTGTAATAGTATTAAAAAAAATAATAACTTTGCTTTAATAACGTAAATTCCCAACGCTTTGCACTGCAGAAAGTAGATGTGTTCGCTTTCACAATATTGCACTACTCATCTTCTGAACAAGATTAATAGTTAAGCTTACGAGTATGTCAATATGGAAAGTAAGGTAAATGTGTTACTCACACTGTGTTAAAACGTTGTTGCTAGGTTTAACAGGTTTATAGCACGATAATATAGCCACATAATAAATTCATAAATAAACATTCAGCAAAGCACGTTTTCAATTTGAACAGCGATATGTTGTACACATTATGCTCAGTTCTAGTATAAAGATATGCAATTGGTCCAACAATTACCATTGTAACATAGTATAGATTTGATTGGACGGATGCATGCTACCAGTCATTCCTAGTAAAACATCATTAGAAAAACCTGATGTGTCCTTTCTCACACAATAATTGTTTTATTATAACCATCATAACAGATGGGATCTTTGATCTCTGAATTAGGCTACATCACATATCATCTCCCAAGCGTGGTACATATCGACATATTTACACTCATTCTAAGTGTAAGACATATCTGCAAAAGCCACAAAAGGCATAACTGCTTAGTTGTGAAGTGAGCAGTTACTGCCTTTGGCCTTGTGCAGCAGTATTATCCAAATCAAGCCAGCCGTGTCCGCCGTCAGCCCAACATGAAATCGGCATGGTTTTAACGTCTCGCGTTTGCTATGATAGGCCCTATGTTCACTTACATGAAGCCTACCTGTGCAGGGACTATTGTCAGAGTAAATACTAATAGGCCTCTCCCAAAATTAAAGCGGCAGTTTTTTCTCTCGTAGATTTCCGTCACCAAATGACAGAATAAATGATCCGCTATTATTAAATACTGCTGTGAAAAGCCAAAGTAACAGCTTACTTTTCAAGTAATCAGTAACTTCCTTTTGACTTTGCCCAACACTATACCTTCACCAGCCAGCCACGGGTTCGCAAGTGCTTGCAATCTCAGTTGTTTAAGTCTGCATTACTGCCTATCGTGACCTGTTCTTCTGGACAACTCAGTGTTCTGAAACTAACGTTACATCTCTACTTCTTCCCACGGCAATGGCACTGGGATTGTATGTTTGACAGTCAAGCACAACAGGACCGGCGCTGGGCTAAAACCGAAAGACAATAGCTAGCCATGCTTCGCAAAGACAAAATGCATTAAATCTTTTGACTTTGAACAGCAGACCCATTGTATGAAGTTTGTTCACTTGTATTTATTAATTCTTCTCAGCTGGATGTAAGCGATGCTCAAGCTGAATATGCAGATAATACCCATAGCGACGTGATTGACCCAAAGATCCCAGTTTGTTTCATAGTTTATACCATTGTTCTCAAGGTACTGGTTCCCAAGTTCTGTAGAGCTGCAAAAATGTATCAATTATGGTCAATGGCTGCCTTGTAAAGCCAACAGGCAGTAACAGATAGCTCTTATATACTCCGCCCGTAGATTTTCAATATTTTAATTTAAGTCAATGGTTATCATTGGTCGCTATGACTGACAAATACTTCAAATCAATATAGTTGATCAATAGTTGAAAGACATAGTGATGGTCACAAGAAGAAGGTATTATACTAACCATGTTGTCACGTTCTCGCCGTAGTCACAAAATTCCATATCTTTCAATTCATTTATAGCCAGTGCCTAGGATGTAAAATATGGACAGAGTAATCATTTGTCTGACAAGGTATGAGTTGTTTATATAAAATAATGACATACAGACAGACAGACAGACAGACAGACAGACAGACAGACAGACAGACAGACAGACAGACAGACAGACAGACAGACAGACAGACAGACAGACAGACAGACAGACAGACAGACAGACAGACAGACAGACAGACAGACAGACAGACAGACAGACAGACAGACAGACAGACAGACAGACAGACAGACAGACAGACAGACAGACAGACAGACAGACAGACAGACAGACAGACAGACAGACAGACAGACAGACAGACAGACAGACAGACAGACAGACAGACAGACAGACAGACAGACAGACAGACAGACAGACAGACAGACAGACAGACAGACAGACAGACAGACAGACAGACAGACAGACAGACAGACAGACAGACAGACAGACAGACAGACAGACAGACAGACCAAGGAATATAGAAAATACGTTATTCTAAATTCCTTGGACAGGCAGGCAGGCAGACAGGCAGGCAGGCAGGCAGGCAGGCAGGCAGGCAGGCAGGCAGGCAGGCAGGCAGGCAGGCAGGCAGGCAGGCAGGCAGGCAGGCAGGCAGGCAGGCAGGCAGGCAGGCAGGCAGGCAGGCAGGCAGGCAGGCAGGCAGGCAGGCAAGCAGGCAGGCAGGCAGGCAGGCAGGCAGGCAGGCAGGCAGGCAGGCAGGCAGGCCAGTTGCCACTTTTCGACCTGTTTGTTAATTAATTATCACCGATATTTAGATACGTGAAATATATATGGGTTTTTTTTAAATTTGACATAAAATGTTAAAATACTGATGTTTAATACTTCTCTTACATTCAGTCCATATCTGAAAAGACTCAAATACTGCAGCCATTGTAACCACACAACAATATCTTCAATGTTCATAAGAAAACCTCCAAATACCTGCAACAAAAGAAATAATTTAACCCAAAGCATAATAATAAAAAAACAGTTTGAATTAAATGATTCTATTGACAAGTACATGTGCATGTATGAAACCTATACAATGGGATATTTAGAACCGTCCATGCTATTACAACAAACTGGAATATTGTAGCTCTAATGATCCATGTAGCATTATTGTATGTATACGGACCATGTCTATTGAATAAAAACTGCTTGAAAACAATTAGCCTATTTTTATGGTTGTCTGTTGTCGATGTAACAGCATTCATACTACTAGGCCTATGTGACCTGGTTAGAAAAACGTTATCTTACCATTTTCTTACGCGCAAAGTTTTTTTGTCAAGAATACATGAATATAATATAGAAGTGCGTGACATTTTCTAAAAAATGTGACTTCAGATTTCGTCTCGTTAAAAACATTGATGATATGGATCGCGGAGGTCATATAGAACTATTTCATGTTGAAATTTTTTGTGGGCATTCTCCGTTGTAGCCATAACTGAATACATTACATTTCAATTTTTAACAATAAGGAAATATTTTAGGATGCCCATGACGTTTAGCACAATATTGAACATAAGAAAAAACTGTTACTGATAAGCATTGCATTAAATAAGTAATAATTCACCCACGTTAAATGTATCACACTGTAACGGCAAAAAAGGGGCTATGATAATTTGTAAAATCAACCCCTTGCTATCTCATTTTTTTGTTTTATTATTGACCGTTTTACATGTCAGTTTTGACATATTATTCATTTTTTTTATATTGTGTTAATGCGTTGCTAGTCGGTTGTATTTTCGGTTGTCGTCATCCCATGAATTTAAACAGTTAGATTCAATTCAGTTAATTTTAAACGCTGTATGTGTGTGCAGCAAGGAATGTTATCGGCTGCAGTGGGATTCGAACCCAATACCCCCAGGTTCAACGTCAACCACACTACCACTGAGCTACCATGTATAGGCCTACACACAATACTAGATGATGAACTAGACTAGTGTGACAACAATGAGTACATGTAGACCAAAGAAAGGTGTGATATTTTCCTGAACACTCACCATCATTGTGACGTAGATCATGGCTAAGCAGAGACTGGCTGTGGCAAAGATACTGACGCTGGCGCTGATCGCAAAATTAATAGCTGACGATGTGACGGTGATTAGCCACAGTGTGAATAAGAAAATGAAGAATTTACTGACATCCACATCGAATCCTGAAACATTCCATAATATGTCAATATTTCCCCATCACTATACAACCCACCTGGCAGAGTGGCTAAACTTTGAACTGTTTCTGCACATTGTGACAACATTGTGACGGCAGGAAGCCCGATGTGTGAAATATAGCCTGCTCTTTTCGAACATTTTTGCATTAGGCAATACTGCACACCCCATGCTTTTGAAACGTTTGGCTCACTGTGAATTCACGACCGTGTCCGTGATACAGTCTGGTCTAGGGAAAGAACATCATCCAATTGGTGGTGACGGGAAAAATGATGTGCGTGAAAATATCCATATAGCGGTGATTAGATCTAACTGTAATAGGCCAAGAGGTTATATATGTAACCTCCTTGAATAGATATACGTTTAGGCTCTTACCAGGTTGGGCTCACAATTTGATAAAAATGAAATTAACCCTTTAACCACCGGTCCCGATTATATTAGGTGTTTTTGTCAATTTTGTTATTAGAACATTAAATACCAGCTTTTGAAAAAGTCAACGATTAAGCGTCACATCAATAAACAAAATTGCAAAATCGTTGACCTCTATTTTGTCAAATCTGAATAGAAAAGAGCAGTCTTACCTGCCATAAAGTAGACGATGATGCTGTAGACGATGGCCGGAATTGTTCTCAAAGGGATGATATCACAGATTAATTTAGATAAAAAATATGCAGAAGTTCTGTAATAACCACTCAGATTCTCATGTCTAAAACACAAAATGAAACATACTGTTTCGTCAATTCTAAAATCTTTTTATTTACGTTACTATTAACCTATAACCCTTTAAGTCCCCACGATGCACGAAAGCAGCATCTATGAACAATAACATTATTTCCTACAACCTGGGGGGGGGGGTTTAATTTTCATGGAACTGTTTCAATAATAACAATATATATATATTTTATTTTCCACCCACTTCAAGTCATCTTCATCCACCACAAGTCAAGAATTGCGACCGGAATTCGCGGATTGTATAGTGAATGAAGACGACTTATGAATAAATGAAGACAGTAATTTCATGCTTGAAAGAGTTATACTATATTGACTTAATATATAGCTGAATGCGTAGGCCCATGCAAATCCTGAATCTAAATTGAGCACTAGATGTAAATTCAAAATATGCGTATGGGTCTAGGTTTATTTGGCGGTTGATGTAGCTGAAAGCCTATTTTAATTTGAACGACATATCTGGAAGTAGATACTCTTGGCTTCGCACGGCAGTATTAATAACACAGAAGTGCATTGTTATTTGAACAGTGCGTTGACTGTAAATGATATGTCACTTTCGATAGTTTATAATATGGAATGACAATGAAACTATTTCGTTGAGAGTATTATGATGTATTGTTATGAGTGTATGATTTTTTCCAAAATTAAGGTTATGCATAAGTTCACACAGCGTATGCGTTCAGTCTGATCACGAGCGTCTTAAACATCAAAAGCTAATATTTTTTCAGTTGGCAGGGGGGGGGGGGGGTCAAGTAATGCGTGTTGCTATTGAAAAGGGTGTACTGTTCATTTTTCCCTATAATGGCTTTAAAGAACAGGATAAATATGTTACTGCGCAGCCACACAACAGTTGACCTATACAATTTGGAATCTTGCAGTGTAATATATCTGTGACCTGATATAATCTATGTTTTGCGTTCATAATGTGAGTGGTGATGATCTGATTTATTTTTCTTGTTCATATAAAATACATTTATGACTTGCGTATGTCCATTTTTCAGCATCCATTTGACGATTTGTGTATATGGATCATGGCTGATGACTTATCTATGACATACATTGTTCCCCACGTATTTTGCTACCATTACCTGTGACATTATTTATGATTCAATTTAACACACCTAGCTGTTTACTTCTTTATGAGATAGCTATGTGCTTAACCTGTGCCAAGGTCTCACAGCCGTCACTTATCATTATATTGTTAGTTGTAAGCCTATTATGTCAGAGGAGAGTTTTATTTATGTTACACTGTTGTGAATTGTTACCTCGTATTTCCGATATACACTTATTATATTATGTAACATAGTGGTCAGATTTCGCTGTGCAAGACCTTCACTAGGGCTGCTACTGTTTTAGAACGTTGAAATTCTAGTTGTAAAATAAGAATAAATAAGTAAAGAATTGAAAATAAGGGATAGTTCAAGTTTGTATTTATTTATAGAAACAATAATAAGTAAATAACAAGTTCTTACACAAATATCGCTCTTTCAGATATGAAGATTTCCAAAGCAGACATATTAGAGAAGATCATGTTCATAATAATGAAGAAAAATGCGCCCATTCTACAAAACAACAATATAAAATAATTGTGTGATATATATATATTTCGACCTTGGTAAACCAAAGATCACACTAGCCTCCGAGTCTACACCCCCTAAATTAATCCTAATGAATGCATGGGATATAATCTGACTTGAATGGGAATATACTTTAAGTTTCGAAAATTGCTAGTGTAAGGAAATCTTCAACAGATTTGCTACATATTATTATCATTGTAAGTGACAATTGATATATATATGGTCAGATGACATAACCAGATAAGCACAATACAAAGAAAAGAGCACGATACCTGTTCGATATTCCGTTTGGATAACTGTTATCAAGTTGAAAATATATTATACCAACAAACAATGCCAAAATAATAGTCACTCCCATCTGTAATTATACATTAATATCAGTAACATCTCTGGGAAAAAATTGGCAAATAGAAGAGCTACCAATTATTACATACCTGACACTATAAAATCTAATTACATGCCTATCTGTATCTACATTATATCGTATCATAAGTATCATAAATATCGCAGTGTACTTATGAATAATACTGACTTGCATCACTGTTGCTTGTGGGTTTCTCCAAACGCTCAAACTCGCTCGTATGGACATGTAGTATATCTGAAATGGCAGAAGCAATGAAAAATATAACATAATACTTTATACCATATTAAATGTGTATGCCAGTTATATTTATTAAAAATTATTCTAAAACCATAGGGGCGTACCTGGAAATAAAGTGGGGGGGGGGGGACAGCAGGTGATCTGGGGGCTGCTCAAGATCCCTAGAAGCTGACAGAATTTTAGATTACCTCAGTTGCATTCTGACCAGTTTTGAAGGTTATGTTAGTCATACTGGATGGTAAATTTATTTGTTTAAATCCCCGTCCAAACAAACGTCCACGTGCTTAGTCAAAGAGAATATTATTAAAGTGGGTGCAAATTATGACAACGTATTGTACATTGGTAACTTACCTGTGCCCACCAGGTAGTAGCATAGTCTGGTGTCACATCTGGTGTGGCGTTCTTGTCATACTGCTTGTATATTGGATCTAATTCGACCATCAGACTGCAAAATAGAAACAGCAATACAGAGGCAAGCACCAACACTCACATTTTCCATTGACCTTCAGACTATCCGGAAATCTGAAATTGTAATAATATTAATACTAAATAACGATATAATAGAATTAAACAACTTACTCTGTGTGGTAAGCTGAGTTTGTGTAGGTTTCAGCCATGACGTTAGTGATTCTATCCACTTTTGCCGCCGCTTCCTCCACTGTTTTAGCCTCCTCTCCCTCCATAACGTCCACAATGGTAGTTTCACCTTTACTGGCGGAATACGCTACCACGCCGTTATTTTGATTGGGTGTCTTCTCTTCGACCTGCGTTTGGCCTATTTCACTATAACCTGAGAGATATACATATATTATTTTAACTGTATTCGACATTACCTGATTATAGTTTTTTCATTATGTGTGTGTGGGGGGGGGGGGGAGAGGGGGGGAGTGGTTATGACAATAACTGCTGACATTTGACAACTGGTGAAATTTCGTGACACATGAGCGTTTTGCGGTATATAACCTGGGAACAATAACAGCTACTATATAGGAAGAATTTCTAAATAAAAAAGGGTTCCACTGTTGTGCTTGTGAGCCCTTCTCTGTTTCAACATAAAACAATAATACTCCGGCAACCACCAAACAAGATGGAGGCTAAGATGAAAACTCGAACAATGATGTAGGGCCTACTTTCTAATGTTGTCAATTTGTGTATGTATTTCTAGGATTTCACATTTGTTATATTACTATTAGCATTTATTGTTATTAAACTGAACCTAAAGGCGGCATTGCTGTTTCAATTCAAATTGCTTACCATCTTCCATATTTGACATCTGCTTTGGTATCGCACCATTGACCACGTCCAGGAAAAAGTCAGGTGGGTTGTTATGTTCCTCGCAATGGTAGCCTACAAACCGATATTATTATGTCACTTTTTACACGAACAAAATGTTATTATTTTATTTAAGTTGTCTGGTTTTAATATCAACATCTTGTGTCGAAATGCAAGAGACGTTGGACTAAAAAAGCAAAATAACGACTCAGTTTAATACAGTTATAATTATATACACTATGCATATTCCTAAATAATGATCTTGAGTATAAAAAACTGGGATCAGCTCACTTTGATTATGTGTGGCAGGAGATCTTACAGATATGTTCGATAAAAAGTTGTAATCTCAAAGCTATTCGAATGTGGGCAATTGTAAAGTACAATAATAAGTTGAACATCGTGGTAAATTATACAAACCATTTGCTGCTAGAAATGCCAGGGATTCGTTGCACGGACCGTGGTATATAGCTTTTCCTCGTCCAAGCAACATGAGAGTATCAAAAAAACGATAAATAGAAAAGCGAGGTTGATGTATTGAGAAGATGATGGTACGCCCCCTTCTGGCTAATCTGTTAATTAAAATGATTTGCAAGGTAATAAATCCAATGTAGCAGCATTGTAATATTATTATTCAATAATAATTTGCGTAGCAGTTACTAAGTTAGACTAGCTATATTTTTTTATAGGGACAAAATCAGACCAAAATCATCATTTCTATTTTTTTTTTTTTTTATGTGTTCATAATAATTATGTCAACATGATCATAGACTAGAATTGCGTAAGTTTTTGATTATTATTTTGTGGTACGTATTTACCAGCTAAAAGAGAAGTAAAGACGAGATTTAATTTAAGACATGCACGTCCAAAATAAGAAATACGAGAATAACTGATAGACTGGATTTTCGGTACACTTGCTACGTTGCCACAGCAACCTAACATTTAAAAGACTTCTGCAATTCTAGAATATGGACATGATCACATAGCATGGACATATTAAGAAGCCTAAATAAAAATGATGATTTTTGATTATTTTTGGCCTGAGAGAGTCGTTCTAATATCTGTGCATCATGAAATTGATATCCAAATAATGATTAGGTTCGTCTAAATTGGCATAATAACATTATGCTTTCAACTGCATAGTATATTAATTTGACAATCTGCTCACGTGTGTAGATGATGCATGACTGAGTATGCCGTGTTTGAGTCCAATCCCGTGGTGGGTTCGTCCAGGAAGAGCACTGATGGAGAGATGATGAGTTCCATACCTATACTGGTCCTCTTCCTCTCTCCGCCTGATACTCCTCTGATGAATGCCGTGCCCAGCTGTAACATTTCAAAAATAATACTCTGGGCCTATGTAGGTCTACCCCTTGCTTATGCGCAATCACGGATTAATATACAATGTACTTTGTCAATGATTGGATCCTTGAAGATATTGAAGTGACATGGTTTACAATAATTATTGTTTAACCCATAACCTGTTAGTATTTTAATTTATCATTATTTAAAGTCTTGTTTCCAGCTTCACACAGGCACTCCTAGATATACTAAATAGCGATTTGGAAGTTAATCAATAGACTTTTCATGCACATAAATAAACTAAGTAGATAATTCGTATTTCGTGTAAGGCAAATGAAAGCAAATACCGTGTTCCGACAAATTAAAATAATTTAATAGTAGAGTGCTCTCGAATAAATACCGTGCGCTGACAGGTAAAAATCAAACTGCCTTCATTCGCCAGGTGGTGAGCACAACACGCTTGTAATATGGATGCTCACTTTAGAATCTGCGCAGTGTGTGAGTCCCAGCTCTATTATGATTTCATCCACCATCTTTGTCTTCTCCTCCTTATTGACACTGCCTGGCAGGCGCAGATTAGCAGACATCGTCAAGTTCTCTCTCACTGTCAACGTGCCCAATAAAATATCTTCCTGCAACAACAACAAAAACAAGTTGGTCCATTTGTCCCGTCTACCAACATTTGTATAACGACGAAGTGACGGTTGTGGTGAACAGCTGATAATGCGTTTGAAACAGGTACAGGTCCTGGTGCCAATTGGTCAAGAACAGACTTGATACTAGTTTGTTCACCAATATATTATGTGACTTTTTCAACTTTTTTCAACCATAATATAAGGTTTTGTGTATTTATTTTGTTTGTTTCTTTTGAGTGTATCAGTATTTTAATACATGATCTACTCAGTTGGTAAAGTATTGAGAATGTCTCCTTATCCATCAAACCTCGCATTCTGCATTTTGTCATGCATTTAAATAATATAATAGTTTGTATTTCTTATGGTAATATAAACAAACACAAGCTTATATGTTTTAAAACTGTGAGCATACATATGTTTTTTTACTAATTCTAATTACTCTTTTCTTTCAATATCTACGCGGAAAGGAGGCAAAATATAAATATCGGGTGAAAAAGTTAGGTTCTGGGATGTATTTATTTATTTATTTATGTTTTTGACTTTTCAGTTGAAAAAATGCAAAAAACTGATGCAACATCATTATTATTCATTGAGATATTTCCCAACCACTTTGTTGACGGGAACAGTTGGAGACAACCACTACGAGGCCTGTCAACCATATTAGTGAATTTAAAATTTGCACCTACTTGAATTTCAAGTAGGTGAAAATTAGACATATTTGTTTAAAGGGACATACCCAGGTCTAAAATCATCGGTGATTTTTTTAGCTTAATAATATGACCACATGATGTAAACATGTCCATAAACTGTAACTGCAGAAGTTTTTTAATTTTTGTGCTGTGCACTTACCAGTTAGGCTAGATAAAGAGACGAAATTCCCGTATTTCCTATTTTTGACATGGTTGTCAATAATTGGAAATCAGTTTAAAAACGTTTGCAGTTCACCGATTTTTTGATGATTTTAGACCTGAGCATGTCCCTTTAATTTGGGAAAAAAACATTCATATTCATTTCAACACTCAATTAATTCCTAATAACTATAATTTAACCTGCTGATGAAACAAATTAAACACGACAGTGGTACTGCCGTACAAAGGCGAAAGGCAGTATCTGCTTACTTTACAAGTAAGCAGATACTGTAAGCAGATAAAGCCAAGCGGCAGTATCTGCTTACTTTACAAGTAAGCAGATACTGCCGCTTGGCTTTATAGAGCAGTGTAATCGGGCTTAGCGCTTTAAGTGTTAAAATACTGACTCGGCTCTTCTATAACTTGCATAGTGCCGACCCTTGTCCTGCTAATTTGTTTGTCACTATTATCAATGCATTAGAAGCTGGAATTTATAACAAAATGTCCATCCTCCAATGACGAAAGCAGTAATTACTATAATTACCAATACTATATACGGACATCTCCCATATTGAATTATTTCGTTAACTTCTCATCCATCACTAAATATTTAAACAATTTCAATGACATTTTTGATTAGTTTGAAACCTTTTTGAAACTTGATCCTAGCAACACAAGTGTTAATGTACATTTGTTGGGATGACATACGTCCTTGACAGCTCTACCGCATACCGCCTACTTTAAACTGATCTTTGTCTCGTGGCTGTATACTCTCATCCACTTGACAAATGAAATGAGCTAAATCGGGCTTTAAGCCACCTTTGTGCACATATAGGCTAAACTGGGCCTAGAAATAGGGTCTACAATTAGGTACGTGTATATTGTGTTATCTGACTTAAAATATATGTATACAATGGTGTTATCTAACTAAATAGAGATATATATTATGATGATATCTAACTGAATCTGGCAGGTTTCTGTACCCGAACTAAATACTTGAGAAAGTGAAAAAGTACGACCCCAGCAAATACAAAACATCTGCATAACAGTTGTACAACCTCGGTCTAAATGTGTTTTATTTACTGCCAATAAAATATAAAACCTTCGTTGTTAATGTATTATACCATAAAAAACGTTGTTAAATTTAAAGGCAATGTTTGCCAAGTAATTGTAATTGGTATTAATTTGAACTTTGCCTCATAACCCAATACTATCAGTGATTAATCTGACCTGAACCACGTAGCCTGACATGCATTTAAAGTTCTCGGGTTGTTTCTTGCCATCCACCAATACAAGACCGGATAGACCTTTGGGATCCTTTCTCCCGGCCAGAACGTCTAGCAATCTAAAGCAAATACAATGTCATAAAGATATCTTACATCGAATTATTCATGGTTAGGATGACATATCATACACTTTATTCACCGAAGTAATCATGTATTTATGACTAGGCCTACATATTATATTCGTGGTTAAAATGGGTGTTATGAATTCAAGATTGACAGGACTGAGAAATCTGCCGCATTCACTACCTTTGCCCATGCGTTACAATGATACCCTACTATATAGGAAAGTTATACCAGTTCAGCAGCACAGTTGGGACAGTATCGGTGAAGCTGGCCAAGCATTGATCACGTTAGGTATAAACTATGCCAAATGTACATGTAGTAACTATACGTACATGTATATCAGATGTGAGTACACAATAAACATAGGCCGTCAGACAATGTAGACTGTGGATCGCCTGATAATACCAGCGTATATTTTGGAGCATCCATCAATGTATGTAGGCCATAAACCAGTAAAGGAATACATCATGCCAGTCAAGAAAGTGTAGCGGTACTGATGTTGTAACCAACCACGCTATGGTCAGTTGAGGGGCTGATTGATATCACTGCAGAATTCGTCACCTTGGAAAAAAAGGGTGTATCTGCCACTCTATGCAGTAGCAGATACACCCTTTATATGTCCAAAAAGACGAATTAATAGGAGGTTTATTAGCCTCTAAGCCCAATGTATATGCCTACGGAACATGCTAAATGGATTTTTTAAAAGCGAAAGGCATTTTAAAATACCTGCAAGGCCTACAGTACTAGCCAAAATATAATTGTACTTTCAGACGAATTAACGGTCATATCTTCCATCGCGTGACTATAATTGCCAATACTAACGCGTAATTTGGTTGCAGCTGTCTATGCAATAAGAGTATAATTATTCCATTTGAGTGTACACATGGATTAGCTGTTTTAAAACACATTTGACGTTTTGAAATAATTATTAGGACCGGCTGTAGGCCGGTATCCTATAAAGTTTATTTTGCCTGAGTGTGTGTCCTATTAGGAGGAAAGAGGGTTGCTGTGTGTTGCAAACGGTTGGCATTTCTGTACACCAGTCCTTATGTACATGACTGTGCAATATAACGTTTGAGATCGTGTTTTAAAAAAGAAATATTCACGATTATATTCGTTGTTAAGAGCTCAAAAGGTTTTGGTTGGGATAATGTTGGCCAAGCGTCGTAAACGGTGCCCCAACATTATTTCAAAATGTATCACAAATGTATCGTGTTATCCGGGTAGTGGCCTTTCAGGGCATAAAACGTCACCCGTATGGCAGTCAGAGCAAACACGGGATAATCACCCAATTCTGTTTCAATGTTTAGCTAGCGTCGAATACGATTGACCGGCATTGAACCAGCAATGGGCTACGACGCTGGCCCAACATTGAACACTACTGGGTGGGTAGGCCTACATTATGTGTACCCCGTGGTGTGTACCAGGTACATCGTATAGACCCGTAAACTGACTTATCAGCGGTGGTGGTTGAAGGAATAGGTCTACACGTTAAAGATATACTTGTCTCCTTGGTTTTTTTCAATAATTATATCCTGGACTTTTAGAATTCTGACCCATGAGGAAAACCAATGGAGCTATGTTTACAAAATATCAGGCCATTTTTTGTCTAAAGCACTCAAACAAACTAAAGCCGGGCCTCGGAGTTCGAGAACTCCTTTTCTTGTTCAAAGTTAAATTAGTATTACTCTTTAACCGACAATTTTTTCAATCTGAATTTTCACCCACTTGAAGTTGTGTCTCGCTGACACGATCCATAACTTCAAGTGAGTGAGAATTATTCATATTTGCCAAAATGGTAGTCAACTGTTTTCAAATATTGCTGAAATGTTTAAAAGGTGGTACTTAATGTGCTAATAAAAAAATAAAAACCGAATATATGCGACACCGGCGGTTAAAGGGTTAAAGTTGTCTGCAGATATCATCGCAGTGAATATTAAATTATAATAATTATCTACCTACGCGTAGAGATCTAATTCAACACTTACGATGATTTTCCACCTCCTGTTGGTCCCATTATTGCGTTCATTCCTGGTTTGAATAGCCCACTGCAAACAAATATGGAACAGTTTAGATCTAATAATAGTTTTGTTATTCAAAACCACATAAAATCAGGCTGATTTAAATTTAAAGTGCACCAGTATTAATATAAACCTAATTCGTCCAATGGCTAGTAGAAGAGCCACTCATTTGCGTAGCACGTATAATACTGGGGGGTGGGGGGGGGGGGGGTACTGCTGCATTATTTTTTTCACATTATGTATTCTTGTGAATATTTATATTTATCTCATGTAGTAATTTCAACTTCAAATCACCAGCTCAAAGCGGGTTCATTTCATTTTTATTCTTTTTTTTTAACTACAAAATATTTCGCCATTATTTAGACGATGAACCCTCTTTAAGCTAACACTGGTTCAGTATCGTGTTCGCTGAGATACTACTAGCATGGAGATAGTAAAGATCACTATCTGCATGTTACTAGCAAGAAGTATACGTGTTATATGTATCAAGCAATGCTCTTGTCAAGAGTATCAAGCCATCCACATACTACATGTATTATCTAAACAAAACACAGTATTCTATTGCACTGACCAGCTTCAACAGGAAATGGAAAGAACATTGATTTTACTTATATTGTCCAGCTTGATTTAATAGCGTTTTTCTAACTCTGTATGAATGACTTGAACCACATCATTGGTGATTTGTCATCTGTGATTAATTATGTAAGTATTATAGTATCTCTACTGACAGGGCCTGCTATAAATAACTGAGATACATTGGTCTTAAAATGGTCAATGACCGCCACGTACAGTATTATCATGATTATCATAAAGTTACATATCGATAACGGTTAACATATAGCCACAGTCATAGGCAGGTATACAATCTTATGGAGAATCTACTTTACACAAAAGTGGAGATAGATAGGCTACATATGCATAATGTTGGAGTGTGTTGCCCAGGCTAGGGCACACATCGATAACAATTGCATACCAGTCCTATCGCTGTCATAGTGCAACATGCAGAATATAATTTGTCTGGCGTAGCGTAACAGTTTGCTGCACAATAATATAACTATAGTGTGTCAACGTACCTCTGGTATTTTAAAGAGAAAAATAGCTTTCACGGCCCACCACTGATCCTAGTGTAGCCAGGACATTATAGGCTTAAGTAATTAGCAGCCGCCTGCTACATCTCAAGGCAGCTAACGCTACACACAATATTGAATTTCCCTCTCACTTATAAATTTGTGACCTCACACAATACCTTATCCATGTCATTAGCACGGCCGTTTTGTTTCAAAATGGATCAAAATATTTAAGCAGAATAATTATTCTGTTTATAGAGCAAAAATGGTGGTTATTTCGTAGAGATACAAAAAGTAGAGATACATGTTTATAAGTAAATATAAAAAAGAAAGAGGTGTACTCTTTGATACCCCTCGGCCTCAGGTTTATGCCACAGTGGTATGGGGGTCACCGTGTGTATGCAATCATTCCCCCACGTTTTAAAAAAAAATATCCGTAGCAACACAATCTCTGTCACATCTAGCGGGTCGCGTGAATGGCTGGCGGGTGATATGTCTGGCATAAATACCTGATCCCACGAAGGATTTCTTTTTCCATAGAGCCACATTTTTTATTTGGATCTGGCACATCTACGTTGTAATGGATGTCGTGGAAGCTCATGGTGGAGCCAGCCATGTCCATACTAGTTGTTCTCTGACGTCTTGTGGTCGCCATGTTGGCAGCAGGCTGTGAAGCACCGGAAGATACTTTATAAGTCGACGGCATATAATACTAAGTACAAAGTCTTGGATGGATCCCTTGCTATTAATCCCGCAAACTGTCGTTCACTGTTCGCTGTTCTGTAATGGTGCTGTCACACCATCGGGATCTGTCCGTATTATACGTGACCGCCTCTGCTATCACATCACCTTAAACCGCGTCATTTCTGGTGAAGGACGGTGGTGTCTGGTGTGGCCAACGTCCATGACACCTGGTCCAGTATCATACCAAGGCTTCTGTCAGGTGGGTCAAGGTGCCCAAGATAAGAATTGATACCATAATAACCATTACCGATAGATAGGTCACACTTGAATAATGTGTACACAATTGCAAGTTCCAGTGTATGACCTCGTGTGAATTAATAGATGATATAGGCAATTATAAGGACAAAATTACTTAAAATAGGGCCTAGGTGTACTCCAAGTTTGACTTGTTAATGAAATAAATTGAATTTATACATATGTCCCAGGCATTGTTCTTTTGTCATTTAGCTTCACATTTTATAAAGCCACTTGATTGATAATATTTGTAAAACCCTACTAATACCTCACATTTATGCAAGACATTCTGATCCGTCGCATTGGCCCAACGTAGGGCAATTATTTCCTAATGTGTTGAGCTAGTCAACATTTCGTGTCAGTTGGGTAAAGGAAAGAATGTCGCAATCTTCGAATGCCCTGACATCTCCTCAATAAAGCTGTATCCGTATATCACTGACTCATACATGAAGTGGCGTACTTAGGACGACGTAGCTATTAAAAAATATATATGTCGGTCCAGCGCTAACAACGCTGAGCCGGCATTGGCGCGGCGCTGACAAGCACTCGTGAGTGTGATAACAGCGTTGACGCGTTGACGGGCAAACACCTACGGCGTTGGTCAGCCACCGCGTCTCGATAACAACAGACGTCACAGTCTGTTGTCACTCACCACATGTCATCGCAGGGGGTGATAATCAACATAATTGTCACCCCCGCGAGGACTGCCATGGTGAGTGAAAGCAAGGGTTTAAATCCCCTGGTGGCTCTGAAAAGAGAACAAGCGAACTTTCTTAATTTCACAATTAAGATGACACGCTTCTAGGAACTTTCTATTTCTCAAATGATCAACTTTAGACACTTTCAGACCATTCCACTCAAATTCAATGAAATTACATAACTCTGACGTTCTTTCTCAGGGTATGCTGGAGTATGGCGATGGCACACAGACAGTCAGGCAAACAACACGAGGTAAATTGATCACATTTGATCCAAAATTTAGAACGCAATTTTAAGTATGTCAACCATACTAAGTGAACTTAAGTGTACACGAGAGGCATAGGTTTAATAAAAGAAATGTCTCAAATGTACATTTAAAGGATCTGTCAAAATTAACACTTTATCGGCCTTTTTCATCCAGATTTCAAGAGTTAAGACCGAGATATAGGGTAGCTACCGGCTGATTCAACACCTCATTTAGACCACCGCGACCCTCTGTTCGCCGAGGACGCATCAAAATTAATTAAATTCTAAAATGCTTCTGTTTCCAGGCTCCTTGCCTCCCTTGCCAACCAGACATTTTCCAATGAGTATTATATACTAATGAAGGTTCAATCATCAAAAAATATATAGTAGCTTCAAAGGTTTTTGAAAAAATAAAATCCCAAAAAGCTGGAATTAAAAATAAATTGGCAACGTAAAAACTGTTGCATCCCGTGTGTGTGTGTTATGTTGTTTAACGTAGGCAGAACATATCTAATCAGAGCTGTAGTTGAGTTTCATTACATTATGAAAAATATAAGGATCACATCAACCAAACGGTCAGCCGTAACGCTAATATGTGAAAAATGGTTTGTATGAAAATAATTTGATCTCAAATGAATAGTACATTAAAACATTAAGCTCATGTATGGATCAATACTTGTCACTGGGCCGTTCCTGCTGAACATCCTACTCATTGAACTTCTTATCACAAGAAACTATTACATGTATCAAACACAGGTCAAACAATAGAATAAATCATCCCTGCTATATCTGCATATCATCTCCTAGCAGCCAATATCTTGTGTGCTCCACTCAAATTAGTGACACTTTGGTTGCTAATGTCGACAACTGAATCTAGCAGGTTACGTTGGCTCAATCTTGGCTCAGTTTCAGGTCCAACTATGGTATACCATAGCTAAAACCATCACCTTCAGAGGGATCGGTCTGTTCATTACTCCCTATAATAACACAGTACGTTATAAATATTATGACAAATTATTATTTATTTTATGCTAGCTCACGAGTAGGTGTAAATACATGTATTATGGGATTGACTTTCGAATTATTTATTAAATGAACAGGATTTAGCGAGACAAGTCATCTTTAAATGTCAGTATGGCTTGCTCAGTGATATTTTATTGACGGCATATACGTTTGCAAATTGTATCCGGATGCATGTATGTGCATTTTAGTATGCACAGACAAATTGAATGCAACGATATACTTTCTGAATGTGCACCTTCCCTGACTAGTTCAGAACTCCAAAGGTAGGT
This sequence comes from Flabesymbios commensalis, assembly GCA_964017125.1. Taxonomy (NCBI): domain Eukaryota; kingdom Metazoa; phylum Annelida; class Polychaeta; order Terebellida; family Flabelligeridae; genus Flabesymbios; species Flabesymbios commensalis. The sequence goes on from OZ024905.1 coordinate 44,434,668, forward strand.
ACATGTACAAACGTGTATTGAGGCCAGGCCATACGTCCCTAATTCTCCCGATTTGAAGCGTTTAATGAAACGTGGACAGTGTGTGGGGATCCACATGGCATATTGTGGACAATGTGTGGGGATCTACATGGCATATTGTGAACAATGTGTGGGGAGCTACATGGCATATTGTGGACAATGTGTGGGGATCTACATGGCATATTGTGGACAATGTGTAGGGATCCGCATGACATATTGTGGACAATGTGTGGGGATCCACATGACATATTGTGGACAATGTGAGGATCTACATGGTATACTGTGGACAATGTGTGGGGATCTACATGGCATATTGTGGACAATGTATGGGGAGGTACATGACATATTTTGGACAATGTGTGGGGATCTACATGGCATATTTTGGACAATGTGTGGGGATGTGCATGGCATATTTTGGACAATGTGTGGGTATCTACATGGCATATTGTGGACAATGTGTGAGGATCGACATGGCATATTGTGGACAATGTCTGGGGATCTACATGGCATATTGTGGACAATGTGTGGGGATCTACATTTCATATTGTGGACAATGTGTGGGGATCCACATGACATATTGTGGACAATGTGGGGATCTACATGGCATATTGTGGACAATGTGTGGGGATGTACATGACATATTTTGGACAATGTGTGGGGATCTACATGGCATATTTTGGACAATGTGTGGGGATGTGCATGGCATATTTTGGACAATGTGTGTGTATCTACATGGCATATTGTGGACAATGTGTGAGGATCGACATGGCATATTGTGGACAATGTCTGGGGATCTACATGGCATATTGTGGACAATGTGTGGGGATCACATAACATATTGTGGACAATGTATGGGGATGTACATGGCATATTGTGGACAATGAGTGAGGATCCACATGGCATATTTTGGACAATGTATGGGGATGTACATGGCATATCATGGACACTGTGTGAGGATCCACATGGCATATTGTGGACAATGTATGGGGATCTACATTGAATATTGTGGACAATGAGTGAGGATCCACATGACATATTGTGGACAATGTGTGGGGATCTACATGGCATATTGTGGACAGTGTGTAGGGATCTACATGGCATATTGTGCACAATGTGTGGGGATCTACATGGCATATTGTGGACAATGTGTGGGGATCTACATGGCATATTGTGGACAGTGTGTGGGGATCTACATGGCATATTGTGGACAATGTGTGGGGATCTACATGGCATATTGTGCACAATGTGTGGGGATCTACATGGCATATTGTGGACAGTGTGTGGGGATCTACATGGCATATTGTGGATAATGTGTGGGAATTTACATGACATATTGTGGACAATGTGTGGGGATCTACATGGCATATTGTTGACAATTGTGGGGATCTACATTACATATTGTGGACAATGTGTGGGGATTTACATGACATATTGTGGACACTGTGTGGGGATCTACATTGCATATTGTGGACAATGTGTGGAGATCCACATGGCATATTGTGGACAATGCGTGAGGATCTACATGGCATATTGTGGACAATGTGTGGGGATCTACATGACATATTGTGGACAATGTTTGGGGATCCACATGGCATATTGTGGACAATGTGTGGGGATCTACATGGCATATTGTGGACAATGTGTGGGGATCCACATGGCATATTGTGGACAATGTGTGGGGATCCACATGGCATATTGTGGACAATATGTGGGGATGTACATGGCATATTGTGGACAATTGTGGGGATCTACATAGCATATTGTGGACAATGTGTGGGGATAGACATGGCATATAGTGGACACCGTGTGGGGATCTACATGGCATATTGTGGACAATGTGTGGGGATCCACATGGCATATTGTGGACAATGTGTGGGGATCTACATGGCATATTGTGGACAATGTGTGGAGATCTACATGCCATATTGTGGACAATGTGTGGGGATCACATGGCATATTGTGGACAATGTGTGAGGATCTATATGGCATATTGTGGACAGTTCTGGGATCTACATGGCATATTGTGGACAATGTGTGGGGATATACATGGCATATTGTGGAAAATGTGTGGGAATCTACATGGCATATTGTGGACAATGTGTGGGGATCCACATCACATATTGTGGACAATGTGAGGATCTACATGGCATATTGTGGACAATGTGTGGGGATATACATGGCATATTGTGGAAAATGTGTGGTGATCCACATGACATATTGTGGACAATGTGAGGATCTACATGGCATATTGTGGACAATGTCTGGGGATATACATGGCATATTGTGGACAATGTGTGGGGATCTACATGATATATTGTGGACAATGTGTGGGGATCCACATGGCATATTGTGACAGTGAGAAATAGCCTTAGCAGTGCTGAAATTAGGCACCCCGCTGAGCATAATATCGGTTTCATCACACTGAGCAGCATATTAATCAGAAAGATTTTTCCAAATAAAAAGTGAAAACTATTTGAGAAATGAAATGAAATGAATCGGGCTTTAGGCCACTTTTGTGCACATAATAGGCTAAATTGGGCCAGGAGAACCTCCTGAGTATGGTGACATGAGTGGGATGACACTGACCTCCAGACACAGGATTCGAAATTCGAGCCCTGGCTGTCTGAGGCCGAGCACACCACCTCTCGGTCACGGAGGCTTCCTACAATACTGAGTTTTACGAGTGGATGAGGAAGAAACATTTTGGTTTCTTTCAAACCGCCGAGAAAGGCGTGAAAGGCAGCGGTGCTAACCACTATCCTAGGGCCCCCGCCCAACCTATTTGAGGGTCATATTTATTTGATGCACATGTCAAATTGTCCATGACTTGAAATACTACTATTTAAAGGTATACAATGCTATAAAATCATCATACATTTTGTGAATTATAGCATTGTGATACAGTATGATATGAAAAGCTTTTAACGCCTAAATCTAGATTTTTCTTCCAAAATCTAACAATCTAACCACGCACCAATAGTAATGTATGTTTGTGAGTCAAGGTTAGTTGTGCCCCTGTGATCACATTCTCACTCATAAAACTGTGCAATACTTCTTCTACTATATGAATATATAGTCAGGGCCCATTTTCGAAATTTCTGACTTGGTAAGGCATTTTTAGTAGAATTCGGCATGCAGTTGTTCTTACACAATTTGGGAACGCTGATTCCAAATCTGCCCCATGCCAAGCTATATTTTGTGTTTTTCCTACTCAAAATGCAAAAACAAAATGGCCGCTAAAATTAGTGAAAATGTCACAACTTTACATCACGGCTTGGCTTACAATGAACATACAAACATCATTTCGGTGTATTAAACCCACCTGAGCTACATACTTAAAGTCTCCTGAATTTCACCTTATGCGTTTGCCGCTAGAGGACAAAATCCAAAATGGCCGCCACTGCAAGGCAATGTGCCATAACTTTGCTTCCAAATAACGTAGAGATGTGTTTTTGGTTTCTACATATAGATCTTTCGCACCCGGGAAACCAATTCAGAGCCGTGATAACATCTATGATCAATATTTCACAAAGTTATGGGGGAAACTAGGTATATTGTACTGGTTAAAACGTGCACAGCACATAAAAAATATGTTTCTCAATCGGATTGACAATTTACATAATCATGATAACAGTATCATCTTAATTTTTATATTTTTGATCAGAATAGATACCGTACAAAAGCCTGGTAATGCGCTGATAACACAGTTTTCAGACATAATTGAACGAATAAAGTCCAAACCATCGGCTCGGAGATCCGCACAAAACCGTAATGCAGGCTATACATATTTGTACTCCCCTAACTTGAATGAGATAGATGATATGACCATCAATAACTATGATAAAATACAGTTACACGATAGCGGAAATCAGTGATTTGGTGCAGAAGTTGACTTATATGTTTTGGGCATATAAGATTGATGGTTGAGGACACGCTAGGGTGATGTTGAAAATACTGACGATGAATTTATTTTATAAATATAGTATGAACATACACCATCTTCAGAAGATATTAGTAACTTTAGAGCCTAGTCTTGGCATGTAAATGCTATAGAGTGTCATGAGCAAGTCACCAAAGATTATTGGGTACAATATTGCAACAAGATATGATGCAGAATATGTGGTAATTGGGGCAATAATACCGTTCGTAGCACGATCGGGATGTTTTTATGAAGATTAACATAAAATACAGAAACTTTCTAGATGTGGTCGTGATATGGTAGAATGTATGAGGAATCAGTAGGTTTGGTCATGCATGCTTCTAATCAGATATAAGTTCTCACTCTCACATAATATACAATAACCCAACAGGCTCAGTTGTGTCTTGAAGTGGTATGGGAGCGACCACCCTATTTTGCAGGAAGATGTATCAATGTTAAAGACAATAAGTATTATCATATATAAAGTGATGAAATCATATGATGGACGTGAGGATATTTAGGTCCCTAATAACTATATGTCTCCTCCAGACATAGTAGATTAATTATCATTCATACAGAGTATTTGTTGCCTTTCTATTATATTCTTTTGTAATAAACATTGATCATCTAATAATCTATGCAAGACACATGTATCCTATATCAAAAAAACATTCCCATGCACACTGCGATGTTATCTCAGATGAATATATAAAAGATAAAGTACAGAATCAGGGAGGAGGGCAATAAAGTTTCAGTTCAATGTTCAAATTCACCACTTTTGGTAAAGAACAATGCCATTCAACTATTCAATGAACACTGGTATTTAAGTGTGAAAAATACTGGGGTAGATGATGGGACGTTAAATGTTATTACGGCAATCAAACTGTCAGATACTGACAATGTGGTAGTCGTAGGAACTGATGTGAACTTGCTCATTCTGCTTTCAAAACGTTGTCATCATAGCAATGCCTAGCTGTGTAAACCTAGAACTTGTGATATTTATCGTACCATTCAACTGTCTCAATGGCTTCCACAACACCAGCACATCAATTCTAAAAGAAAGACATTTAAATTAATTCATAAACATTCAGAGCCAGAACAGAGTATTTCAATGTATCCTCTTCGTCAATAACCCCTGCCACAAAAAGTGGATATTGTTTCCGCTGTATTTTAGGCCTGTTTAGCAATAAATACAGTTCTGGCCAGATGACAATATTATGAACATCTATGAGATTGTGGTTGGAGCTTCATTGATGGTCAACTGCAACTAGTTCTCGTGTAAACGCTTCCTGCTCAACCTGAAGAACTATCACATTTAGTTTGATTAGGTGTGAATTAGGACCACGAGAAAGTAGCCAATGGCGTCCTATCAAGGAGTCGCTACATCAATTCCGAAGATGCACAAATATATGATCAATATATTGATGAGGGTGACTATTCTAGCATTATCATTATGCAAGATGATGGCATTCATGCAAATCTGAGATATACACAGCAAGCCTATGTAGCTACAGTGATGAAAGTAACACATGTTATTTTTGTGCAATTTTCTCATAGTTAATGTGTTGTTCATTTTTTGCATTCCCCGTAACTACATGTAACATGGAAGTTGGGTTTTTTGATTCTATGTAATTTTTTTGTGTCAGAAAACTATTTAAGCGCCAAAAACAACTTCCTACGACATTTAGAAAAATGGTTATAGTACTTGCTGTATAATTGGCGGCCATCTTGGATTTTTTCCTGAAACTACATGTAATATAAAAATTAGACGTTATTACTGTATTGTACTAGATTTATTGATATTAAAAACCAATATTTAGCCACCAAATAGAACTTTCTATGACTTTTAGAAAAACGTTATGGTCCTTTTTGTATTATTGTCGGCCATGTTGGATTTTTTTGTGTGGTAGTTGACCGGGTCTTTGAACATGAAATTCCTCAAAACAAAAATGTTATTTTGAACACGAAAGTCAAGTTTGTGTGTTCGCTGTGCACCCAGACATGATATATAATCATGATAATTGAGATTTTGTCTGCTATTTTGGCGGCCATTTTGTTTTGCAATTTTGAAAGGGAAAAACTAAAAATAGAGCTTGGCATGGGGCAGATTTGGAATCAGCATATCCGAATTGTGTGAAAACAAGTGCACGACAAATTCTACTAAGAAATGCCTTACAAACTTTAAGAATGGCTCTTTTTGAAAAATGGGCCCTGACTAGTATTGTTTTCTTCTTAAACGTTTAAATTAGTTGACAAGTTTAATTTTAGAAAGCTTGATGTTTTATAATAATTACTGGATAAGACATTAGATTATGTCTTGTAAAGTCGATCCCGGCACTGTAAAAAGTAGAACATTTATAATGGCCGTATAGCCATACCATGGGTATTCAAATGAAGCGAAAAGAACCAATTAAGACATCAATGATGATTTAAAATTGAATAAATCGGCTGGCTGGTTTATACAAAAATATTTCAGCGTTGTAAGGGGTACGGTGCTTTTAAATCACCACATCCATATTATTATTTACGGGCTGACTCCTCATTATTTACTATCAATAGAAAATGTTAAATACTGTATTTTAAGTGTAATTTTGAAATTTGATATCGTACTACATTTTTTTTTGTTTTATATGTCAAATAAACTAGACAACTTCGAGGTCCAGCTTTAGTCTGTTTACGTGCTATAGACGAAAATCAGTGTATTGGTCTTCCTCATGGGCCAAAATCCTAAATATCCAGGATATAATTCCCCCTTTAACCGCCGGTGCCGCATATAGTCGGATTTTCATTTTTTATTAGCACATTAAGCACCACCTTTTAAACATGTTAAAGATAAAATGTGACATCAATCGCCAATATTTGAAAACAGTTGACCTCATTTTATCAAATCTGAATAATTTTCAATCACTTGAAGTTGTGGATCGCGTCAGCGAGACACAACTTCAAGTGGGCGAAAATTCAGATTGAATAATTTGGCGGTTAAAGGGTTAAGGAAAGAACCAAGGACACAAGTTCAAATATATCTTCGACGTGTATCCCTTCCACCACCATTGCCGGTGCTGGCCAACATTCATGCAATACTTGCCTACGATGTACCTCCTACAGAGGATGTAGGCCTACCCGCAAAATATAGGTTCAATGTTGGGCCAGCATTGCAGCCCATTGTTGGTTCAATGCTGATCAATCGTCTACGACGCTGGCCCAACTCTAATCTATCACCGGGTCTGTTGAGTGTTGTATACTTCACGCAAACACGTGGCATTCAAACAATGCTGTTTCAATGTTGATCCACAGTCTTCGACGCTGGCCCGTCATCAAAACAGCATTGGGTGATTGTACCGTGTTTTCTGACTGCTGCATTATGCTGGTGACGCTTCACCATCCCGGCGAAAAAACCACCAGATAACACGATACATTGGCCAATGCTGATGTAATGCTTGACCACCATCTGTGGCGCTGTGCCAACATTATTCGAACCAAAACCCTTTAAGCTCTTAACCACAAATATAAGCGTGCCTATTTTTTCTGAACACTTGTTAAAGACAGAAGTACTTAACCTATAGACCTGAAACGTTATATTACACATAAGGATTGGTGTACAGAAATGTGAACCGTTTCCTACACACATCACCCCTAATTCCCCTAAATAGGACAAAAACTCAGCCAAAATAAACTTAATAGGATACCGGCCGTATGCCGGTCATAACCATCCCGAAAGATTGCTTCACCTTGGGCGTGATATAATTATGCAGGTCCACAGTGTCATGATTGTGACACGTCAAATATGAGGACACTGCTAATCAGTGAAGGATGTGTGTCAAACACTAGAACATGACAGAAAAACGCTCGATTTACCATACTGATAACCGTATCAATCCCATCAAACACAATATATTTCTAATAACATTTATACAATGTTCAACCAGCGTCGAACACGTTGAGCCGACGTAGTGTAAATGTTATACAATGTTTTTGTGCTTGCTGTATTTGGCTGTGTCATTTACCAAGCTATATTTTTAATTCAACATTTTAAGTTGTTGAGTCTGTCAATTTGATATGTTAGGCTTAATAGGCTTACCATATAAGAATATTTAAATTTAATTTGTTTTAAATCAGAGATACACTGATCTATATATATGCCTACAAATCATCACTTTAAACTGAAGAAATTATTTCCTTTCATCCAAGTGAAGAGCGGGGTTGTTAAAGCTGGAGAAACTAAGGATTGATATGATTGACTGGGTCTAAAAGTTTAAAGCGACACTATCAGGCTAAAAATCATCCAAAAGCCAAACGTTTATTTTCACTTCTTGATAGGTTCATAATATGTGAACATATATGTCCATGGACAAGAATTGTGGAAGTATTTTACATTTCGGGTTGCTGTGGCAACGTAGCAAGTGTGCAGTTGATCAGTTATTACTGTGTTTCTTATTTTGAACATGTATATCTTAAATTAAATCTCGTCTTTATTTTATTTTTTAACTGGTAAACGCGCAACACAACATTTTGAAAACTTACACAATTCCAGTCTATGAACATGTTGACATGTTATGGCCATAGCCATGATAGCAAGGAGCCAAAATAAAAATGATGATTTAAGCCTGATTGTGTCGGTTTAAAAGCACAAAGAGACGAGATCTCTGTTTTGGTGTGTTTGGAAAACAGTTGCCGAGAAAGACTTTTTCAAATTTTAATACAGCAGCTACTGGGACAGGCTTATTTGTATCTGAGCAGTGGAGCTTGGAAGAATAAACCTCAAGTCATTACAGTTGACCATGCTGAAGTGATTCATGTCAGGATTGAGCTGTTAACCAGGAGATTCTGCAAACTGACAAATGACCGCTCTAAAACTTGATATATAGATTTGAAACATAAAAATACCAATTCCAATAAAATCAGCGTATCCTAATTAGTGGAAATAAGGTATTAAAATAAAATATTGGCCTGTTATTTTAGAAGATGAAAATCAACGATAGCTACTGGCCGGTGATAATACATTTGAAGGGCTCCATGCAATAACCTGTTAACCGCCTTTAACATGTTCTTGTTGATAACGACGGATTTAAGGTGCTGAGGTAGGGATGTTTATTGTGTAAAACAATCTTAGCTCTACCACCATTATAAAACACTTTTCTCAGAAGCAAGTACATGTTTATGGGTGTTAGCGAAACAAATTTCACTATAAAAAACTGTGAAGTGCGTTTACCAGTAAGTATTACTGAATAACTTGTAGCAAATCGTACCGGTAAGCTCACTTAACATGTTCTTGCAAATAATACAATCACAAACCAGAAATGGTAAGCACCGTTAACATGATTTTACAAGTATCAACAATATTGATTTTAAGTGTGGAAGAGTATTCAGATAAATGATTGTGAAGTCACCCTTTCACAAATATCTAGTCGATATTTATTATTTCTGGAAAAAATCTCATTAATCAATAAGATGGTAAATTCATTTACCATAAAATATTGTGATATTGAACTTGAACACTTTTGGCAAATACTAAAAACATTAAAATGTGCGCAAGGCATGCTGGGAATCTTATATATGATTACTAAACCTACCTTACCAATATTATTGATAAACAAACTTGTTTTACTCAGAAGGTCTTAATGGAAAATATTGAACTTAAACTTTGAAGTCGTTTTTATCAAAACTTTAAAACATGCACTTACCAGGTTGGATATAGCTTCTCACTGTGAAATGTAAACATAACTGTGCCAATTAAATGATAATATTTATAATTTAATATTCGAGAATGATGCATGGCATTACATTCTGGGATTATTATTTCCACAATTGAAAAATTACGATAATTAATGGTGAAAAATGCTAACTTCACAGGCGTTTTTTCTGTTTTGACCTCTATATGACAGCACATATAAATCGGTCGAAATTGAGGTATTGCATTATATTTTATTTCGGAACATAGCAAAAATAATGTGGTTGCTGATGAAAAACGATCATTTTTATGGCAGCAACCTTAATTTGACCTCCATGTCGCATTGAAAAGTTAAAATAACCATTCAAATGGGATCAGGGTATTATTCTTAGTCAAATTGAGGTACATGTATATGTATTACACGTAGGTGTATTATGCAAAAAGTTAAAAATTCAAGGTGGGCGATGGTGTGCATTTATGGATTTATGCAAGTTAGTTGTATTTAAAATGTATTTGGTACCTAAAAAAAGCTAGTTCCACACAATCGTATTCTGGTGAAATAAGATCAATAAATTTATCTTGTTTAAATGCGTTTTGGCGGCCATTTTGAAAAAATTCCGCATTGTGTGGATAAAACACGTAGGGAACTTTAGGAGTGTTTTGTATATTCATGTCCTATCTATTTGGCACATGACATTGCGAGAAATTCAGCTGTTCCTGATTTTTCTCAGAATTGAACCCTAATGCTCCTGGACCTTTGCTGCCCCCAGACTCACACAAATAACAGCTTACAAGTCACACAAGTACTACACTATAGGGTTTCATGTTCTGCATTTGTCATTAATTTTGCAAGTGGCGAAATTAATAATTTATTGTGTTAATTTAATTAATAATTTATTGAGTGACTCTAAACCACTAGCCAGTGTCATCCGTTACGTTATCGACAGCACAGCCGCCATAATCGGATACTTTTTAACTGATTGAGCTTACATTTTCAGAGTAGATGCAATTGATATGCTGTTTCCAAAACGATCGGGATCCCCGGGCAGAATTGAGTTCCTTATATCGTCGCCTCGGAGGTAAAGGATCCTATCTGACACTCGTTAGAGTGGCAGATATGATCATTTAGCTCCGAGGCGACGATATATTGGGATTATCATGATTATACGTCATCGCCAATAACTCAATTTTTATTTTTTTTTAATTTTTCTTCAAGACACATCCTTTGCAGGCGCGCCTGCAGGAATTTGGTCTATGGTACGCAGATATGAGATATTTGAATTATAATTAGTTTTTTTTAATTTGTGTTTTAGTAGAGTCAGTCACCCCCATAGAATCCTACACACCAAGAAGGACATAAATTTAGATGCAGACACAAAATAGAATCCTGACAGAACCTCGCACTTTTTCCAATTAATACAAATAATTCTTGGAACACAGGAGTTGATTGATATTGTTCATTTATTAATGACGAGAATAAATGTTAAAATAGTACAAACATACAGTTCCGATACGCTTTTTTTGGCAGTTCTGATTTCGCCATACAACATAGGCATGTATCAGAACACCAATATAACATACAGGTACCGTAAATCACAAAAAAAAATAACAACTGAATTGATCAAAAAGCTCTAGAGTTGTCATAAAAGCCGACATAAAACATATTTTGTACTTCAATTTTAAACTTCTTGTTTTTAAAAACATTGGGGGAGAGGGAGGGATTAATTATTCTTTTAACTTCACAATGAAAATTAAGGATTGTTTTCATTCGCTTTTTTTAGGTGCATGGTATCATTATTACAATAGATACATAAGATAAATAGATAAATAAGATATATGGATAAACTTTATTTTCAATCGGCATGGTACAGGTAAACCATAAATCATTAGCCTGAGACAAATCATCCGATCTATGGTATTAAAATTCAACAAAGAATAACACCAACAATATAACATAGTATGCATCACCTTGATTAGCGAAAATTATGATAATGGCGGAGGTTTTGTTTTTACTATACACCGTATACTCGATTGCGAAAACATTTCTCATAGTGGAATGTTGTACTAGTATTGTTAATGGCGCGTGAAAGCCTTCCTATTTTCCTTGTGTCGTATTGCTTGGCCTGACATTTTAGTGAGAGCTGCTTGCTCTCGTATGTTGTCATGTCAGGATATCACAGAAAACTCCAGGTCAAATGGAATAAGAGTTACATTGCACGTACTTGATGTGATGACGCTGACACATATGCGTCTAATTCCGCGTCTACACTCTAAGCAATATGGGCTCTTTAAAAGGAACCCTTCAGTACAATCACTATGTAACCCCATTGTTTAGAGTGTTTATTTGCCCAATAATAAAACTAGAATATACATGTTCTCCTCACAGGTCACACTGTCAAGGTTCAATGAATAAATACTGCACGGATATCATAAGAATAAACACAATTCGTGCCACTAATACTACTAAGAATACCTGATTACCAAGCGTGGTAAATAAAACGAAGGATATGATCACCTTTTACTTATGGGTCTTTAGTACTCAAGTGTACGAGGCAATACCTCATTAACCCTTTAACCGCCGGTGTCGCATATATTCGGGTTTTCATTTTTTATTAGCACATTACGTACCACCTTTTAAACATGTTAAAGATAAAATGTGATATCAATCAGCACTACTTGAAAACAGTTGACCTCCATTTTGTCAAATCTGAATAATTTTCACTCATTTGAAGTTGTGGATCGCGTCAGCGAGACACAACTTCAAGTGGGTGAAAATTCAGATTGAATAATTTGGCGGTTATAGGGTTGAGTGCAATATACAATTGATATAATTATACTTGTAACTACAAATACAATCGAAGTGCAAAATTTTGGAACGTGAGATTGAAGTGCAATATCATAGTCTACCAGCGTACCAGAGTAGGCCCTACAACAAATTATTTGTCAGGTCCTATGTTCCTTCGATAGGGATTATTATGGCCATGCTACATAATTTACATAAATGACATGTCACGCATAGCACACATATACAGCGTTGAGTTATATAATCTAAATTTTCCCACACTTGCAGTTGTGTCTCGCTACCGCGACCCACAACTTCAAGTGGGTAAAGATTACTCATATTAGTCTAATTTTAATAACAACAATAATTTGCATATCTTTATATTCAAACACACATTTAATTGCCAACAACAGTCATTATATATCTGGTGATCAGATGGATTCAAAACGACTATAGGCGTGATTATCGCTTAACTCTTCCTTTGCCAATTTCGCATTTATGCGAAAACTACCTTCCTTTACCAAACTCTCATCTATGCGAAATCCACATGTGTTCATGCATTAATTGCAATAGAGATATTTCATTACATGCGTGGTTGAAAAATCGCCAACCAGAATGGTCAGTGACATGGACGCAACGTTCTCTTGCATTTTTAATTTGCGATGTGCGCATGCGCATGGCTATGACCTGTATTGTGCCCAACACAGGCTACCTCAGGGGCCCTCCTTAAAAAAGAAGTCGGTTTCTGGAGTAGTTTTATCAGGGGGGGGGTCGGTAAAGGAAGAGTTAAATTTATTGTTAACTTCATGTTCACGTAATCATATACATCACACACCGTAATCTACATCCGTCTCCTTCATACGCTCGTTAACAAATTCAATCTGTTCATCGCTAAACAGGTTTTTGTGATCACCAACCACTCCTTTACGTACAAAACTCCCGATGGATAAATCGAATACACCCAATTTCCCGAAAGGTTCGCTATTGGTGTAGGGGTTGGCTTTCATATTGCTGAATTCGGTGAGGTCAGCTATTTTTGCCACTGCTTCCTTTGTCAGCTTCACGCCCATGAAGTCTGCTATCTCTTTGATGCATTTCTTCAAGTTGGTTTTGATGGAAGCGTATGTCAAATACATTATATTCTTATTATTACGGGCGTTCCACCACTCTTTGTCATATTCGATAATATCTCCAAATAAAAGCTTCTTTGCCTTGAAGAGTTAAAAGAACTCATCAAAACTTCCCTTGAAGTTTCCTGAAGTGTTGTTCATCTGGTAGAAGTGGTAGAAGGAGGTGATGACATCTTTAGGCTCCCTCCTCAAATGTATGACCTTTATCTGGATCTTTTTCCAGCTGGTGACGTAGCTGGCGGTACCATAGATGGGAGCCTAGTAACCTTGGAGCCGGTGCTGACATGATGTTATCGAATGGTAAGTTCATTTCCAGCATGTGAATCAACTGGTGTATATTACCGGTCTGAGGTGGGTCGGCAAGTATTTCAGGCTTCATAATCAGCTGGGCGGCGTATTTTAACCATGTTGACCCTGCAAAAAAGCACAATGTGCATGTTGTAGCGATGTGCAAACACTAAGCAGTGGGCAGTTACCAACTATATTTATCATGGCAGATATATCATCATAAAATAGCTTTACAACTCTCTCAAAAATAAAAGATGATTGCGCATATTGTTCGACTTTATCATTGATGGGAAATAAACATTATTTAGAATATTATAAATTGTGTTAATATTCCAACGACGGCGAAACGGTGACGTGGAAAGGTCGAAATCGGCAGAAGAACGTTTGTCGCGGACCTACCGCCGTATCGGCCCTTAACATGTTGAGGGCCGGTCCTATACATGTAGTAGTCACTAGGTGATATCTAAGTCAGCCGTTACAACGAGAATTGACCATTTTACGGTCTCATTACACACAAATACAATTTTTCAGTTAACATAAAAGAGATTTCTATAAAGAGCAATAACAATAAACTTTTTTTAATTTAAAAATTATATTTGAAAACGTATGTAATTCGTTATGTTTAGTAACATGCATATTTTATCAATTCCACCGTGATTCTACATACACATTATGTACATACTGAAATTCTGAAAGGGCCCATTTAATTATGAAATTATTGTAAGTGTGTGGATATATATAAAAAAGTTGCGCTATATTGTGGGGAGGGAGGAGTGGGTGTGGAGTGCCTATGATTTGACCTTTAAATCTTCCATGGGGGTTCCGAGTAACATGGCTATAGGGTTCAATTTATGCATAAGCCATGGAGGCCGGCCCCGATGGCTCATTCGTATCGACTGCACGGGGCTTGTAACCTGGAGGTACCAGGCTCGAATCCCGGTCGGGCCGGATATTTGTCATCGTGGTTTTGCATATACAGTGCTCCAAACTGTTCAAAGGCATGGAGTGTATACAGTGCTGCTTAAGCTACTGTGTACTATCAAGAACACTTGAAGTCATTCGAAATAAGAGTAGGGCATAGTTCAAATCAAGTTTTTTTCGACAGCAGGTATCTCGGATCATCTTGCGTTCATATCAGAAATTGACAGTTGTAAGACAAAATGGAACAAAGAAAAAATATCGTTTCGAAAAATAAACAAAGTTTATTATGAATCGTTTCATTCAGATATTCTCAATTCGGATCTAATAAAGAAACCAGAGAAAGATCTCTCGGCACTATTTCAACAGTATGATTCTGTTCTTAGCTCTATTTTAGACAAACACGCTCTTGTAAGTACAAAGACTCTGCCCAGAATACACCAACTCCATGGATGACTCCGGAAATAATGGAAGCTAAAACCCTTCGCCACAATCTCGAACGAACATGGAGCAGATCTCGCACACATCTAGATCGTTCTCGTTACAAACTTCAATGCCACTTGTGTAATAGAATGATGACAAAAGCTGAATAAAAATATTTAGCTGATGTTATTTCAGAAAATTCGGACAATCCCCGTCGCCTATGGAACTCAATAAAAAACATTCTGCATAGAATTTCACCTCCTGCTCTGCCAGAATTCACATCAGTAAAATCACTTTGTGATCATTTCTCTAGGTATTTTGTGGATAAAATTGAAATTATCCGTTCCAAATTCCCAGATAAACAACAGAATATTCCACAAGTGCAAAAAACAGAAATTAGATCCAAAATGAACGTTTTTGAACGTGCGTCAGAAGATAAATTAAAAAGCTTATTTTGAGCTCATCGTCAAAAAATGTGATATGGACCCTATTCCTACAAGCGTGTTGAAACAATTGTCTTAACATATTAATAACTCCCATCACTGACATAAATTACATTTCAATAGAAACTAGTACATTTCCTCAAAATTTCAAAGAAGCTCATGTAAGACCACTACTTTAAAAAAAACATCTCTTCCTAAAAATGAGCTGAAATATTACAGGCCTGTATCCAACTTAAGTTTCAATTTCCAATCTTAGAAAAGATGATAGCTAATCGGCTGCAAGCTCATATAAAAAATAACCATCTATCTAATCCATTACAATCAGCCTACAGGAAACATCGTTCTACAGAATCGGCTCTACTGAAAGTGCATAACGATATCAAAATTAGAATGGACAAGGGTGAAGTTACGGATCTGACCTCGCTTGACTTGTCGGCCGCTTTCGATACCATTGACCACGCTACATTAACAGATTGGTTGGTATGGAATATCTGGCCAGGCTCAAATTTGGCTTTCTACTTATTTGCAAAATAGGCACTAATCCGTAAAAATTAAAGACACTCTGGCAGATAAAGTCACACTCTCATAGGAAGTTCCACGAGGCTCTGTGCTATGACCAGTGCTTTTTACTTTATACACTACACCACTCAGCGGCGCTATAATCTCTAGTTTTGACATAAACCACCATATCTATGCCGATGATACTCAAATTTACATGTCTCTATCAGTTTCAAACGCTAAGGAGTCTCTTGCAAAGTTGCAACATTGTTTAATGGGTGTGTCGGCCTGGATGACAGGGTCTAAGCTGAAGCTTAATCCTAGCAAGACAGAATTTCGTCTTATTCGGACCAAACTTCAACGAGAAAAATTCGCGAATTATTTCCCATGCTTAATTCTAGGTCAAGACACAAATCCATCAGCATCAGCTAAAAATCTAGGTGTAGTATTCGACAGTAGCCTGAATTTCCGAAAACACATATCCCAAACATGTATGGCATGCTTCTATCATATCCGTGACCTGGGTCGAATGCGAAAAAGACTATCCTTAGATCTTGCCAAGCAAATAGCAGTGACCCTGGTCAGTAGTAAGTTAGATTTTTGTAACTCACTTTTTCACAATATGCCAGAAAAGGATATCGCTAGATAACAACGTGTTCAGAACTGCCTTGCAAGAGTGGTAACCAAGGCCCCCCACGATTTAGTCGTTCCGTTCCAATTCTAAAACGATCACATTGGCTCCTGTCAACTTTCACATTCATTTTAAAATATGCGCAATAACTTTCCAAACCCTAAAAAACAACCAACCTGTATATCTGGCTGACTTGTTCGGCCAAAATGCTCAAAATATCCATGCTCCACAAATTCAAATAGATTTGTAGTTTCTCGTATAAAGACTAAGACTGGGTTAAGCGCTTTCTCTATATCTGGTCCAGCCTTATGGACCAATACGTAATGCCAAAACAATCTTAACATTCTGAAAATTACTTAAATCTCACCTATTTGCCCTGGCTTTCCCACCCTAGCCCCTCAGCAGCCTGGCTCCCTGTTGACGAACCTGCTTTGGCCTCGATTATGACACATGATCATGCTAAGGATGTATGCGCCTCTGAGCTCGGTCCGCTGAGGATATAGGCGCTATAAAAGTCTGATTGATTGATTAAATGATTGATTAAATGATTGATTGATTGATTGATTGATTGATTGATTGATTGATTGATTGATTGATTGATTGATTGATTGATTGATTGATTGATTGATTGATTGATTGATTGATTGATTGATTGATTGATTGATTGATTGATTGATTGATTGATTGATTGATTGATTGATTGATTGATTGATTGATTGATTGATTGATTGATTGATTGATTGATTGATTGATTGATTGATTGATTGATTGATTGATTGATTGATTGATTGATTGATTGATTGATTGATTGATTGATTGATTGATAGTCCCGGCCTCTGGCTTCCTTCTGTCGCGATATTACTATGATTGTGCAGTAAGCGACGTACGTGAAGCAATATTCACTCACTCAGTCACGCATAAGCCATGGGCGGATTCGGAATATGAAAAAAGGAGTGTGCCGGGGCTGCGGAGGCCTGCCCCAAGATTTTTTTGGCATATTTTGGCCAAATTAGGGGATTTTTAAATTAATTTAGCAAAAAAGGGGAGCCAATTTTGGCTTTGTGACCCCTAAAACGGAAGTAATTACATACAATTTTAAAGAAACTTATTTCATGTAAAATATTAAGGCAAAAATTAACCAGAAGAAATGACCGAACGCATACAAAACAGTTATTTTTTGAAGTCATTGAAACAAAACGTATTATTCCATTTTATTTTAAGATGTATATCTCATGTAAAAAAACAATGAAATGTAGAATTTTCAATTATTATAAAATGGAGACAGATTATACTAGAAAAAAACGTTGAAGGGGCAACAAATATTTAAATCGATACAAAAAACAGAAAAATGGAAGTAACTAGAAAGAGTTGTTCGGAAACGAACACGAAAGCAGCCCTCCGTTATCGCTCGACCACTATTTTAAAATTGTTTGCTCCCAAAAGTTAATCAGGTCATTGGCTGACATTGCTGTGCATATTTGCCAAATAAGAAGAAGATCTGCTGGAAACTTTTTCCTGAAACGCGTTAACAAGTATTCCTTTGTTAGTGGCCCTAGTAATTAAAGGGTTGATTATATGGGGATCAAACTGTCAAAACAAATCCCCAGTGGTATATGATGGCTATGTGAAGTATGAGGAAACAGAAATTCGTAGATCAGCTATAAATCAAGATTTCCGAGATAGTGAAAAAACAAAATTGTCATGCGTTAATTATCCTTGTGTGAGACATTACATTTTGTTTTATATTCATGGTCCAATCATTTTGCATTTCTTGAGTTAAGTAAATATTACCAAATTCAAAATGCATTTTGAAATTGTTTGATCCAAAAGTGAGTCAGGTCATTGGCTGACATAGCTGAACATATTTGCCATATTAAAAGAAGATCTGATGGCAACTTTTTTCTAAAATGCGCTAACGAGCATTTCTTCGTTAGTGGCCATAATAATTGAAGGGTTGATGATATGGGGATCAAAATGTCACCAAAACAATTCCCCAGTGGTATGTGATGGCTATGTGAAGTATGAGGAAGCAGAAGTTGATAGATTAGTAGCTATCTTGAAAACAAATAACCGCGGCGGCCATGTGGAATACAGTAATCAGCCCGCGTCGGCGAGGGCTGCTTAATTATATATAATTACAGTGACCCCTATTTCATGTAAAATTATGTCAAGTGGTAAATAAATTAAATTACAGTGGAATTGAATCGGAAATGATTACATTGCAAAATACGGCTGAAGGGGCGAGAGAAATTGAATAGTCAATAACAGCTATTTTCATGCTAAAATAAAAGACGAAAAACTAAAATAATGAGATATAATTGCAAAGAGTCTCAGTTCATGTAAAATAGTAAGCAAAATTAAAATTACCAGAGTAACCGATGAAATTAGAAATAAAAGGTAAACATGGTAAAGGGGCATAGGTGTCATTAAAATACCTTTTATTAAAAGAAACAGAAAGCAAACTTATGGAAATGTTGCATTTAATTTTTAACCTTATCAACAAAATATATATTTTTAAATTATTATGAACTGAGTATTAATTGTATGACAAAATACAGCTCAAAGGGCAAGGGATTTTAAAATTTTCAATAACATTAATTTTCGAACAAAATAGAATAAAACGAAAGTAATTAGATATAATTGCAAATGCCCTTATTTCATATAAAATTTTGAAAAATGGGAAATACAAGGAAAAATTAGAGAGACGCTGAAATTGGATCAGATTGCATCAGAAAATACGGCTGAAGGGGCAAGTGATTGTAAAATCACCAATAAAAGCGATTTGCATGTTAAGAACATATGCCCTAATTAGATATAATTGCAAAAGCCGTTAGTTTACGTAAATTTACCTGTTTAGGTTAAATAGGAAATGAAGTTTCAAAATTACATAGAAACTGAAACGGGTATTGATTGCGTAAGCAATTATGGCTGATGGGGAAAGGAAATTTAAATCTTGAATAAAAGCCATTTTCGGACTAAAACCAGCAAGTAATTAGACATAATTGCGTAGTTCACGTAAAATTTGGTAAGACATTAAAGAAATGTTACCAGAGGAACTGAACGAATCAGAAAGAAACGGCTGAAGGAGCAAAATAGTTAACAGGCATCATTAAAATATAGCTTTAGTTTAAAAAAAAAAAATGAAAACCTGTGTAATTATTACACTTACTTTTAAGAGATATATCTCATGTAAGGTATCAATAAAATACAGACATTAAATTATTATGAAGTGGGAATATATTGCATGACAAAATACGGCTTAAGGGGCAAGGGAAATTAAAAGTGCGAATAAAAGCTGTTTTCATGCTAGAATAACACGGAGGTAATTATGCAAATGCCCTTATTTCATATAAAATTATATAAAAATAGGAAATACATTATACAGATTACAGAGGTACAGAAATGGGTATAAATTGCACGAGGAAATATATTTGGAGGGACAAGGAAATATCAAGGCGTCAACAGAAGGGATTTGCATTCTAAAAACTGCAAAATCTGAATCTTAATCATTAATAAAAAATGAGAGAGACACTGAAATTGGCATAAATTGCATCAGCAAAATGAAATGAATCGGGCTTTAGGCCACCTTTGTGCACATATAGGCTAAACTGGGACATGAGAACCTACTGAGGATGGTGAGATGATTGAGATGACACTGTCCTCCAGACACAGAATTCGAAATTCGAGTCCTGGCGGTCTGAGGCCGAGCACGCTACCTCTCGGTCACGGAGGCTCCCCACAATACTGACTTTCACACGTGGATTGGGAAGAAACATTTTGTGTTTCTTTCAAACCGCCGAGACCGGGAACCGAACCCCGAACTCTGGCGTAAAAGGCAGCGGTGATAACCACTACCCTAGGTCCCCCGCCCAAATTGCATCAGCACATACGGCTGAAGGGGCAAGGTAATGTAAAATCGCCAATAAAGGCGATTTATAAGTTGAGAACATATCCCCTAATTAGATATAATTACAAAAGCCGTTAGTTTACGTAAATTTACGTCAAATAGGAAATAAAGTTACATAGAAACTGAAACGGGTATTGATTGCATGGGAAAATATGGCTGATGGGGAAAGGGAAAATAAATCTTAAATAAAAGCCATTTTCGGACTAAAAACAGCAAGTAATTATATCTAATAGCGAAGTTCACGGAAAATTGTGTAAGACACTAAATAAAAGTTTCCAGAGGAACTGAACGAATGAGAAAGAAACGGGTGAAGGGGCAAGACCTTGAGTCATAAAAATAGTAGAAGAAATGGATTTCCCAGTCAAAATCACATGAAAATAAGGTATTACACTTGTTCCTGCCTTCATTTGTTGAAAAATCATATTTGACCTTAAAAGATCTGACGGCCATTTTGTCTTTGACCTTTGAAATGACCTCTTGACCTTGAAGATTACCTTGGATCAACAAAATATTATCATAAATTGATTTTTCAGACA
Organism: Flabesymbios commensalis; assembly: GCA_964017125.1. Lineage (NCBI taxonomy): Eukaryota > Metazoa > Annelida > Polychaeta > Terebellida > Flabelligeridae > Flabesymbios > Flabesymbios commensalis. The sequence goes on from OZ024905.1 coordinate 44,455,829, forward strand.
AAATCCCATGAAAAAGAGATATTACACATGTTCCTAGCTTTATTTGTTAAAATTGGTATTTTGCTTATTTGACCTTGAAGATGACCTTGAGACATAAAAACAATACAATATATAGATTGCCTAGCCAAAATCACATGAAAATGACGTATTACACTTGTCCCTGGCGCTTCATTTGTTAAAAAATCATATTTGACCTTGAAATATAGGGCCTATAGTGGCCATTTTGTTTTTGCCCTTAAAAAATTCCGCCCAAGGATGCCAAAGTGGCACACGGCTGATTTTTTATGGGGACATCCCATGCTATCAAAATCAATCATAAAACATCGTCCATACCGCGAAACGCGCTTTTGTCAAAATCCACTGGACTAGTTTATGTGAACAAGCCATAGGCCTAAACTAGAATTGTCTTTTAAATTTTCGTTCGCTGTGGTAGGCTATTGTATATAGGCTTATAAAAATAAGTTTAGCACCTGTGTCGAAAACCCTATTTATTTTAGGTCATTTTCTTATTTTGGGCATGCATGGCAAAAAATAAAATCGTCCTTATTTCTCGTTTAGCTGGTAGACGCATAATACCAGATTTTAACAAGAGGACTAAAGTCCTATATCATCCCCCGCCATAAATTAGGCTAGACTTTTTGCGGTCACAAATATTTAAAAAGTTGATTTGTGGTGGCCATTTTAAATTTCAGTAAAATTACATGCACATTTCCAGATGGTGGGTAATGTGATTGTACAATGTGAATTATTACTGATTTCAATTTTTTAGCTTTTGCGCCCACAAGAAAATATGAAGTTTATTCATGGCGGTCATTTTGAATTTCAGTAAAACCTTAAAAAAATCACTTGCACATCTCCATATTGTGGGAAATGTGATAGTAAAATTTGAAAAATTTCTTTCTCTTAGATTTGTAGTTTTTGCGCCCACAAAAAATTTTGGGGTTGACCTCTGGCGGCCATTTTGAAATTGTGTAGCATCTTTAAAAAATCACTTGCACATCCCCATGTTGCTAGGAATGTGATGTTAAAATTTAAAAAAAATACCAAACAAATTTCGAGTTTTTTGTAAAAACTCGAAATTTGTTTGGTAATTAAGTTGATCTGTGGCGGCCATTTTGAATTTCAGTAAAACTTTGAAAAAGTCATCTGCACATCGCCATATCATTGGGAATGTGATAGTAAAATTTGAATAATTTCTGACTTTAAGTTTTATAATTTTTGCACCCACAAAATTTTTTAGAGTTGCCCTCTGGCGGCCATTTTGATTTTTGGTAGCATCTCTAAAAAATCACTTGCACATCCGCATGCTGCTACGAATGTCATGTTAAAATTTCAAAAAGATTTGACCAGCAGTTTTTGAGTTTTTGCGCCCACAAGAAAACGTGACGCCGGACGACAGACGCCGGACAGAATCCTGGCGGGACTAAAATCCCCCTTCCCCTACGGGCGGGGGATAAAAAAACTGATGCAATTCTAGTCGATTTATGCACATGTTGACGTATATTGTCATATCAAGGAACAAAAAAAATAATGATAATTTTGGCTTCATTCTGTCACTTTAATATAATTATTTCAATAAACAGATAATTTTAAATCATAGTCCGGCAGCCACTAGGGTTGACCTTGCAGTATGGTCTATAGTTGTTTCTTGGTGGATTATGCTGGTAGAGATGACAAAGACTGAATATTCGGTTGCTGACTCTGCATGAGTCTTGAGAACTTTTTATAATTAGCATAAAAAAAATGGCCGCCGAAATATCAGATTTTTTTCAGAAAAAGGATCATGTCACCTCACACTTCAATATACGGCTGAAGATTTCTCCTGATTATATTAGGCCTACCGTAGTATTAAAAAGATCAATATGGAACTCACATAACTTAGGTATCCTGCTTGTAACAAGACGCTTTGTTAATAGTATAATGCATTCTGAAACTATGTTTTGGTCACTGATAACGTTTTGACATCGTCTGCAAGTGTTACATTTTGACAAACATCACTTTTCCATATATCGGGATACTATAGGCCTACACTAAGTAACTACAAAAGAAAGATTTGATAACTAGTATCTTGCCGGGTATTTATTGTGAAAATGTGTGGCTCCCTGACATTAATCCCTCAAAAAGGCAACTTGTTTGTGTTTCAGGTGATATTTTTCGATGAAAAACGGGGTGAATATGAATGCATTGCTGTGGCGCACCACCAAGATACTGCGCCACTACAAACCGGTCCGTTGAAACAATGCATAACAAATCGGCGCAGTTACATTTTAAAGCCTTGCTAGCAGCTTCCATTCTTTCTGCTGTTCGTTTCTAGTCACCCCACCGTTCCTATTCATCCTATTCTATTTTATTATGAAGATTCCATATTTTTGTGGGAAATGTTCAGTTGTTTGTTTTAAATATACTTGTTTGTTTCTGTTCACCCCATGTTCGGGTTATGCCCATAAGGGACTGCGGTAGACAAAATGTAAATGTTCCTATTTACCCCGTTTTGGGGATGACTCGGAACATCGCAGTCGTTTTTTCTAAAATACCACCATAAGACACCCCATGTGTATGGGCATAAATCTCCCGTAAAATATTTTGAGGAAAATAGTTAAAACTCTTTTTTGTTCAAATTCCCCACAAAGACATACCCCTGGAACAGTTTATTTAACAAAAATCGTAATGTAATATTTCAAGTAGACCCTCATAAGCAACCATTAGAAGCGGCTTCATAAAACTTGGCACATAGCTGTATAACCCTCAGAGTTTTAATGTGGCATAGATGTAAGATGACACCAAGGTCATTTCAATGTCATTTCAAGTCAAATAAACTTATTTTTTAATGTATTGAGAACATGGCCGGCTAAATTCTCATATCTGAATTATGCTTAAAACAAACGTTCCTATAGTGTAGGCTCATATGTCACATAATTATAACACTTTCGTGCAATTTGTCTGTTAAAATTGATTTTTCACTTGATTCTGATTCAAAATATCATGAAAATCAAGAAAAAATGGGATTACATTTTTTTATAGGTCGATAAAAGGTCTCAAATGGCGAAATCAAAGATGGCCGCCAAAGTATATAAAATTAAACATATTTACGAATAATTTTGCAACTACATACGCTAGAGACATAAATAATATGTCTATTCTTATGTTTTCAGGTATGAGAAAGCCAATTCTTTCATTAGTTTTTAGAAAAAAATATTGTAAAATCTATATTTATGCAAATATGAGCAAAAACAAGCGGATATTGCAGTGAAACTGCGGCTAACATTGTTTTGGCTGATAGTTGTTTTCCTGTTTTGATCATGCTTGGCTGGTTGCCCAATGGAGATATATGGGTGGATGTGGAGCTCTTATCCTTGTGGATGTTTTTTTGTAAAACATGAAATTCAAAATGGCTGCCATGAAATCACTGAAGTCATATTTTCCATAATATTTTTTTATCAGGAACTACAATAAAACCAATCCTACCATCATTCGACATCATTATAATGCCGAAAATGCTACAAAAAGCTTTATAATATATATTCCCAAGTAAATTACATACCGGCACATCTATTCATTATATGCGTGTAGTAAGCCTACACATCACCCATAAACATAACTAACTGCATGATAGGTTAGAATATGAACCAAGCGTAATTGTTCAGATACACCGAGGGTCCCTTTCCCGAAGGGTGCTTTATAATGTCATTTCAATTCCAAATCAAAGGAGATCTTAAGAAATTAATTCCAATCTGGTATATTCTGCGCATAATTCTGAATGGCAAGACGTCAAATGCGCAACTAACACTTCTGGAGGCCAAAAATGCTAAATGATGTCATGTGTTACATACTAAATTAGAAAAGCAGAAGAATAACTGATATGAACTATTTGTCATATTTAGATATTTACACAGGTCAACATATGCCTATAGGTATTATTAACTCGGTGTTATATATAGATTATTAGCAAAAGGTCAAGAACAAGGTCATATCATACTGTTTTCACACCCGTCCTCAAGCACTTGCACAATTTGACGTAAAAATGTAATGTTTCACACATTAATGGAAAGGGGTATGCTAAAGAAAATAAAGATTTATATCGGTTCGGGTTGCAGGTTTGGCCTTTACAGTAACAAACAAATATCATACCAAGGACGACCTAAGGTCATTGCAAAGTCCAATAATAGTTCTTCGTACATAAAACAAATATTATGCAATCCTGGCATTTAGTTGGCATGGAATCTAAATTATCCTCCGCAAAATATATTTTATTCATTTGTAGCATCAATTCATTCTTGCAGCTAGGCCTATATTTTTCTTCCAATTTGGGAGAGTTGAGACTAACATTGGTCATAATATTATGGTGATGGCAAAAGGCGGCAGTACCATCTGGATCTTGCATTGCTGTTGTTAAATTCCTGGAATGTAAGTTAAGCGCAGGCCTAATGTATCCTTGTGGCACGTATGTCTGAAAAATTTACTCAACATTCAGTGAGTTTGAAGTTAAGATGACCTTAACCGTGTATGGTCTGGCCTTGAGTTACTTAGAGTTACTGCCCTACTACGATAAATCATATTAATTTATTGCAGAATAATTTTCATAATACAAAAATGTACGGTACATTATACAATTTGAATGAGAATTAAATGAGTTAATCTGAAATGAAAGAAAATTAAGCTGAAATGAAAGAAAATTATTATCTAAAGAGCTATTATAGCTATCATGATTGTGTAAAGTCGTTATCAATCAATTTATTTTTGTCATATAATTATGTGATATACGTTATGTTAATAACCTTATGAAAACTGTTATCGGTACATTTAATTCAATGATACCTCAATATTACACTAACAAATAATACAAGATTGACATAGAGATGCAGTTATTTATGTAATGGCAAAACGTGTGTGAAACGTGAATCCAAAGTCGAAGTCTTTTTTAAGAGTTGGGCCAGAGAACCACTCTCAGAAACACAACTTTGTTTTTAATTGACTTCTTCTTCGATATATATTTAGAGAAAGGATAGTTCCGAAAATATAAGCAGCAATATATTAATAATTCTGACTGGTATTGTTATATCAGATAAATGAATGCAATGCACATGTATATAATGATGCTAGTAGCATAAAATAAATCAAGTTACATGTTTTAGAAGTGGTGAGCAAAACAGTTTAATAAGTTTTGTCATATTACATTCTTTGACTGCTAAAATTAAAACCAAAATTGTAACCTTTACGTGTTTTTTTTGTGGCAGCATTCTTAATAATATGATTATATAACTTCATGTTCGAGATGTTTGAGGTCCCGACTCGAGTGGAGGTTCAAAAATGTGATATTGACGTTTGAATCACAGATTTGTTTAAACTTCCACACAATCGTTATATATTGTCATCAAAAAACACATTTATTTTGCAAACCGAAGTTTACTCTGTGCCAGAATGTAATTTTAGTAACTGCCTTTCGTATTTCCTTGCTTTGAAGAGAATGTTTATGGAATATTAAAAAAATGGTAATTACTTAATAATATTTCAGACATTCGTTGATAATATATATCATCAGATGGGAGGGGGGGATAAATGGGCGAATAAGATAACGAATGATTGGGGTATTTGGACACTTTTTTGCACATATAAATTATGACTAAACTGGACCAGGATAACTTTCCGTGTACATGGTGTACATGGTGTATTAGAGCTGTACCGATTTCTGTATTTTCAAGAGGTGACAATTGTGGCATATCTAAGGGTTTGAAAATCACACGTATAGTAGGGGTGCTTAATCAAATAATCGTTCACTTCGTCGCAAAAGTAAGAAATTTTTGTCACAAGCTGAAATGACCTGGTTATTTCAGAATCTGCCGACAGACAAACGATCTTTTTCCTCTAGCGGCCATATTGGGCAATTTCAAAATGGCCGCCACTGCAATGCATTACATATGCTAACTTTTTAACTAATTATCACAGAACCACATGTAATACCTCTTTTCCAGGGTATTTCAGGTCAGGGATGACGATTATGACATCAGTTCCCATCAAAACTTGAAATGTCAAGGTCAAATAACAACATCAAGGTCAAAATCGTTTAGAATTTGCCTATAACTGTTTTTTCTCATTGGTCGATGTTTAAGAAGCTAATAAACTCGTATATTTTCGGAATCCTGAATATTTCAGAATCTGCCGACAGACAAGCGATTTATTTTCTCTAGCGGCCATTTGGGCATTTTCAAAATGGCCGCCACCGTAATGGATTACTCATGCTAACTTTTTTTCTAATCATCGCGGAACCACATGTAATACCTCTTTTCTGGAGTATATGAGGTCGAGGATGACGATTATGATGTCATTTTCGATCAAAAGTTGAAAGGTCAAGGTTAAATAACAACACCAATGTCAAAATCGTTTAAAATTTGGTATTGACTGTTTTTCTCATAGGTCGATGTTTAAATGCTGAATAAATATAGTTTTAAAATAACTTTGATAATGTTATGGGTCAGAGATCTTAATTAGCGTGTGTTGTTTTTGGCACGTTCACCTCCTTGGCCTCAGTATATCGTATGATATGCCCCCGTCATTGTACCCCCTCCTGTTAATCTAAGCCGCATGGATTTGTTTATGCCAAAAATTGAGGATGGTAATGTGGCAAGGCCTGCAAATATAGGACCCCTGGTCTGAGATAAAAGAAACAGTTTGGATAAAGCACGTCTGTGAACTCCTAACTAAAGAGGAGATTGATAACAGCATTATGACAACCTGGTCAGGTTATCATTCTCGGATGAAAGGATAAAGCTTCGTCAAACCTCGAGCAGAAATTGGGATAATATGGCACAAATAATCTCTATAAGCTCTAGAACGACACTTTGTCATTGACGTCGCAAGTTTCATGAGAGTACTCGTAGATCATGCAAGTCCATTCTTGGATGCTGTCCATGTAGTAATTGGCACTGGTGATGTAATGGGAGCATGAAGTTACAGTCAAAGAGATTGGATGTGATCTGAATGAATAGTGTGGGCATGAAATAATCTACCAAGCACGATTCCAAAAATATAGGAATAATGATGCAAAATGCTACACTTCTTATGTCTCTACAGTCCCAAAATAATGGAAATATGTCAGATTTTTTCACCATTCCTTGCTGAGCGTGGTATGCTCATGCTCAGTCCATGTTCTCGATGCGGCTGCTTTAATTCACATCGTACGTTCATTTCGTGCAGCAACATTTAATGATTGCATACACATGCATCTAGTGCCCTATCCGAAGACCCAAATCACCCCCTCTGCAAATGATGAGATGAATAAGATCACACTGCCCTTCAGATATAGGATTCGAAATTCGAGCCCTGCTGGTCTGAGGTCGAGCACGTTACCTCTCAGTCGTGGAGGCTCCAGTGCTCCACACAATACTTACGAGTGATCTTTACGAGTGAGTGGGAAATAAAGCTTTGTTTCTCTGAAACCTGAATGCCAGAGCGGGGGACAAACCCGCGATCTCCCGACTTTTCAAGCAGACCGCTTTATAACCACTGCATCAACCCCCTGCCCAAATTGCTCGAACTGGGAGTACACCAATTCCAAAGAGAGATTAGCAAACTGTCTGTCCAAAAATAAACGAAAATAAGATAACTCCATATGACTCTGTGCTGTCCAACAGAACATGTGCCATGTTAGATTTTCAAATACATTAAATGACCAAATTCAATTGCACTCTAGACAAACCTAGGTCTCTCAAGTCAGAGTCTGTCAACATGAACCGATTGACATGTTTCTGTGTGCACGTCAAAAGATCATTTCTACATGCTTCCTATATATGTAAGCAGGCAATCATGCCATCAGGTGGTACCAGACTTTTCCAATTGAGGATAGGAATGTGATGGAAACAGGTGGTTGTCATTCAAGACGAAACTAGCTGATGCTAGTAAGTCGGTTTTACGATGCACATCCATAACTATGCAAGAGTGGGGGGGGGGGGGGTTGTGAATAACAAAACTGCTGACCAGTAACTAAACACATGATTGCACTGAAAACATCTCCACTTTTATTTGGTCATGACTTTTGCAATGAAGTGAGCGATTCGACCATTTTTTTAGGTTAAGCTCCCCTACTAGTACTGCATATTCAAGGGTCAATAAAATTACCCAGCTGTATTATGTGTTCATTCAAAGGCTGCTTTGTGTGTCGAACATTGGGCCTAGATTAGTGTGCTGTGCAAAAAGAAGGTTTTCGTGTTTTTGGCAGTCACAGATAGTTTGTTAAAACTTTTTGGCTATCTCGAGCATTGATTGTGTCTATTCAGAAAGGATGTGTTATTGTCCAAATCTGTACAGCCCTATTAAATGGTATGTTTACGCCAGAAACTGTATGGGGCCTAGTTATTTTCGGCAACATGAAATCACGCGACGGATAAAATATTATTTATGGGCTTACATACAGGAATAATCTGTTGTCTCAGAATAATCATTTATTTCTACATCAAAATGTACAAATCATTATACAAAGGATATACTTTATATACAGTAGGCCTATAATAGTAGAACAGTAGGCTTTCATTAAGACAGAATAGTCGCTGGCGTTGATTTTGGTAGGGAAATGGAATATTGACGACGCCACGGAAACATATAAACTTGCTACATAGGCCTACAACTGCAATTTGGAAATCCTAATAAATATGTTGAATCGGTACCGCACAAAATCCTAAAGATAAATCGTAGGCCTACTGTGTGGACTCGGCTTTAGTTGCCAGTGAGTGTCTGATGATGAATCAACATTTCATGCTCTACAGACACGGTTCGTCTCGATACTATAAGTGTTGTGCCACGCCTCCAATTCTGACGTCTGAAGTCTATCCCGGCACTGAAAAAAAATAAAAAAGTATAATGGCCGTAGACCCTTTAACGTAGGTATTGAAATGAAGCGGAAAGACCTCTAAACTAAGACATTTAAAATGGTTTCAAAGTGAAAATCACCGTGATCTCTTATTTTGAACATAAATATTCCAGCGCTTCAAGGGTTAAATAGAGAAAGGGAGAAACGATAATTTATTTTAGCATGTGATTTTAGGTTTCCAGAGCTGAACACACCTTTTGGTATGATATTGCTTGGAAACATGAGTATAATATAATTATGTTACCTCGAGTATACCATGTAGACTCTATACTGCATCCATGATGAATAACAATAATGGCCGTGTTGCATGGTTTCTGTAGTCGCATGATCACAGTCTTGCTATGTGCAGTTATATTGTGTTAGGCCTACCGGTACTTGTTATGTGGCCTACCAATTAACCCCAATTTTTGTGACAATTTATTACAAACTGAAACGAGACTGTGGGAAATCTTTATTTTAGTGATGTTGAGCATGAGATTCTTGAAAAGAAACAGTATTCAGCTACTAGTCTTATTCAACTCATACCGGTAGACTATTGTGTGTGCGTGTTACATATGCCTATATGTCCCACCCAGCAAACAGAACATTTTGTATAACATTTGTAGGCCTACAATTTTGCACAAATATCAAAGTTGTACAAATGTTATACAAATGTTTTGTGTTCACTGGGCAGTTATGAAACATCTATTCTATACATATTTTTTAAAAGCACGTTTTATTTCAAACTCGACAAGGCGGGTTGCATATTGTGTGAAAATATATTTGTTGTGACTTTTCCAGCGGTATATCTTACTTGATTATAAAAAATCAAATGCCCACATACAAGATTTGCAATATTGCGGGCTATCGTGTCTCTGTTATTCAATTCACGAAAAAGTGACGTTGCGGCCATGCTGTTGTGATACAGATGTAGGACTACGTTATATTTATTGGTATGGGATCACGTGCATATCGTGCATGAAACTAGGCTTTCCCACGTTTTACGGTGCCAAATAAAAAATGACCTGGCATCCTGTATATTCTCATAGTGCACATGCTGACAATATTTGAAAGAAAATGACAAATTGACGTAGTACATGAAAACGTGACGTCACAAATGTACGTTTATTGCACAACTCGACCACGTGTCGTAAAAATGTAATATATGACGTGAAACTACAGAACTATACATTTCCAATGATATATTATTTGTCTCTGGGGAAAAAAAAGGAAATGCTTTAATAATACAAATTAAAACAAATATAATAATGTTGAACCTATTTTATTAAAAAAATATTAGACCATATAAAACAAAAGCTCACGACTGTTGCATAAAATCAAGTGATGTCATATGTACAAAGCATGTATGTCATTTTTGTGTGACTACCTAGGCCAATTCTTTATAATTTATACAAATGCTGGATATTGAACGGCATCTACATGTGTATATCGCAGCTCATAAATGATCCACCTTTATAAATATTCAGTAGAAATTGGTGAAAAAGTGACGTCAAAACCATCACGACATGACGTCACAAATGCACGTTTTATGAAAAACTCGACCACTTGCCACAAAAACCGTTCACGCTACGTGAAACTAGACGTTCATACCTTTCCAGCGATATATCATTTGTCTCTAGGAATTTAAGTGTCAGCTAACTCCTTAAATAACGTCAATTTTCAGATTTCCTCCTCTACTACTTCTGCGTAGTTGAAAACATATATTTTGAGCCCCAATCGTCCAAATCGGTCAAATGAGTCAAATTTTATGGTGAAAAATAGTTTTTGTGGACCGCTATTGGCGACCATCTTGAAAAAAATGGCGGCCATCTTAAATTTGTGGGTGGCTAACGGTTTCTTAAGGGCGGCCCCTGGTGAATGTTCGTGCCAAGTTTAGTGCTTGTATCATCATTTGCAAGATTTTATAATAATGCAATGTATGTATTTTATTTAGTTTTCACTCTTTAAATTAAATACAGTAGGGCCTAATTAGGTCTACAATAGTTTCCATGCATGTTTTTTACGCGGGTGTTTTTAAAGTAAAATTATATTTTAATGACTTCTATAGACACTTTTTAAATTACTTTCCTTTTCACCCGAATTTTCTCCTGCAATAGCGATAGGCAGTATTTGTTCACTTGTAAAGTAAGCAGAAAATGCCTTTTGGCTTTGCACGGCAGCATAGGCTACCCAGCTCGTAATAATTGAAATTCTATATTTTATTGATTTGTTCATGATTTATATCTCCTTATATGTCAAAATTATATACAATAATCGCATAGCTTATGTTTTGATGTACGTTTTTGGGTGTTAAGTTGGGAAAGACACGATGTTTGTTTGCTGTTTGGCATAGCTAGCCCTAAAACCAGGCTGCTCGGGCCTTTCGATAATTGTTTCTTTGTTTGTTTGTAAATAAATATAATTAGTCAGTGAGACCTTGCTGATTTCGAAAGAGAAAAAAGACTTGGCTGAAACTGGTTTGAGTGGAGAGAAGTGGTGTACCACCTAGCGTGTAACGGCGGACGGCCCAATACGGCGGAAGGTCCGCGACAAACGTCCACAAGAACTGGCCTTACGGGGAAATGATTTAACCTCGGTGGCGTAATGTTGCTAAAAATAAAAACAAAATATGCATGGCTATGGAGAACCTTGTGGTGGAGGCACTGGTGAACATCATTTTTGATGACGTGCTGTCCCAGCCGTGATTCTGCGCCACCCGGCGCCTGCAACATCGCTGCCGTGTTGAGCTATTTTTATAAACTTGAATGATCAACTCCATTACCAATTTGCAAATTTAGACCCCACCCCCTCCCCGATTGGTAGCATTCTGAACATGTTGTGAATTCAGTGTATCATAGTTCATTGTAATTTTGTAATTGGTGCAGGTCCGTGTCCAGGATTGAACACGCGGGGTCGCTTATAATGGCTACAATAGGGGAAAGTGAATCAAAATGTAAAAAGCAAGAAATTTAGATTTCAGGGGGGGGGAGGGGTTCGTCCAACATTCCCGCCACCCCCTGGGTACGGACCTGCTTGTATATGAGTTCTGGCCGCTCTAAGTTCGAATTGACTGAAAATGAAGGCCTATGTGATTTGTAAAATTGAAGTCTCTATATTGTCTTACCAGTTTTCGGGTAGCTGATCAGTACATAGGCTAATCGTCAGGCCTGAGAGGGAAATCTGGCGAACACGCCCTCTGAAAACTCTCAGGAGACACAACTGATCCCAGAACTATACCATCAACCTCAAAATGAAAAGGAATTTTATAATCCGCCATTTTCTTCACTTATCTTGTTATCTCTATCTTTTCTCTTTCCTTATCCAGTCTGTGGTCTATATTATGGTTGGTAAAATGATGACTGTGTGTGTCTATCTTCAGCTTAACTGTATGCACTCGCTATCAGCTTCCAAATCCGATCGTCGTTGATTTATTACATATACACGTATCGTAAATCAGAATCTTTCAAACGAATATTTGAAATTTTTTTGCAAAGCTGTACGTGGACTATTTTTTTTATATTATCAAATGTCTTGTCCACGATACATTAATTTGTAATAATAAGTTGTTATAATTTTATTAAACTAAAAATAAACAGATGTACACTCTTAACACAAAAGGTTCTTGAAAGGTATTTTCCATATAATGATATAAAGGAAGGTTCATCATACATATCTGGTAGGTACGAGGAACCTTTCTCTATATCAGTATATGGAAAAGAACCTGCAAGAACCTTTTGTGTTAAGAGTGTAACTTTTTAACTTGACTTATAGTAGCCTACTACATAGTAGTACATGTACCACATTGAGGTACTTATCGAAACAACATTCAGCACCATAAATAAAACGCTGTATCGTGCATAATTTACATAACTAAAAAATATACCACCCCTTCTTAACTTGTCACATAAATGATAAAACGACTATATTGTACTCATGATCTGTATGGATGATACTAAAAATACAAACATATTAAACAGAATCACAATGCAGGAAAAAAAATAATATTAGCTACCGGTTTCTTATGCTCGGTGTCGGTGATAGTGTGTTGTCTGTCACTTATGTTATGTTTGGTGGGTGATGGGTTGCTGCCACATTGTATCCTGAAATGTGAGGTACTTAGATAAAAACTCCCGTCATTGCATATTTATTGAGGGGGGGGGGGGGGGATCATTACCACATATCAAAATATCGTTAATTTTGCTGGGCTTGGGTAATATTTGACATACGTATTAATGATCTGATGATTGAGTTGTGGTATTCAGTTCCCCTGGTTTTTTATCAACACTGGCTGTCACCATAGATTTTACTTTCAAATGTTTATTCTTCATATTTACACAATCTGCAAACATTGTGTAGATGAATAGTCTGGTTGGATTACGAATTGTATTTCGGTATATAATTTTGCTACTAAATACATGCTCTGTATTTGTGTTGTATATTTTAGTCAATGTTTTTTTAACTTTGATTGTTACTAAGTCGCCGGTTATTGTTATGTAACTAATAATACATTAATAATTATTATTATTACAATGAGAAGAAATCCTAAAAAAAAACTTTTAACCCTTTAACCGCCGGTGCCGCATATATTCGGGTTTTCATTTTTTATTGGCACATTAAGTACCACATTTCAAATATGTTAAAGATAAAATGTGACATCAACCAGCAAGATTTGAAAAGAGTTTACCTCCATTCTGTCAAATCTGAATAATTTTCACCCACTTGAAATTGTGTCTCGCTGACGCGATCCACAACTTCAAGTGAGTGAAAATTATTCAGATTTGACAAAATGGAGGTCAACTGTTGTCAAATATTGCTGATTGATGTCACATTTTATCTTCAACATGTTTAAAAGGTGGTACATAATGTGCTAATAAAAAATGAAAACCCGAATATATGGGGCACCGGCGGTTAAAGGGTAAATAAGATTTGGAATAGCTAGCTGATCTAATCAGGGTTTCTAAGGAGTACGCCGATGATGGATATATGCTGACAAAAAAAACATTTTTCGACATAAATGTTAAGTAACGAATTGCGGTATGATAATTGATTCTAATTTCTTTTATTTGTCCTCTATATATCAGTCGGCTTCTAATGTCTAATTGAGAATCTTTGTATCTTGTTTTGAAGTTCCAAATGTTACCTAAATTTGAAGAGGACCCACATTATTTTGATTTTCTTGTCAGCTGTAATGTCCAATTATGAGAATACAATTAGCCTATTCGAAGGATTTTCAACAGATTTTTGATCTGCGATTGCCATATTTTTATACGGACGTATTAGGTTTTACTTTCCAGATAAAAATATTAAACAAATATAACTTCGTATCCATTGCCAGTAGATTCTGCTAATCATTATATTTAAACAGCATTTGCTTACAAAATACATTAATGTCGATCAAATTAAAGCTGCAAATTTGATCAGAAATTCTAAATGCATGAAAAATATTGAAAAGCAATGGAGCGGTCTAGGATTTATTTAAAAAAAGATCGTGACAATTAAATTGCGGGTGAATTTTCACATTTACGGTACGCATAGCCCTCTAGGAGCTGTGGGTCTCTTCATTTTCATTATGCTGTAGTGTCAGCATTAGGCTACTAGTCCAGGAAATCTAGCCTCAAAATTAGCTCAACCTGGAATAAATTGTTAACAGAGGTATTTTGGGCTTTTATGGTTTAGAAGACCCTGGTGCATCAATTCTGAGCAGAAACCACCTGGTAACCATTTTAATCATATGCTAATTAGAATAATTTGCATAATTTGCATAATTAATGAGGAAAATGTAAAATCGCAATAACTTCAAAAATAATCAAGCTAGAAAGGTAATTTTTGTGTGTACACCTATGTTTTCGACCCCATGGAATTCAATTAAGTTGATATTAAATCCCTCGAAGCTCCCTAATTAGCATAAATTTGCATAATTAATGCAAAAAAATGCAAAAAATGACATACCTATTGAATCAGTTTACTTGAGAAGTTGATTTTTGCGTCTGAACTTATATTTTCTACCCCTCTTTATTTTATTGAAGTATCTTTAGCAAATTCTGAACAGAAACCACCTGGCAGCAATGTTAAACATATGCTAATTAGCATACTTAGCATAATTTGCATAATTAATGATGAGAAAGTAAAATGGACTAAAATCGCCATAACTTTTTAAATAATTAACTTAGAAAGTTAATTTTTGTTTCTACACCCATGTTTTCCACACCGTAGAATTTGATTAAGTTGTTATTAAATCATTCAAAGCTTTCTAATTAGCATAAATTTGCATAAATAATTCAAAAAAATGAAAAAGATTCATAGCTTTTGAATCAATTTCATTGAGAAGTTGATTTTTGCGTCTGAAGCTGCATTTCTACCCCTCTTTATTCGTTTAAAGTATCTTCATACAATTCTGAGCAGCAACCACCTGGCAACCATTTTGGTCATATGCTAATTAGCATAATTTGCATAATTAATAATGAAAAAGTAAAATTGCTATAACTTCAAAAATAATCAAGCTAGAAAGTTATTTTTTGTGTCTACACATATGTTTTCGACCCTATAGAACTCGATTAAATTGATAATAAATCCCTCAAAACTTCCTAATTAGCATAAATTTGCATAATTAATGCAAAAAATGAAAAAAATGACATAGCTTTGGAATCAGTTTACTTAAGAAGTTATTTTTTGCGTCTGAACTTACATTCTCTACCCCTCTTTATTTTATTGAAGTATCTTCAGCAAATTCTGAGCAGGAACCACCTGGCAGCAATGCTAAACATATGCTAATTAGCCTAATTAGCATAATTTACACAATTAATGAGGAGAAAGTAAAATGAACCAAAATCGCCATAACTTTTTGAATAATTACCTTAGAAAGTTATTTTTTGTGTCTACACCCATGTTTTCCACACCGTAGAAGCTGCATTTTCTACCTCTCTTTATTCGTTTGAAGTATCTTTATAAAATTCTGAGCAGCAGCCACCTGACAACCATTTTGGTCATATGCTAAATAACATAATTTGCATAATTAATGAGGAGAAAGTAAAATCGTTATAACTTTAAAAATAATAAAGCTAGATGGTTAATTTTTGTGTATACACCCATGTTTCCCACCCCGTAGAATTAGATTAAGTTGATATCGAAGACCTCAAATCGTCCTAATTAGCCTAAATTTGCATAATTAATAAAAAATGTAAACAAATTGCCATTCCTTTTAAATCAGTTTACTTGAGAATTTGATTATTGCGTGTAAACATATATTTTCTACGCCTCTTTATTCGTCTGTAGTATGCGTATATTTATTAAATTCTCAGCAGCAACCACCTGTCAACCATTTTAATAATATGCCAAATAGCATACGGGCCTACTTAGCCTGATTTACATCTTTAATGAGGAAAAATTAAAATGTCTAAAACTTCAAAAATTTGAAATGTTAATTTTTGTGTCTACATGTATAACCATGCTTTCGGAAGTGTTCACATCTATAAAGCAATACTAGATAAAGCAATACCGGAACTGATCCATAGGCTGGTCGGGTTTTCGTGTGTATGAAATATCCTAAAATTGTCTCTCCATATTCGTGAACTAGGGCATCTGACATGACATAGAAGTGAGAGTGGACATTGAATTTTTTATTTTTCCATGACTTAATTACCGGCAAAAGATCATATTCAAATTCCTAGCCAATTTTCTGGTCTGATGTCTCTCATAGGCACCCCAAACCCTTTCCACAAACATTATATTCTCCATTGCCAGTCAGAAGTCGTCACTTGATAAAGTAAAATTGCTATAACTTCAAAAATAATCAAGCTAGAAAGTTATTTTTTGTGTCTACACATATGTTTTCGACACCATAGAACTCAATAAAATTGATATTAAATCCCTCAAAACTTCCTGATTAGCATAAATTTGCATAATTAATGCAAAAAATGAAAAAAATGACATAGCTTTGGTATCAGTTTACTTAAGAAGTTATTTTTTGCGTCTGAACTTACATTTTCTACCCCTCTTTATTTTATTGAAGTATCTTCAGCAAATTCTGAGCAGGAACCACCTGGCAGCAATGCTAAACATATGCTAATTGGCATAATTAGCATAATTTACACAATTAATGAGGAAAAAGTAAAATGCACCAAAATCGCCATACCTTTTTAAATAATTACCTTAGAAAGTAATTTTTTGTGTCTACACCCATGTTTTCCACACCGTAGAAGCTGCATTTTCTACCCCTCTTTATTCGTTTGAAGTATCTTTATAAAATTCTGAGCAGCAGCCACCTGACAACCATTTTGGTCATATGCTAATTAACATAATTTGCATGACTAATAAGGAGAAAGTAAAATCGTTATAACTTTAAAAATAATTAAGCTAGATGGTTAATTTTTGTGTATACACCCATGTTTCCCACCCCGTAGAATTAGATTAAGTTGATATCGAATACCTCAAATCGTCCTAATTAGCATAAATTTGCATAATTAATAAAAAATGTAAACAAATTGCCATTGCTTTTACATCAGTTCACTTGAGAAGTTGATTATTGCGTGTAAACATATATTTTCTACGCCTCTTTATTCGTCTGTATTATGCGTATATTTATTAAATTCTCAGCAGCAACCACCTGTCAACCATTTTAATAATAATTATGCCAATTAGCATAGGGGCCTACTTAGCCTAATTTACATATTTAATGAGGAAAAATTAAAATGTCTAAAAATTGAAATGTTATTTTTTGTGTCTACATGTATAACCATGCTTTCGGAAGTGTTCACATCTATAAAGCAATACTAGATAAAGCAATACCGAAACTGATCCATAGGCTGGTCGGGTTTTCGTGTGTATGAAATATCCCAAAATTGTCTCTCCATATTCGTGAACTAGGGCATCTGACATGACATAGAAGTGGGAGTGGACATGGAATTTTTTATTTTTCCATGACTTAATTACCGGCAATAGATCATATTCAAATTCCTAGCCAATTTTCTGGTCTGATGTCTCTCATAGGCACTCCAAACCCTTTCCACAAACATTATATTCTCCATTGCCAGTCAGAAGTCGTCACTTGATAAGCAGCCTAATGTCTGATTAACTAATACTAGGTTGGAAAGCACGAGTCAAATAAATGTGTCTACTATTGTTCCGAAGGGAGCCTAATGATGAAAGGGTGTTATGTTGTAATTTATATGGTTTTATATATCCTCTAAAAAAAATCAATTACCATGTGTCCTGTACCGTGAACTACACGTGTTTTGGGATTATGCCAGATTATTTCAAGAGCATGCCTAAGCTTTTTAGCCATTTCAATTTCCAGTGTATAAGCCTATGCCATAGACATGTTTTACTCTTTTTGTTTGAATAGGAGCATATCTAGAAACACCACAGAATTCAAATTACTCACGTAAGCAATTCAGATCATGCTACGGCTTATTTAGTAAATCAGAATTTGAAATGTCATTTTTCAAGGCCTTAAATTGAATTTGATTAAATTTCCTGGTTCAGGTTCTCAGTGAATTAATACATTTATAAGGATAGAGTGTAATGTTTTGGACTACCGTGCAATTACAATTAATATGTTTTCAAGTGAATGTGTGGCACCCTAAATGTATTTTTTTTTGCAATTCACACCTTGCACATGCATGTCGCTGTAGGCCTAAACACATGTTTTTGTCTACAACAGAAAAAAAAACGTTAGTATGGTTATCAGGTAGGCCTATAGGCTCCATTTTCATGTTTATATTCATAAACCTCCCTGTATCAGGCTCTAGCTACACAAGTTTATATGTCAGTGTTTAATTATTCACACAGTGGCCTATGGGACCTGGCAAAAATATTTACATCGGATGGAAAACATGTTACTTACTCACTGATTCAGTTCCTAATACATTGTCAATATCTATATTTTATTTAATGTGGTGAAGAACAGGCGTGACTGTAGTGAAATCAACCTTTGTGGAGGTTTCATTGTAAAACGCATAGAATTAGTTTTTTTTCATCCGACATCATTTTTTTAAGCCGATGTCAGCCAATATTTTATGCATTTCTGTTATGACTCTTTGGAATATTTAAGTTATTTGTCCCGGGGAGGGTCATTAGGGATCTGTTTCGTCTGTTGCATGCTGTACGGCATGGTATGGAAGCACTAGTCTACAGAACCCATGCAAGGAAACTGCAGCGTCCTCGTATCTCGCCATAATCTTCGGACGGATTGCCAGTGGCGCACCTTTGTTTCTCTGCTCAACAGCGGAGCCAATGCAGCACTCGCGTCAATGCAGGCACTTGTGTAGGCTGTGATAGCCTTAAATAACCGGCATAATTGACATGAGGTCTTTCAAGTGGGATGAATAAAATTACCCCCTTGCTATTGTTACTCTGGGGACTATCCGACTCGAAGATAGCGGAGCTGTGCGAAATGCTATTGACTTGCATAGCGAAACCCAAGTCTCTGCCCATAACCCCTTATCGGGCGAGTGAAGGAAAATGCTCTCAATAACCCTCCATGCCCTATCACCCCCACCCTCACATCATCATCTGTACATCATTCATTTCATCAATTGCCTACAACATTTTTATTTTATTACAATGTCACTTGAATGACCATTTGTGTCGAAAAGTGACGTAAAGCAAGTATATCCAAGTATATCAGTGAGGCCTACTTACTAGCTTTGCCCGTGCGGATCATGGGTTAAAGCTAGTATATTATAATTAGACAGATCCAGGGTAGCTAATATTACTTTGAAGGAATTTAGCGGAGTGATAAATATAGGTCAAAACATCAAAATCAACATTTAAAGTAAACTTATTCAAAATATTATAAAATTGTTAACAATGTCTAAATTATGCACAATGTCTTAATTATGCACAATGTATTCATTATGCACATGTATACAAATTAGAAAGATTATTTAACATCAAGAGTATTTAATATCATTAATTAATTATCATTAATTAATATCATTAATTAATTATGCAAATTAGACACAAATGAAGTGAACTATTTGATAAATTATCGAGTTTTTGGCAATTTCTTGATTAATTCTGCAAATTTATGGAAAACATAGATGTAGACACAAATATTACCTTTCTAAGTTAATTATTTCAAAAGTATATTAAATATAGGATCGTTTATCTTACGAGGAGAAGTCTGTATAAGAATATAGTTTCAAGCTTCTTTATTGATGATTCACATTTCACAGCATTCAGTCTCATGTATAGTATCAGAAATACATAACCATTATGTATTTCTGATAGCATAGATGGTAAACATGATGATGATAGTCTTAGTGAGAACGTGGTAGTCTTATTTAATAAATACTATTGTAAAAGTCATATGTCTCAATCTCTGTGAGTAGCCGTTTCTGACAGCGGCCGGGTAGACGGCTCGCTCGACACTGACTGGCTAAGGCCGCACTACTTGCCTTTCTCTGTCCGCGTCACATATCAGACACATCGCCTGAGGGCCGCGTCCACATTCCAGTGCCTTGCGGATCCGGCCTCCCTGCCATTGTCAGTACGGCGTTGTTACAACGCTGAAACGCAAGTCAAGCTCTGATCGATCGGCTGAATGTTAGCATGGCACACTCTACTTAATATTCTACGATTTGGAGCTTTAACAATATAATTTTCAAGTTTTCCATAATTTATAAAGCAAATTAGGCTAATTATGCTAATTAGCATAATGAAAATGCTCATTTTTGCTAATCAGACGGCTCCAGGGTATTCAAAATATTCTTTTACTGAATTTAAGCAGGTAAGAAATATTGATCCAGACAACAAAATCAACATTTGAAGTGAAATATTTAATAAATTATATATTTTTTATCAATTTCATGAATAATTATGAAAATTTATGCTAATTATGTTAATTAGAAATTTCTAGTATTCAATAACAACTTATCTGCTTATTCGAATTCTACGTGGTAGAAAACATGAGAGTAGACACAAAAAATAACTTTCTAAGTGTTTTATTTCAAAAGTTAGCATTTTCAAGTTTTTACTAATAATTTATGCAAATTAGGCTGATTATGCTAAGTAGCATATGATTAAAATGCTAATTCATGCTAATTAGGCAGTTCCAATGTATTTAAATAAAAACTTTTTACAGAACTCAAGCGGGTATGAAATATAGGTACAGACAACAAAATCAATATTGAAGTGAACAATTTAATAAATTATTAAATTTTTAGCAATGTCATGATTAATTATGTAAATATATGCTAATTTAAGCTAATCAGGTAGGTCTGGAGTATTTAATACTCACTCGTGGAATGTTGCATGCAGGAAACACCCATCGCCACCAGAACACGTAATTTTCATCGGCAGTGCATCGCCAGAAGTTTTAACCCTCGTGGGACCGTAGCATTATGCTACGGTCCCACGAGGGTTAAAATGTCTGGCGATGCACTGCCGATGAAAATTACGTGTTCTGGTGGCGATGTGTGCCGATGTCGAACGTGTGGTCCCACGAGAAAACTCACACGCGATGTCTTGACGAACCTTCGGGGAACCTTCGGGGAAGCATCACCGATACATCGCAGATTATTCGGCGATGATTTGGGGAATATTCGGGGATTAATCGGCGCTACATCGGCTAACAGTTAACGATCTACTTTTAGAATTGGCGACATCGTGCTGATGTCTTGACGACGTCATGGCGATGGCATATGGAACCTTGTTGAGAGCATGGATGGGGTAATAGTAGGCTAATATAAAGTAATAGTAATAGATATATAGATGGTCAAGTAATATATAATAGTCTATTACCTTTATATTACACTGTTCTATTTTTGTTAGAATATTCACATCAATTTCACCTATACCAGCAATCTCAGAAAAAAATATTTGATTATAAATACTGATATTTTGTCGATTATTTATAAGGTCAAATGCATAATAATATACCATGATGATTTGTATTCTTTTGGCTGGGCTAATATTGCAGAGGGCGTGCCAACATTAAAACTACATCTCTCTCTTCTGGGAGGCGTGTCAGCTGGCGGCGTTAATATGTTTGTTTATACAGCTTAATATGCAGAAAACAACATTTAAATACCGTTAATGAGGCAAAACTTAGAAATCTTAATGCCTAATCCCCCAGAGCTACTCCCAGGAGACGACAGACCAGTACCATACTCTCAGCATTTGCACAAAAAATATTATATGTGTATTTTTTCAATAACATGTATCACTATATATGACAACATATGCACGTACTTCACACAAACAATACTGTGGCAATCCTCCATAACAACTTTAAATAGAAAACCGATTTCGTATGAAATATAATGTAGTTGGTGAATATTTCAAAAAAATCTACATTCGATTATCCTCTTTTATTTGGCACTTAACGAAATGCGAATAAATAAAAATAATTTTAAATGATTATATCTCATTTACCTTTGAAATGAAATGAATGTGGTTTTAGGCCACCTTTGTGCACATATAGGCTAAACCGGGCCAGAAGAACCTCATGAGGAGGATGGTGAGATGAATGAGATGACACTGCCCTCTAGACACAGGATTCAAAATTCGTGCCTTGGCGGTCTCGGTCACGGAGGCTCCCCACAATATTAAAGATTCACCTTTGAGCATTACTCAAGGTCATCAAACTCAAGCAGCTCGAGGATTTTGCAGAGAAATAAAACTGATTTTGCTTATTTGATTATATATTCTTATTTTGACTTTGGGATAAGGTCATGACACAATCAGAAGGCCCAATCAGAAGGAATATTTCTAACGCTCAGCGAAGCACAGCCGTAGCACCGCCGATGCTTCGCCGAGCAGCTCGGGAACATCGGCGATGTATCATTAAACCATCGGCAATATTATCACATCGACTATGCATCGCCGATGTTTACACGAGCATCGCCGATGCGTTGCCGATGTGTCGCCGATGTGTCTGGGACATTTTTGGCTTTGGTGTACATCGCCGAATGTTCGCCGACTGCTCGGCGCTGTTCGGCGATATCGCCGATGGTATTTGGCGTCGAAACATCGGGAGAAAATTTCAATGCATGCATTGAAATTTTTCTCGATGTCTCGATGCCTTGGCGAAGCATATGGCGAGAACTCGCGTACGTCGCCGATCATTCGCCGAACCACTGGTGCATGGTGGCGATGCCCAAATGTGTGCGTCGCGAAAGCATCGCGAGGCTTAAAACGCCTCGTGGGACCGTAGCATTAGCCTTAACCATTTAATCGCCAAATTATTCAATTTGAATTTTCACCCTCTTGAAGTTGTGTCTCGCTGACGCGATCCACAACTTCAAGTGAGTGAAAATTATTCAGATTTGACAAAATGGGGGTCAACTCTTTACAAATCTTGCTGGTTGTTGTCACATTTTATATTTTATATATTTCAACTGTGGTACATAATGTGCTAATAAAACATGTAAACCCGAATATATGCGGCACCGGCGGTTAAAGGGTTAAGCCTCTAAACACGATTATAGTCGTTCTTAGTCCATTTTATGCCTGTGAAATCGCCGTTATTGAAAACGAAATGTTTGTTGAAACATCAAAAATGTGCAAATGTTTGGTCTTAAAATAAACTTGTGTAAGTAATTTTCACCCACTTGAAGTTGTGGGTCGTAGCCTAGTACCGAGACACGAGTGGGTACAAAATAGTTTTTTAAGGGTGTTGGCTTCTCTCCCCCGTGTTGCAATACGACTGGTGGTAGCCGGTTGTTATCGAGAAGAATGGAAACGTTGTTCGGAACGGAACACGAAAGCAGCCCTCTGTGACCACCAGTCGGCAAGTTTGTATTTCATATATCTAAATTTTGTGATGGGTTATCATTGTGTATTACATGTTATGTAACCATATGTAACACTGGTTTATTTAATAGTAATACATTATTCCACCCATCATGCTAGGTTTCTGAAACATGAGCGAAGCTGAAAAACAAAATGGCCGCCAGCCAGCTATTTGGAATTGTACATCGGTAGTTGCTGTCATGTGTTAACATCGCATAAGAACAGCTAGTATACTATTGCAAGGTTTTCAAAATAACCATGAGAAAAAACGAGTAGACATGGTCGCCAGATAATAAATTCAAGTGGGTGTAAATTACTCATATAAACCGAAAAATGACGAACATAGAACGTCAGCTCTGAGTGTATCTAGCGTTAATATGACGTTATTGTAGCTCGCCCTTCGTGTTTCTGGCGGTCTTCTGACGTGTACATTTATGGTTTAATATGCGTTCAATATTTTTAACATACCTAACTTCTTTGGCGATCACAGTGCGCACAAAAATAAAAATATGCGTAGCGTTAGTACAGCGCTACACGAAACAGTAACGAGTGCTGACGCACGACCGACACACGACAGAATCTCGTTCTAGCAAAAAATAATCAATTTTCAGTGGGTGGTTCATGCGTCGACTATGTGTGACTGAGCCTTACCGCTAGAAAAAAACACAAAAATGCCGGCACTGAGCGTGCATGAAGCGCCCATCTAACGTGTTCCTAACGCATGTCCAGTGAATATATAACGTATATGAGGCGTGCTAAATGCCTTATTCGCGTTTGCGATGCGCGGTGTATTCTTTAACTTTGTCGCCCTCCTAACGCGCAACGTGGTGGCAAAACGCTGTGTTTCCGCTGTTTTATAAACGTGATTTATTTATAACACGCTCTATATTTGTCTTAAACTCTTTAGCTCTTCTTATATCCTGACAAAATTCATGGACACACAACGACACACTGCTCTAATTTGTGTTACTCAAGGCGTGGGATGTGCGTTGTTTATGTGTGACTGGGGTATTAAGGACCCGTTTTTATTTTGAAAGATTCAAAGTAGTAATAGAGGGTAGAACCTGCTGGGGCCGAGGTGAACAGTGTAGGATGCGGATGACAAGCATTAACGCAACATACATGTGGATGGCATCATGCACAAGTGGGCTAACCCACATTGAAGAAACAATGAAAATATATGTCATTGATAGCAACAATGTGATCAATATGAGTTTCACATTCAGGGTTAGACCATTTGGTCACTGATTTTGTTTTTATTTTTTTGTGTTAATTTGTGTTTATTCATTTTATCCTGTATTTCATTTTTCTCAAAATCGTCAAAATGTGGGGTTAGCCCACTTGTGCATGATGCCATCCATGTAACCATGATCATATCTTAATCAAGATGTCCGTCATTAATTATGACGTAATCAGGATGTCCGCCATGGATTATGACGTAATAATTGAAGCCATATTTTAATTTTTAATTCAAGTATTGTCACTCTAAAAAGGGTTTCACTCCAGGTGAAAAGTTCTTAATAGTAACGCTTGAATGAGTGTCATATTAATGCAAATTGTAATATGGTAGAGGTGAATAGCTCAAAAAAGTAACGGTTGAATGATTGTCAAAATACTGCAAATTGTAATATAGTTTCGGTACAGGTGAACAGTAGTAACGCTTGAATTATTGGCATATTAATATAAAATTGTAGGCCTAATACTAGTATATAATTTATCGAAATTCTAGGTAAAATTGTAGTGAGTATTACAAAAATATTGTTGACGTTTGCATTGACTGAGAATATCGCAATGTGCGTTACAATATCGGTTAATTTTATTACATTATCGGGAGTTTATTGCCTTTTTGGGCAAGTATTATAATTGATAATACTTCAAAATATTCTTCCAATTTTTATGGCGACCATTTTGAAGATAGGTATATGACATGTTAAATGGATTTTAGCAACATAGAATGACTTGAGAGGTTTTTTTTTACATTAGCAATGATTAATGATTACTTTATTGGGACTTATTACAATAAAGGTTGATTCGTACAGTATATATGAAAACATTCTCTATGATGCCTGATTATATGCCACAATAGGCCTACAGAAAAAAGGGGTACTATGTGTGGTGAGACGATAATAATGATTTACCATATTTTGTCCGCCATCTTGGATTTTGGCGTCATAAATCATTTCATTTTAGGTGCCCACAAAAAACATTGGTGCTTTTATCCGCCGTGTAACTATCTTTACGCTAACACACTGTACTTAGTTTTCCGTAGCATAGGCCTAATTGTTTGTCCTGTGCCTCGTCATGGGTTTTACCAGGGAATCTATATTCCTTGATTTTACCAAGGAATCATTGGTTTCACTTAATGTAATGCTGCGAGGTTCTGTGATCTGACGCATTGTCCTGTGATGTGAACTGAAAGAATTGGCAGTATCCACATTTTTTACTTCTTTTCTTGAAAAAATAGTACTTAAAAATAAGAATATTGCCTTTCATGTGAGGTGAATTGAGATAGGGGAAATACAAAAAGGACTAGACTGAAGATGATTTGGGGCACACGAATATGTCAGATAAATCTGCAGAGTTTTTTTTTGCATATTGAATACATTATGTTACCATAGAGACCCATTTGGTGTGTCAAGGGTGGTTTTGATGTAATTTTACTAAACATCTAAAACAACATGCAACAACAGCATATGAGATTTTTGTATTTGAATATATTGCATACGAATAGTATAATTTATATTATATACATGTATATGGTGATACTAACATATGTAATTAGAAGATTCGCTCATTACTTTGAATTATTTTAATATTGTGTATCGTTTATTATCTCTTAGCAATCAAGATGCAGAAAACATGATGTTGAAACGTTCGTAATGACTGTTTTTGCAGCGACAGCTCTATTTATGTCAACTGTTGTTACTTATTTCGTGAGATACATGAAGACAACTTGCTTCCGTTTCATGTACGATTTTTTCAGCATGCGGCAATTCAAGTGAAATAATGTCTTAATGAAACTGATTTAAGAATTAGATTTCTCGAGGAAGAAAAGGTGTATGTACAAGCGATTTTTAATTGACGATAGTTATTTCAAAAATAGTTTTTTCCAGATGGCGCGAGCGGCCAATTTAGATTTACGTGACGTCTTTAAAAAACGATGGGATATTTTCAACGGACACTAGCATGCATCATAGAAGTAAAATCAATTGTCAAGACATCTTAACCTAAAAATTGTCATGAATTAAGTTGGGGTTTCACCTTCATACTAAGTAAAATAGAGAAATGAAAAAAAGTTGAACACGAAAATATAATTTGTAGCTAGACACTTTGTCACACACCGTAAACTACGTCTGTTTCCTTCATTCGTTCATTCACAAATTCTATCTGCTCATCGCTGAGCATGTTTTTGTGATCACCAATCACACCTTTTCGAACAAAACTGCAGATCGACAAATCGAACATGCCCATTTTCCCGAAGGCTTCGCCATTGGTGTAGGGGTTAGCTTTCATATTGCTGAATTCAGTGAGGTGAACTATTTTTTGCACTGCTTCTTCTGTCAGATCCACGCCCATGAAGTCTGCAATCTCGTTGATGCATTTCTTCGGGTTGGTTTTGATAGAAGCGTATGTCAAATACATTATATTTTTATTATCTCGGGCGTTCCACCACTCTTTGTCATACTCGATCATGTCTCCATAGAAAAGCTTCTTTGCCTTGAAGAGCTCGAAGAATTTGTCGAAATTTCCATTGAAGTTTCCTAAAGTGTTGTTCATCCGGTAGAAGTGGTAGTAGGAGGTGATGACATCTTTAGGTTCCCTCCTCACATGTATGACCTTTATTTTGTTCTTTTCCAGCTGGTGATGTAGATGCTGGTACCGTAGATGAGAGCCTAGTAACCTTGGAGGTGGTGCTGATAAGACCTTCTCGAATGGTAAATTGAACTCCAGATAGTGAACTTCCTGGTGTATATTGCCGGTGTAAGGTGGATCGGCAAGTATTTCAGGCTTCATAATCAGCTGGGCGGCGTATTTTAACCATGTTGACCCTGCAAAGAAGCACAATATACATGTGTTACAGCCACCTATAAATGAAACAACATTATCATAAAAAATGATATTACACAATTTTTTCTGATCATAAGCTAGAAAGATATTTGTAGAAAATATACGTGTTCTGATATTTTGTAACCATTTTCAGATGTCTACCTTTAAGCCTACGTGGTGATCAGTTCAAGGTTCTCAGTATTGTCGCCAAATACGGGATAACTGTGATCAAACAACAGTTCTCAGAGAAAACCAACAACAACACAGCATCCCCAAACAACTACCCAGCCGACACAAGATGTTGAAGCAATGTTGAATTAGCGTTGGTCCAACGTCGTAGACGGTGGGCCAACGTGAAACCAACACTGCTCAACGTCTTGTGTCTGCTGGGTACAGTTTTCAGATAGCATGGACAGTGAACTTAGATTGGCCTGCACATTGAAATAACATTTCAGTAGATTTTTGATAGATGATGTTAAAGGTGACATATCACCCCTTATATAGTATGAATAAATTTGTGACAAATAAATCAAAGTTGCCACAATATGGGGCACAAGTGTTTACTTATATGGGGTGATTGGCTATCATGTGACCATCTGAGAGGGTCACATGTTAGCCAATCACCCCATAAAAAGACATAATTATTCATACCATATAAGGGGTGATAGATCACCTTTAAATTGCAGGCAGATGTTCTCACACTCATTATGATTTGCTTCGAATGTAAAACGCCATGTACCGAAAACTGTCAATGTAACAAACTGCACGTCACTGTGCGTGTGTCATGGCTTGTGCTGTTTCTTTGTTTTTACTTCATCAAGAATTTTCAACCATAATATATTTATCATTGAGGCATAGAATTTAAAATAAAAAGAAAAATAATGATACAAATATATAGTACATTGCCTCTTGGTGATATATTCTGGTTAAGAAATATAAACATTAGTTAACATATTTTCAGTCTTGCTGGATATTTGAAATATGATATTTGTTGAATTTGGAATGTTTTCAAACCTTGTTTATGGATCACATGTGAATGATTAGTCGGAATACGGGACTGCCTGAAATACGCTTTAAAGTTTCGCATTTCGTGTTGCGCGTTTCACGCTCCCAAAAACTTAAATACGCTCCAAATATAAACACCACGGCCCGAATCGCCCGAATGAAATAAAATGAATCGGGCTTTAGGCCACCTTTGTGCACATATAGGCTAAACTGGGCAAGTAGAACCTCCTGAGGAGGGTGAGATGCTTGAGTTGACACTGTCCTCCAGACACAGGATTCGAAATTCCAGCCCTGGCGGTCGGAGGCTGAGCACGCTACCTCTCGGTCACGGAGGCTCTCCACGATACTAACTGGCAAACGTCTCAGATAGCGGGCTAAAATTGAAACAGCATGGCCCCAGCTTTGGGGATTTTCAGAGGTGTTAGCTGTCTAGAAACAGTGGTCTGGTATAGCGTTCAGTAATATTCAGCGATGCATCATTATTCGGAATCATACTTTGTTACTTTCTTTACCGTATTCAGAGGAGAGGTTTAAATTAAAACCATATGGCCGTCTCCTGTTTACTAAACTAATGTCTAACTCTAATCATTTGGTTAGGCAACCTTATGGTTAAATTTGTATCCAGAAAAACGGTTTAGCATTTGGTTAACTAAACTGAAAGGGAGACTGGATCACATTGATACACAGATTCGAAAAATGTCCCAAAATATAGATAATTGAAGAAAAAACTCATCTTTCGAGAAACAGTTATATTAGACCGATATATCATTTTTTTAGAAGCGCAGAACCTTTTAGTTTGTAGAAAACAGATATAATTTATTTGTATATTAAGTTCACTTATGTCAAGGAAATCTGTATCATTCACTGATCAATCACTGAACGAGCATAGGGTACAATGAGACATTTTAGCACACATTAAGTTCCCCTGGACATCTGGACATCATGTGGGGTACATTTAACAATAACAATTACCATATAACTTAAATAGAACTATTTAACACTTAAGGTGTATTTCAAGCAAATCAAATCATGATCATACATCGGGTATAATAAGTAAAAAGGTCATAGCACTGACTTTACTTATGATTAATTCCAGTATATACATCTAAATATGTATCATGCAGTTGAAGGTGATAAATTGACCTTAGTTTTAATACCTGCAAGGGATGTCTAATAGAAATTGATTATTTTTTAAAAAAATAATCGCCAATTTGCGCCCAGATAGCAAATATTTTTTTTGTCAAACAGGCATGCATGACTCATGGAGTCTGTTTGAGATATATTTAACAATATGTGGCGTGACCGAGAAGTGCTCAAATAACGAAGTATAAAGTATGTAACATGTTAAAGATCATATAACTATTAATATTATGTCTAACGCGCACTAGACAAACTTGTATATAATTTTTAAGTTTCTACGCTGTCCAGAGTGTCTTTTTTGCTGTCATTTAGAATTATAGTATTTAGAAGTTATAGTAGTTATGTTATCTCTGGTTTTGGTCCGGGGAACATATATATGCCCCATGTACATAAACCATGATAATACTGTATGGTGTTCGACGTTATTTTAAATAGTTATGATGAATATTTTAAATACCCTGAGTTTGTCTAAATGTGTAAATGGCAAGTCAGAATGTAAGTGTACCATGTTGATATACAGCACTAACAATGCTAACCCTGCTGTACATATTGCATATATGTATATATTACTATGACAATGACTTGAAATTTTGTCAATAAAACATATATCTATCTATCTATAATTTAATAAGTCACTAGAAAAATTATTACGTGGAACTGGGTGAAATTGAACAAATCCGAATTTACATTTTCAGTCGTGTAAAATAATAAGATAAAACAGTTTGAACAGAAATATCATAATTCAGGCATAAGTGCGGTAATTTGTGTATTTTGAGGGACATCGCGGTCTTAAACCGATACTTAGCATGTTTAAATTATAGGTTTTATACGGTGTTAAGCAGTAACTTGCTTTCGGGATATAGTCAGGTTCCTTAGTGTCAATTTTTAGCATTATATTTACCGGGCGAACAAAAGCACCAGATTTGGTAGACAGCTTATCCATGGGTAAATGATGAATTTTAGTCGTTGAACCATCTTATTTTGGCTCTGCATCTCCAGAAAAGCAAAAATGAAAATATTTGTCATCGCATTTCCCGATAAGGGGACATTAATTTATCCATAATCCCTTAATATAAGCCTAAACAACTGTCTAAACACATAATTTTCTGCTTCTGTTATTTGCAGGAAAATATCACATAAAACCACTGTTTATTTAATTAATAATAATGGAAATAATAAAAAAATCTAAATAAAGAGAAAAACGAATATTGAAGTTATTTCAATTTAGATACAAAATTAAATAACATTTTATCATGTTTATCAGAAACCATGAAATACATTGAAGTATGAAGATGCCTCCGGATTGGACTCTTAGCTAAGATAAACATTGACTTGGAACAGTTCTCGAAACAATGATTAGGATTGCCGCACCTCCAATCGTTAGGCGCTATATTCAGATGTTTTATTCATTCGATTGAAAGTAAATTTAATTAGATTTATACCATTATGTGCAGTAGACATACCATTACATTTTAAATTCAAGTCAAAGGTGTAATATTTTTAAAAAGATGGAAAGGCACAGGTTATATCACTTTAAATTTGACGCGAACAAGCTGCAAACTTCATTACAAAGCGTGAATGTGTAAAATACACAAAGGTACAATAACAGCAAAACGGCAAATAACAAAGCTGTGATAAAGGCGGAGAACAAGGTGACCTGCATCAAGTGTGCAGGTTTATCCCGAAGAGCAACACACAAACAACGATTACTGAACTATTTGCAGACGTCATAGAGTAGAATATCATAGACATACCACTTCAAATGAATAACACATTCTAAGGAATCAGAGTTATTTGAAAAAAATCAACAAGAATATGAAGTTGAATCAGAGGTAACTATGTCAGATCACAGAGTAATTAGTAAAAAATAGCAATGAAAAAAAGTAAATGTAGCACATTTTCTAGAAAGCCTGAAATATTTATGTCAAAAAACCTGAAGAAGCACTCCCTCAAGCAAAAGTTACATAACTAATTTCCAAGGATGTATTTTCCGGTTCTCATACTCAGGTCTATCATATTTTGTTCAAAACACATAATTTCATAATTATGATTCCAAATACTTCCTCATATAAAGCAACACATTAATACCCCAGTCACACAAGACGCACAGCCCACGCCTTGAGTGACAAAAATTAGTCCAGTGTGTCGTTGTGCGTCCATGAATTTTGTCAGAAAATGAGAAGAGCCAGCGAGTTTAAGACGATTATACAGCGTGTTATAATCAGATCAGGTGTATAAATCAGCGATTACACAGCGTTTAGCCACCGCATTGCGCGTTAGCAGGGCAACAAAGATAGCGAATACATCGCGCATCTCCAGCGCGAGGCACGAACAAGTTAGAAAGCATTTAGAACGCCCCATATACGTTATATGTTCGCTGGATATGCGTTAGGAACACGTTAGTTGGGCGCTATGTGCGCGCTCAGTGCCGGCATTTTTCAGTTTTTTTCTAGCCCTAAGGCTCAGTCACACATAGTCGACGCACGACCCACGCACTGAAAATTGCGTATTTTCGCTAGAGCATCTGTCGTGCGTCAACACTCGTTACTGGTTCGTGGAGCGCGCTGCACTAACGCCACGCATATTTTCGTGCGCCCTTATCGTCAAAGGAAGTCGGTTATGTTCAAAATATTGAACGCATATATGAACGCATAAAAGTACACAAAAAGTACACAAGAAGACCGCCAGAAACACGTAGGGCGCGCTAGAACAACGTCGCATGAACGCTAAATACGTTTGCTTTGCCCTTGAGGGCGCCAGGCAGTCGCCGGTAAGGCGCCTGCCCTGAGCTGCATGAGCGCTTGAAGCAGGCGTTGGGAACACGCCGCCAGTTCGTCCAGCGCTCGAGCAACAGGCTGTGACTATGTTATTTTTGCAGCTTAGCCCTTAGAGCTCTGAAGAACAACATTTTATTTTTAATCATTTGAGGTGGTTTTTCACACGATAGGCCTTCATGGCTTTAAATGCAAAATTTGTTTTTAATTTGGCAAAATTAAGTCCAAACATAGGCCTATAATATTATCATAAATTTAGGTCACATTTTTTTCTTTTAAAAATGGTTACATACGTACAAAACAAACTGATCAAAGTTACTACTATCGTCGACAATAGCATTCTAGGGTTTAACATGTTTAATGCGCACTGCGTTAGCAAAGTGCTGTTCATTCGCACTTTGTAATGGAAACACGCTGTGCACTCGCTACCAGCTTGTGACGTTTTTCACAATCCGGAGTCAAACTAATTTTTAAATTTTTTTATGGGTGGACTGTGCGTCGTTTATGTGTGACTGGGACAAACATCGGTCAACGAAAACACAACGAATTTAGCGCGTGTGCTCTACTAGTGCCTAACGTTAGACTGGCGCTGGTCTGACGTTTTTCTGTCGTCTACATTCACACGTCGAAAACGCTCACATTTTTTAGCATGCAAAAAATGTGCGCAGAGGTTGACGCACACACAAAATGAATGACGTTCATCATCTCCAAATCATCAACGAATTCTGACGCACGCCCAGCGAATCACAACGCACTGACCAAAATTCTTCTTTTTTTGTGAGTTGGACGTGCGCGATGGTATGTGTGACTGGGCCTTAACACCAAGCTTGCACCAAAGTGGGACTGTTGATTATTATCATTATGTTTGACGCATAGAGGAGAGCTATAGTTAGTCTACTCTTCCGGGAAAAAAACAGCAAACTTGTCTAACATCAGGATGAGCTACTTTAATTCCTACTCATGAACGACAGAATGTTCATTAAACTTTTTCAGCAATTCCACGATTTAGGCATCGTCGTAGCTTTATTATTATACTTCGGGAAGTATACGAGGCTCTGACCAATTATGGGCCTACTGACATGTCTTAGGTATAGGCCTATTCATCGTGGATGGTAATGCAAGTTTAACTATCCCTAGTTATGTTTATAGCACAGCAATAATCTATGCCCAGTCCACAAGTACACATATTACATGCACCTGCACATTGTACCTGATGATTATGGTACCGTTCCTGACGTTGAAAAATTGATGTAGCAATGCCACGTATGGAAAACAATCACTTCTGGTATTCCACAATTACGTCTTGAGTTAAAAGTAACAAAGATGGTGGTACGAAGTGTTTCTTCGCTTTGGATAATTTACATTATGAGCCATGGGATTAAAGATCGATTCTAACAAAATTATGTATAGATGAGAATAACTGGGTCATACTAGTGATACATCCTCATCTGTGCCCGAGACATTGAAAAACAAACGGCCTGAAATTTCTACGAGAAATAAGGTCAGTTTTCGCGAAGCAAGGAAAATCATTAGGGAATTAAAAAACAAAAACAAAAACGAAACATAAGAACAATATGAACTATCTATGTGAGTTCGGAGGAATATAAGAATACTTTTCATTCAAGTTTAAGAACTTTTACTAAAATTTACATATTATCGTCCAAGTTGAAATTTATGAATTGAGCACATCGCATACTCATCAGATGACTCTGAAATCTGATAGATGATCACTAGATGGCTCTCAAGATGGCAAGATCTTACTGAAGGTGAAGACATGGCATCTCTCATTGTTTTTAAGCAGATTAAAAATCAAAACTCTCTCAGAACTAGATCAAGTCTAATCGCCAACACCAAATTGATAAAACTTTGCACCTGATGAAGATGGACAATTTGACCTTTTTATCCAAAGAACTAGCTTTGGCTTGCTTCGGCTCAACTTGTAGTGATCCCATGGGAGACACCACGCCCGCACAACCACATAAGGTATCACATTGAATTCCGTAGGAAGCAATACCAGACGTGGCGACATGAAGCTGACACATCCAAGCTATTCAGAACGCTACTAATTCTTCGGGGGGATATATCCAGCAACCCGGGACCTAGTAAATTATAAAAAAAATATATTTTAGAAGGAGATAATGCAATTGGAGTCCTTTTCCTGTCGAATAATGTATCTGTTTTTATTGTAAACCTAATCCCGCTGCCAACGGGTGTTTCTAAAAGTTGTAATCCATCAAAATGTTGCCGCTTACACATTCAAACATCCGAAAAGATATAACAGAGCTAAAATAAAAATCTGTTATTTGCCTGATTATGTCCCTTTAAGTTATCGCGACCTATTTTCAAATTTACTCAAAATAATCATGCAAGATTATGTATCACATACACAAATGTATTTGATTTATTTTAAACATGAGTCACAAGTTAACACAAACGTTCTCTGTGTTCACCGAGCTTTCCCACGAAAGTTTAGAAATGTTCAAAATTCCTACGACTATTTGATGCCCTGATATTTTGACCCCAAATTCCTAAAGAGTTTTCCCCAGATATTCACCAAGTTGTGGCAAATTATTCGCCGGGTTCGCCAAATGTACGTCAACCACTGTCAACTGCTCGCCACTGTTCGACAAGTCGACACCAAAAACCTGAAACTGGCGAAAAGTTGGGGAGGAAAGTGGCAATTAATTGGATAATTTGGTGACCGTTTGGTGACTCATTTGTTGAATGCTAACGTAATAATCGTCACATTCGCTATTTGTTCACCAATCAGCTGCAAAATAGTCTCCAATTTGCTGATTGATCGCCACATTCGCCAATTAGTCGCCAAATGTTTGCCAAGTTATCTTGGCAAAAAATCAGGCTTAAAAAAATCGCCAAATTACCGCAGAACTCGCCAATTTTTCGCCGGTTCTGTCCATATTTTGTATCAAATTCTTTTGTCGCCAACTTCGCGAATTGATGGCTGTTTGGTGAGATCGCTAATCTACTCAATTAGTCATGTGCTCGATTATTGTTTTTTGAACAATGTGCAGAATAAAAGTTAAACACAACTAATAGGCCTACAGTCATTTTGTCCATGATCGATATATAAAAGTTGTGACAACGTGAAACAACGCTGAATTATTTGTGTATAAACCATGGGAACCAAAGGACAAAAGAAATTATCATAAATGTCTTAGTTCTTTTCGGTTTATTTGAATACCTATGTTATGGGTCTACGGCGATTATAAATATTTTTACTCGTACAGTGCGGTGATCGACTTTAGTCGTCAGAATCTGACGTCTACAGAGTCAGATTCTGACGACTAAAGTCGATCTCAGCGCGGCTATCATATTTGGAAAATATTCAACAGATCCATATCTAAGCCCAAATGTAGTGACATTTAGGCCTACTACTTGCTATTCTGTTTGAACTGTCTTTGTTTAATCACAGATCATTCAACATGTTCAATTGGTTGTAAAACAAACTAGGGCTTACTGTAGTAGGCCTAATGACTAGATGCGCATTTCAGGCAATCGTCCCTCGGAATACATGTCATAACAATGCAACATTAACGATAATCATATTTATTTTTACTCGCCTAAAATAATAATTAACCTAGCATTAGAAGGCTAACCTATATAGTGTGTTTTTTTCCACGGATTTAGACAGAGTTTATAATACTATGGTGCTAAAGTGTCACATTATGTATGTTCAAGGTCATTAACCTCTATGGGTCATGTCAGAGATTTTAGTATGTATGATCGCTGGTCATGCACACTACTTTTGCTTATCTGTACTATTTTTAGACATGTTTTGGAAGCTGTTTCATTTTCAACTATGATTTTGCAATCAAGCTCGGCATTGATATGTCTGTAAAGAAAGAAGTGGCGGTACCGATCGTCACTAAGATAGTATAGCTGAATTAACTTACACAAAAGAGCAAATAAACACACATTACTGCTCTGTCAACTGTACTATCAATATCACCGATCCACATTCAGTAATAGTTCTAACCCGCGTACTGCTTGTATTATATTGCAAACCATACACTTTAAATGCGACATAACATGTGGAAACGATTCAACTGCCACCATACCAGAACTACTACTTATTCTTTATGAAGGGGCCGGGTGGAATGTTTTGTAAATAAGTTGGGCCTCAGAATGAACAGAAACAAAAAGTTCGTATAAAATTAATAGAAATTGCACAAATGCCCATATGTGTTCAATGAACATGATGAAGCATATAGCTTTGCAAATCTTGATAAAAAATACATACATGATTTACAAAGTATCGTGTATGACTTAACATTCAATAGTAAAACAGAATAGTAAAATCAACGAAATATATTCAACAGTGTTTAAAGTAGGCACCGCTATAAAAGTGTTTAAAGTAGGCACCGCTATAAAAGTAATGCTTGTGAGATTGAAAAACATCAACGCAAAGGGGAAAAACCGTCATAATTATCAATATGAGTATAATTATGTTCAGTAAACGAATTTTAATCATGTTAATTGGGATATTAAAAATTGATAATCAACTTCGTGTACAGTTGTTGAAGTATTATATAACCTATTATTTGTAATTCAATTGGATGAAAATGTGTTGCTCAATCCTGCATGGTAACATTCTGAACACAGCGTAGGGCCTGGGGCCTACATTTAGTGATGCAAAATGTTTAGTTGATTCTTACCAGATTTTGGGTAGCTCACCAGCACGTAATCATCAGGTCTTAGGGGAAGGTCAGGAGAACATGCCCTCTCAAGGCTCTCACGGGACACAACTCCTCCTAGAACTATACCATCCGTCTCAAAATGACCTGGAATTTTATAATCCGCCATCTTCTTCTTTTATCAAGTGTGTACGTAGCCTAATGTAGGTGTGTATTGGAGGAGAGAATTACAATGTAGTGACTCCGCTCTCTTGTCTCACTAACATACTACTGTGAGAATGGTGTATCAACTAATTGTCCTCCCAGCGGCGCAATCTTTGCTGGTGACGTATGTCGTAAACCATACGGTGGGGTGGGGCAAAACGCCCGGGTGAGGCAAAGCGCCGACCCCTATAACGACGTCATTCCAGGTGGTTTTATAGTGTTATGTATTTCTTAAATAGCTGCTGCCACATTTTGAATGAATTGTTGAGAACTCCAGCCATTTGGAACAAAACAGTGTTGTGTATACATGCTATATATAATATGGTATATAGACACAGTTGCAGTGGCTGTCTGTTAATTTTATTTGAAAATGAGGTAAATAAATCATGTTTCTGCATCTCATTCATTTCACATGCATCCTCGGGTTCTACTGGCCCAGATTAACACTTTAACCGCCGGTGTCGCATATATTCGAGTTTTCATTTTTTATTAGCACATTAAGTACCACCTTTTAAAATTGTTAAAGATAAAATGTGACATCAATATATTTGAAAACAGTTGACCTCCATTTTGTCAAATCTGAATAATTTTCACTCACTTGAAGTTGTGGATCGCGTCAGCGAGACACAACTTCAAGTGGGTGAAAATTCCGATTGAATACTTTGGCGGTTAAAAGGTTTAACTATGATTATGTGGACAAAGGTGGCCTAAAACCCAATTTATTCATTCATTAAAATTCCTGCACGAGCTGGCTCCTCAATATCTTACTGAATTGTTGACCACATATCAAAATGTCGATCTTTACGATCCGAGTCCAAGTCGCGGACCAAACAATGTGGCAGCAGGACTAATATAAGGGACGCACCATTTGATATCTGGGGGGGGGGGGGCTAGATTAAAATTGAAAAAAAAAGTTTGTCGCCACAAAAGTCAGAAAAAAAAAGTTTGTTGAAAATGTGGGCAGAAAAAAAAATCTGTTGTCGAAATTGATGAAAAATATGTTGACCAGAAAAAACACCAAATGGTAACGTACATAATAGGGAAAGCATATGACAAAAAATTCTTCAACGAAACATAAAAAAAAAATTGTCGGACGTTGATCGCCAAAAAAAGCTTGTTTTCCACCGGAGATAAACAAAAAGTTTGCAAGCAACAAAAACTCTAGCCCCCCCCCCCCCCAGATATCAAATGGTGCGTCCCTAATACAATACGAATTGTGCCCATGGCCTCTACTATATGCTGCCCCACATAATTATGTCGAATAATTTATTCCGTAAATGTTATCGGCTGGCCTGCCAAGATTTAAATCCGGTCGTAAATCTGTTGTTCTAGATACTTTGAATAAACTGTGGTTCCAGTATACATCCCGTCACCTCTTCTTATTTAACTGGATATCATCATGTTACGACATTTACTATCATCTTTTGACATATTATGACTGTACAGCGCCCCATAACATAACATCGACGGAGCGCAATCAAATAACTTCAACTTAATTTCCTAATAATGGCTCGATCACCCTGTCCCTGCAGACAAGGGTAGATCATTAACTCATTCCAAAGGCAGAATGGTCATGGCACAGGCCCGTAGGTCGGAAATCAGACGAGGTGAGGCCGGTGGCCGAGCCTACATTTTTGAAAACCCTAAAATGGTGCGAATTTTCCCTAATGAAAAATATGTGAAAAGACGTCGTCTGTTTTATGCTGGCTACGGACCTGTGGCAGAACCAAGGACATTACAGTTACCGTATCCACTGGTGCAGAAGCATGAAGAATCAGGTCGATTTGTCTCATTCAGTAGGCCCTGTGGCAGAACCAAGGACATCACAGCTACCGTATCCACTGGTGCAGAAGCATGAAGAATCGGGGTCTTCTCATTGCTCCGACAATCATTGCTCCGACAAAAAATGTTCCGACAATCATTGCTCCGACGATCATTGCTCCGACAATCATTGCTCCGACAATCATTGCTCCGACAACTATTGTTCCGACGATCATTGCTCCGACGCCGAAAATGACATCTTTGATATTCATTATGCCTAAATGTAGGCATATGAGGCTCAAGATAATTATCTTTCGAAAAAACCTTCAAAGTGACGCCACTGGGCTATATCAATAGGCCTATTAAAGGAAGTTTTTGCATAGTTTACATGAACACGGTGTTTCCCCATTGATCTAAATAACGTTATAAATTTATTTTTAAAACGACTCTAGAGAAAAGTCGAGAAAAGGTAAAAAAAAATATTTCCATTCACCATAATACAGTGCAAGCTGCACATACCGGACCTTGTACAAACCGGAATCCGTAATGATTAGTTGGTCTCGAATTAATTACAGTATTTCACTCAAACAATACTAATAAACTCTTGCCAAAACGGAACCTGTCTACTCTGAAAACCGGGCTCATTATTTTCCCCAAATGGATGAATTGTATTGTATTTTACCTGTCCAAAACGGAATAGATTTTTTTGAAATTAAAAAAAAATCGATGTGGTGCACTATACGAGTTAAACAGAGCGGCGACAAGGTGATGTAACATCCTGCTTTTTAAGCAATGGTACGGGTGAGAAGTTAAGTGTTGTTAATATAGTTTGAGATTTAGAGAACTTGTCACCACCTTTACTTTGAGATTGGTAACCTATTTTAATAACATAACATTAATAATTGGTTAAAAAAACTATTGTAACAAAATCATTGATTAATAAAACATAAAGAAATATTAAAATTCCGTCTCAAATTATAAACATATCAGTGCATAAAACACAAATAATTCTCAAGGAAAGTAGACTGTGTTTTGGGTAAATAAATAAATAAATACATACATGTAGGTAAAATAATATGTATATTTGATTAATTCTTTCACCACTAGATTATTTCTATATTATTTTTCAATAAATTTTTGTTTACATAATTATACTGTTTCGTAGCATTTTATCCAGCGTCATACATTTCGAAAATTATTTAAATATATAAACAGACGAGTGTGTAGTCGTCATCAACACTGAAACAGTTAAAAAATAAAACTGCTGCAATATATATGATTACGTGTCAAAAACACAGCTTATTGCTTTAATATTTAAACGAGCTTATGCCCGTTGTAAAAAAATTAATATGCTCCGTGTCTGAAATGCGTGATCGATGATTACAAGAATTTAATGTTATTTTAGGTTAGGCAATAAAAATTTTATGTTTATAAAATGACTGCGCTCCGTGTGTGATATATATATGTGACATACAATTACAAAACTGTACTGTTTTTATAAGTTTAAAAGGTGTTAAAAAGGCAATTCTTATCAAAACCACAATACCGGAAAATTGATCAGTAGGCCCTACTATGTTTTTCGATCCGTATAATCAACATGTCTCAACCACATAAAAAGCGAGCTAGAAAAGGGATTGATATTAAAACCAAAATAAAACAGATAAACATCTTTTAAAAAATATGTCTTTTAGCATATCAATTTAATTTGCATACAGCCACCTATCATTTATAGGCCTACAAACGACGCACCCTGAATTGCAAGCCTCATGTCAATTGTACAAGTTATCGTTCCTCTCCAATAGCAAAAAACCCTGTCCTAACTGGAACCTACATCCAAACCGGAATAAACTTTGTCTCTATGGCATTCCGGTATATACACTATAGGTTTTACTGTAGACTTTGTTGATTTTGCCAATGTTAAATTGAAATGGGTGTGAAGTTAAAAATTACATCTGAAGTGAAACCGCAGAATGAGGACTGTTATCTCTCACAAATCAGTGAAAAAACAATTGTCGGAGCAATGATTGTCGGAGCAATGATTGTCGGAGCAATGATTGTCGGAGCAATGATCGTCGGAGCAATGAGGCTGTCCCGAAGAATCAGGTCGATTTGTCATCACATTATATAGTGATGTGCTGCACTGTGTGGAGTCTGGTGGGGCAGATCTTCACCCGTTCCCCAGACATACCAACAACGGTTCCCAGTCTATGTTCCGAAGGTTCTATGTTCCGAAGGTTCAATGTTCCGAAGGTTCTATATTCCGAAGGTTCTATATTCCGAAGACTCTATGTTCCGAAGGTTGTATGTTCCGAATTCCCATTGGTCTTAGATCCATTCTGTGAAACTCAATAGCCTAGACCTGCAATAATTTCACCTAGCAATCTAATACAATGAAGTATGGGGGGGGGGGGGGGAGGGACTTGGGCGTCTTTATGCACAACTGAGCCAACCCCCAAAAAAGGAAAAATGAGTTATGTATGCCAAGTGAGAGTAATTATGCATAGCCTTTTTTTTAAATAACCGAAAGTCCAAAAACAGCACATGTAAAATCGTAGGAAAGATTGATGCACAACTGGAAGAACCCACATGTTTATTTCTTCCATCTTCTTGTGATTTTAGCTAAGCTATAAAAATTACCCATATTTTACTGAAGCCGTTTCACAGCTAGATCTACAGAAGAATTAGAGACTATATAATAAATTATGCTCATTATTGTATTTTGCCAGACATTTGTTAAATTGACAATACATGTGGCTTGGTCCACTTGTGCATAAATCGAAGTCTTAAAATTGCTTTATGCACAACTGGACCAACCCACACCTTGGTTTTTCCCATCATCATTGCAGTCCCCGTGATAATAAAAAGGTATACGTATTTGTATTATATAAACTTCAGAATAGATCTACAGAATATGTAGAGAGTCTGTAATGTGATTTTTATTGTATATTATCCACATATATTTGTATTTGTTTAATTTACAATACATCTGGGTTGGTCCAGTTGTGCATTTATAAATCAAAATGGTCATTCTTATTTATGCACAACTGGACCACCGTTTATATGAGGCAGTCAAGTTCGAAACCGGAGGTATCCGAAGATGTGTTTTTTTTACGAATAGAGAATGTGAATGTCGTGTATTGGTTTAACTATATTTTTCTCATTCGCTTACTTTAATTTACAGAAGACTAAAAATTCAAGTGCATTTATCTCAAAACGAGCTTTTGGGGGTTGGTTCAGTCGTGCATAAGGGCGACCGTCCACTTATACAACCCTGTTTTCACCGAGTAGCTACTCAAAAGTGTTTCCGGTGACGTCACTGCGTTTCACAGAATCGCCCCTGATGAATTGATAATAATAATTATTTGTAGGAAAACATCAGTGGAGATTTTTTTTTTGTGTAACAGTGCTATTTTTCCAATGATCACTGATCAGATTATCATAGTATGATCATAATAATCACTGACAATATTTTACTCATTTTAGTTCAGTTCGATTGCTGGCAGGATAAGCAAGAATAAGTCGACATTCGTTTGATAAAAACTCTTAACAAAAAAAATATTGTTATCTTCAATGAATGAAACTAGTCAATATCATCAAATTTCTAACATTTATTAGAGAACGTCACCTG
The DNA here is from genome assembly GCA_964017125.1 of Flabesymbios commensalis. Taxonomy (NCBI): domain Eukaryota; kingdom Metazoa; phylum Annelida; class Polychaeta; order Terebellida; family Flabelligeridae; genus Flabesymbios; species Flabesymbios commensalis. The sequence continues at coordinate 44,498,615 of OZ024905.1, forward strand.
CATATCTGATACCTTTTATGCAAGGTTTTACTTATTTGAATACGCACATGCATAATAGTGCGTATTGAAAGGATTAAATGCGGGATAGCCCACTGAATTTGTTTTAAAAAATGACATAAAATGATATCCTGGGAATAATACCACTAAATAGACCATATTAGTCCTTTCGGTCTAAGGAGATAAGAAAAGATCGGTTACAGAGCTCCGTGTTCAGAAGGTCCTATGTTCACAAGTTTTTATGTTCAGAAGGTCTTTGTTCAGAAGGTGCTATGTTCAGAAGGTCCTATGCTCAGAAATATTTCTTCAGAAGGTCTTATGTTTAGAAGGTGATACCCTTTTAGTCAGAAGGCCCGTTAGTCAGATGGCCATTTAGTCAGAAGGCCCGTTATTCAGAAGGCCAATTAGTCAGAAGGCCCGTTAGTCAGAAGGCCCGTTAGTCAGAAGGCCCGTTAGTCAGATGGCCATTTAGTCAGAAGGCCCGTTATTCAGAAGGCCAATTAGTCAGAAGGCCCGTTAGTCAGAAGGCCCGTTAGTCAGAAGGCCCGTTAGTCAGAAGGCCCGTTAGTCAGAAAATCAGTTAGGCTTTTTTGTCAGAAGGCCCGTTAGTCAGAATGTGTTCAATGGGCATTGAACAATGCTAGGGCACGCTCCATTTGATATCTGGGCATGTGGAGGGAGGGGGGCTATATTATATTGATTAAAACGTTTGTTGTCCAGTTATTGATAAAAAATGTTCAGAGTTGTGCATGAAATAATTATTCAAGGATACTAAAAAATGCTGATGGAGTCCACATGTTTTTCAAAAAATTCAGTAGCATAATAAATAGTTTGAGGGAGAAATAGCCATGAAAATTATAATGTGAAAGAAGTATATACAAACAAATTGCACAACTGAGAGTAAAACCTGTAGAATCCCATAGAGATCAAATGTTGCGTCCCTAGCACACTAGTATATACTTTTGCCTATTAGCCCAGTCGATATGATCTTGATATGATGTTGAAAGAAAATTCACTGGCAGTTCGTAGTTCGTACATTTATAATAAAAACTAGCATTATTGATTACTGGTTGGTTGCTTGGCTGGGTTATTCTCAGCAAGTAGTGCGCTTTAATTTTTTCAGCACTATACTTTTTTGCATATAAACGTTACTGAAATAGATGTGAAAATGGATCATGAGAAACCCCACGAGATTTGTCAACTGGTGTTGAGTTTGTAGCCATCTGTTAAGATTATGTCAAGCGTTGATAAATTTTGCTCAGAATAAATAATAAATTGTTTGTCCAAATGTTCTGATAACTGGCATTATTTGACGACTGTTTTGTGTGGAAAGGCTTGGCTCATATTCGAGAAAGTTTAATTTATCTAGGCACGGGAGAACTATTATATAATGGGATTGCAGCATATATTATCACCGTGCTAATTAAGACCAGCGCAAAATGTGTGTCTCATTATAATCTATAGCAGTATGTTGATCAAATTGCTTGTTCATATTTACATTGTTCCAAACTGTTCAAAGACATGGAGTGTACATTGCTGCCTACGAAAGGCAATTATTATTATTATATTATCTTGTTACTATATGTAGAAAATGTACTGTTATTTTCAGGCACTTTGGCAATTATTATGGGTATTTTGCATTCATTTGAAGCTGAAAGTTACCTCAGCAACATTAGGTTCAAAAACATAATGAGTAGCCTATTATTAACGCAACACTTATGAAAGTGGTAGACATTGTTACTGGTATAAGTAGATAAATAAAGATAAATAATTGACCATAGGGTTGTTCAGAAATGAGATGATTTCGATGAGGTAATTATCTGACTTTCTGACTAACGGGCCTTCTGACTAATCATCCTTACTGGTTTTCTGACTAACGGGCCTTCTTTCTAACGGGCCTTCTGACTAATGGGCCTTCAGACTAACGGGCCTTCTGACTAAAAGGCGGACACCGTTTAGAAAGTACAGGTGACTTTGTCAATTCCCATAGGGCACACGACATTTTTGCGATGTTGATTCAACGTCGCAAGAACGTCGTGTCACAATGCCCAGTGGGCTTCCGAGTTTAAACGAGGTTTGATAAAATTTGATGGAATCATTAAATTGTAGATAAGAAAGTTATAAATTGTATTTTAGGAGGTACATTGTTCGACAGATCGTATAAAAACGAGTGATATAGATGTAGAAATATCAAAATATCTTATCTTATGTAGTTTAAGGCAATATTTTCTGTTGAATGTTGGGGCTGAGTGGTAGGTAAATATGCATAAATATGTCACAACCTTCACAAATAAATGCATTATACCGGGTGGTAATGATGCACGCTGGCAATGAAAAAAAAAAAAAATTATTTGAACCCGTCTATGTCTACAATAAATCACATAATGTTTGACAAAAAATATGTAATTTTAAGTAGAAGAAATGGCTGAGATTAGCAAACAGCAAACGTTAATTTAGTGTTGGCCCTATGCACTGTAGGCCTACTAGTCCCAGAGCTAAGAGGGTTTTATTTGTGTTGAAAGGTCCATACGATCCAAGAGCTCCACCTATTGTGAAATTTTCTCAGGAATCCGAATCTGCGCGTCTTACAAAAATCATCCTCTCCAAAAGTACCGCGAAAACCCTTTAAACACTAGTATACCGTCAAAATTGCTAACCGCAATTTGAAATATTGCGTATGAAGTGATTGCTTACTAGAACTGTGGTAATTTTCTATTTAAATATTTTTTAAATTATTTATTATCCTCACATATGACACAGGCTTTCACATGAATGTAAAATATTTTGTGTCTGATCAATGACAAATGCACAATATAGCTTTAAGTTGGTATTTTAACACCTAATTTTACCCATTTTTTTTCTGTCTTATATTTTTGTAGAAAATAGTTTTATTTTATTCACTTATTTGGTTTACCTTCTTTGTTATTGTTATTTATGAGTTTAACTGTTATGTAACGTTACTATATAATTATTTTATAACAACCTCCCCTTGTCCAAACTGGTAGTCTAATTGAAAAGAAATTGCGCAATAAAATTGCACATAAAATAAAATAGTAGCGATGTCACCATCTCTTCGGGAGCCCCAGATAGCCCTACCTGCTATGATGCGTTGTTCAATATTCATTATGCTATGTTGGTTCTTCTATAGATGTGTCTACATTCTAAAGTGCATCGTTCAATATCGCTAGTTTCATTACGCTATGTTCAATATTATATGTGCTATGATGCGTCTTCTACAGGCCTATTGCTGCATATAAAGTGTAATGTTCAATGACAATGTCTCTACTTTTATTATGCTATGTTCAATAGTCTAGTTCTAAGTTAAATTTAAGAAAAGGCAGTTCCCACAATGACTGGTTTAATAAGCATACCATTCAACAAGCACGCCCCACACGTCCACCACGTGGCCGATCAGAGCCACAAGGCTGAAGCAGAATGAGATGAGGAATCTAGGATGTAGCACAATGCAATCTGGCATACAGTCGAGCCTCTCTATAGCGAACCATCTTCCTCTGCAAGGCTGGCTATTCCCGAGTTCGTAGACCGACCTTGCTGAAACAGGGTTGAATCCGCCTATTGGAGTGGGGACTTTCAAAAAATATTTTTTCTGTTTGACCCAAGTTTGACCTCTGGCATGAGTGTTATTTTAATGTGGGGCCACTGTCTACGACACCGGCCCTACATTAAACAACACATGTCTGCTGGCCGAGTAGCTCACCGGAAACGTCTCGGACACAGACCACCACATCTCACCGCAACGTGCATGAGGGTTGAATTAATGGTGAGCCAACGTCGCAGACAGCGGGCCAACATTAAAAAGACATTTTTTGAAAAACTAATGAATATTTAATATCTAAATCTCCCTCCCTACCCCAATAGGTGGATGGTATGGCTAATTCAGCAAGGCTTGGTCTGACGGCCTCGCTGTGTCAAGACTTGCTGCCAGGAGGATGTAGCGAACACGCTTAAAGCAAATTTCTGGGTATAACTAAGTATTTCTCTGGAACGGATCGTTTCCCATAGGATTACATACATGTATTTAGGCCTATATTGTGCTTATTGCGAAGTCGTTTACTGCGAAATTCGTTTATTACGAACCATTTTTTGATCCCTAAAATCACATTTTACCCTCATATAATTACGAATTAAAAAAATGCAACCGGAAAATAATTTCACTTAGTGAAAGACAACACAACTTTGAGCCAACGCTGTTCCAGTCTGAACAACATTATCTTCAATCGTGATTTTTTCCACAGATAAAATCAGTCATTTACGAACCGATAATTTAGGATTTTATTAGGTATTGAATGTAATAAGCAGTTTACACACGTTTTCAATGGTGATCGTGTTTGTTTTAGTGTTAAAAAGGCGTTGAGTAGGCCTATGTAAAATGACGTTTTCAGTCCCGCTGGTCGCATCCAATATTTACTTTCCATGAACGAATTAAATTAAGTTTAGGCGTACTGTAGAATTATTGCTATACATTTTGTAGCTAAGAAAAAATATATTTAAAAAAAAAGAATATAGTGATAAAAAAAAATCAAGTTTGCGATGCATACACCTAAACACAAATTACGGATGGAAACGTCACGTACATGTAAACTTATGTTATTGTTGCTATATTTTTTAAAATTTTGGTTTCATAATTCGTCAATTTGAGTTTACCTCAAGTATAGCAACATTTTAATATTTACTATTTAGTCGGAACCCTTACATAAACACGTGTACCATTACGCTTTGACCACAACGATAACGGCGATGACTGTTACGTCATAGACTTAAATAAGCCCAAGGAGCTATTCTTGCCTGTATAGTAATATAATAGTGATAGGGCCTACATTTTAATTTAAAGTTAGCTTCCTAAAGTCTGCATGAAAGAAAAATGAATCGGGCTTTAGGCCACCTTTGTGCACATATAGGCTAAACTGGGCCAGGAGAACCTCCTGAGGATGGTGAGATGATTGAGATGACACTGTCCTCCAGACACAGGATTCGAAATTCGAGCCCTGGCGGTCTGAGGCCGAGCACGCTACCTCTCGGTCACGGAGGCTCTCCACAATACTGACTTTCACACGTGGATGGGGAAAAAACATTTTGTGTTTCTTTCAAACCGCCGAGACAGGGAACCGAACCCCAAACTCTGGTGTGAGAGGCAGCGGTGCTAACCACTACCCTAGGGCCCCCGCCCAAGTCCGCATGAATGTTCTTTGGTACCATTTTAAGTGTATTATTTTTACTGCATAGGGGAGGGACGGGCAAAGCGGGCCGTGCAACTGTTTTGGCACATAGGATATATAAATTGACGTCCACAAATTAAATAATCGCATGAATGACGTGAAATATGCATATGGTATGCAATGCTAGCTCTTTTTAATCTGTAACGGATAATATAAATTAGGCAGGTTAAATAAATAGAAATGAACACAATGGCCCACTTTGCCCAAGGCTTAGGCAAAGTGGGACGGAAGACAGGGCAAAGTCGGCCTAGGCCCACTTTGCCCGCGTGGGGGGCTCACTTTGCCCTCATCAGGGGCCCACTTTACCCGCAAATTGCATATACTGTCTTGCAATGTCTTGTATTTGAATGTCAACATCCATTATAGGCTACTTGAACTTCAATGATTATGTGAATAAACAATCATATGCGGAAAATTAGCAGAGATTTAAAATTATTTAGGCCCTACCTTTATTACAAACGAGGGCGGGGGCCCTAGGTCAGTTGTTAGTACCGCTGCCTTTCACGCTAGAGTTCCGGGTTCGGTTCACGGTCTCGGCAGTTTGACAGAAACAAAACGTTTATTCTCCATCCACGTGTGAAACTCAGTATTGTGGAGAGCCTCCGTGACCGAGAGGTAGCGTGCTCGGCCTCAGACCGTCAGGGCTCGAATTTCGAATCCTGTGTCTGGAGGACAGTGTCATCTCACTATCCTCAGGAGGTTCTCCTGGCCCAGTTTAGCCTATATGTGCACAAAGGCGGCCTAAAGCCCGATTCATTCCATATCATTTTTTATTACAAACGAATGATTTGTTTAAAATGTGATATTGACTTACACGAAATATAAATATTATGTAATATCAGATATTTAATAAGATAAGTAAAATAGAAATATAATTATCATAAATATAATTTTATCTTTGTGTGGTCTGCACTGTTTATAAATTAACAAACTTCAAGTATTCCACAGGACACATGACAATACCAGCGCAGTATTCTCCCCTGAATATAGGAGAGGAAGCTTTCCATCTCCCATGATATTAGCAAAAAGCGGGTCAATTTTTTTCACTCACTCATGTATAACCTATTTTTTTACCAAATGCCCTAATATGTACAAAAAAGCTGCCACTGAAACATGCGTAAATAATGAAACCATGAACTAATGAGTCCTGGCAGTCTGAAAGCAAGCACGCTACTTCTCGTTTACATAGGTTCCCACAATACTGAATTCTTGATTTTGTGAGGGGGAATCATTTTTAAACCGCAATACCAGCGCGGAGGATGGACCTGTTATATTGTTCGATGTGACAGTCAAACAACATTCACCACTTCACCATGTGCACCACGGCCACCGCTTCATGCTTTTGTGTGTGTTTTTTAGGGATAGAAGATAACATTCAGCATAATCGTTTTTTATCTCATGTAGTATTTCAGACAAGATCCTGATTTCTAAAGCGAGAAACGATGCCATTGGATTTTCTGGCAACAAAAAATCAAGCCTCCGTCTGAAAGAATGCAGAAGATATGATGATACAGCGTTCATTTTACATTATGTATGATACATATAATGATGTCGTGTAGAGATATTGTGTGTCTATCCCATCCCTTGCCTTCCTTGATACCGAAGACATGTGGTTGGTGAAATAATCTCCTCTCTATCTCAATTATTGAAGAATACATGCTAACTTAAGTGATTTCATGGCGGCCATTTTTAATTTGCAGGAAAATGATGTCGAATACATGTATTGTTTCATTGCATTCCTTGATAGCGAAAACCGTTTAGCGGTTTGTATTGGTGAAATAATCGTTTATCAATTATTAACGACGATATGATCACTTCAGTGATTTAATGGCGGCCATTTTGAACTTTGCATGATGATGATGTCAAATAAATGTATCGTGTGTATTCTTTGATACCAAAAACATATGGCGGCCATTTTGAATTTTGCCTGATAAGAGGGTTTTAACACACATTTGCGAACTCCTTCAAACTTTTTCTTATTCTGTGGTCTATATTCTGAACATTTTCATGAAGGTGGCATATTTTAACCCGTTTGTGACGAGCCCCGGAGATCTCCGTGATTTAGGGAGTCCATTCTGATACGAGGCCCGGAGATCTCCGGGTTTGATTGCATGAGATAACTATGACGTCATAAAATAATTTCGTTTCAGACACAGTGCAGTAGCATAATAATCTCGTGTTCAATGGGTTAACCACTGAATTCTCACGGGATTACACAAGCTCCTGCACTATAAATACAAAATAGATATACCTACCACCACAAATATAGGCAATCAGCTGACAGTCAAATAATTTATCAAAGATGTTTCACCCCTAACAAATTTACGTTGGCACATTCAAACACATGATAACATAATCTAATCCCTCTTCTTATGAGGGGCGCACTCTCAACAGTAGTTTATTAAAGAGTTTTTGATGAATAGTAAAAACAGAAATGTACTATAATATATAATATAATGACCGTTTTTCATTTGAAATATATATATTACGCAAAAATCTACTATAGTAAATAATAATGAATGCTTTTCATTTGAAATATATACAAAAAGTTAACAAAGGGCAAAGTGAGACTATGCTTGGGCAAAGTGGGCTATGTCCCGCTTTACCCTGTCTCACTTTGCCCACAAGGTAGAAAGAAATCCACATGGCTCCAGTTGACAGGGCTAAGTGGACCAACCTTTAAAAAATTGCTGAAAACCCGGGGAAAGGATCTTAGTTAATATGAAACAAGTTTCTGACGAATTATTATAGTACATAGCTGACACGTTTAACCATTACCGAAAGTGATTTTTGATAAATATAGTGACGAAAATAGACATTTTAAATGCCACATACCTTGTTTGTCGTTACACCATACTAAGGTTGTGCTTTTAATGTATTGCAGATGTCGTCATCAAGTGGCACTAAGTTTTTTGTCTGCACGCGCTAATTTTAATTGTGACGCCATTATAACTGCAGTGTCCCACTTTGCCCAAATTCTCGCTTTGCCCGTCCCTCCCCTACACTTTGATAGTGTTTCATGGTATTTTTTTTGTGTCCTTGATTTATTATTAAGACCTTATTTTTTATGTTATCATAATTAGTAAAAAAAATTGTATCCACATAATATGTTTTAATTCATACAGAGTGACACGAATCGCATGTATACAAATATACATTCTACATCTCTCTACATAATCAGGCTATGTGCATTATCAATACTGTGGAATGCTCAGACCAATCTTAGATGGGGATGGATGGGGAAGATCACGCTTGAAGCGAATTTCGGATATTACGAAGTATTTGTTCAGGTCCCTGGTACTTGGTTATAGCGAGGTTAGCCTGTAATCGTATAGTTCCGCATCATACTGTAAGATTTCCCTGCGGCGATGTGTTGATTTGTAGGCCTACGACAGCTAAAGGGACTGGCCCAGGCTAAAATCATCAAAAAATCGGTGATTTTATTTCGGGTTCTTAATATGACCATATGATGTAAACATGTACATAGACTAGAACTGCAAATTTTTATAATTTTTTTGCTGCGCATTCACCAGTTAGACTAGATATAGAGACGAAATTCCCGCATTTCTCATTTTTGACATGGTTGTCAATAATTACAAATCAGGAATTTCGTCTCTATATCTAGCCTAACTGGTGAATGCGCAGCACAAAAATTATAAAAATTTGCAGTTCTAGTCTATGTACATGTTTACATCATATGGTCATATTAAGAACCCGAAATAAAATCACCGATTTTTTGATGATTTTAGCGTGGGCCAGTCCCTCTAACATACTCATCAGCACATAGGGGCCTACCCTAGAGACAGACTGGTCTGTGTCAAGACAACCCAGCAAATACAAGACGTTCACCCAATGTCGATTAAATGTTGGCGCACAATCTGCGATGCCGGTCCAGTTTTTTATTTATTTACCACATGTTATTTATCTGTTTACCACATAGACTAGCTTTTAAAGTATACAATATTTTCCAAGGTAATTGTCTGGGTAGTCCCCCCCATCACAAGCAAATAGTGCTCGTGAAATTTCATGACAATTGGTCAATAATATATTAGACTACCGACTGAGAAATCAACACAAATTCATCAGTGTTAATATACTTATATCATAGGCCTTATTCAAGTTGTATGAACTGTGTTGATGATCGTGATGAGAGGGTGTACGGGGGTTATTGGTTATGATGTGGCGACATAGAAAAACCGTCACAACATAACGTGCTTTGTAATTCTTTAATAGGCATATGCCTCAGAACTAGAATAGCACGTTAGGCCTACTAAACATAGCATAATAAACTACAACTAGTGGCATTGAACTTTGCATTTTAGAATGTAGCACCGAAGATGGACCAGCATAGCATAATCAACTTTGCCACATTAGTAGAAGCAACATAGCATAATGCGCTTTGAAATTTGTCACTTGGCGCATAGAATATTGAGCATAGCGTAATGAAACTGGCAACATTGCATTTTAGAATGTAGCACCAAAGACGAGCCAGCATAGCATAAGGGGCGGACCATTTAATACCAGGAGGGGGGGGGGGGGTATGGTTTTTCTTCCTAATCAAATTATTTTTTTCCTTCCAACAAGAAAACATAACATTTTTTTTTCTCTCTGATCAAAAACAAATATTTTTTTTTCTGAGATGTCAGAGACAAACTTTTTTTTCCAGGACATGTTTAAAGAACCATTCAACTGCGAAACGGGCATGCGTGGGACGGTCACATGTGGGCATACAGTAGCCTATAGAGTAGTCTACAGGCTGACACATTAATATCAACAACTAAACTGATTACAAGATACAACTCAAACGAGACATTGCCCCAATGCTGTATTAATGTTAGACCAACGTCTGCGACGCTGGCTCAACATTGAACCAACATTGGCAGAGTGTACAATGTTTGAGAAAAAGCTGTCTTGTCAATACACTTTTTGGGGGTCAGCTGTCTCGCAATCCCCGCAGTTTTAAAGGCAGTTATATAGCTTACAAACCCAACGCCCAGCTAAGAGCCAGGTCTAAGAGCTTTGGTGGGATTACTAACTCATAGATGTCGCTCAAGTATATAATGACTTGCTACAATTTGGGAACTTGCTCTTAATGCAGCGGTGGGTATGAAACGCATATCTTAGTACTATTATGATATAGGGCCTAGGCCTACCCACGGGCTATATTGTATTCTGGGGGACCCATGTCCTGCGAGTTTTAACAGTTGACTAGACCTTTGGTTCCATAAATTAAAAGGCAGGTGTTATATCTCATGCTCATTCTAGTGTGCCTGTATAATAACTATACGCATTAGACGTTTGTCCGAGCGGAGCGAGGGAATTTTCGCCTTTCCTTTGCAGTTTCCGGCAGATTTGGAAAGATCTGCTGGCTGTCAACAATCTATTTTTTTCTTACAGATAAATGAACAAATCATTTATTTTCCCACACTCTATAGAGCAACTATTTTTTTTGCCAAACTGTGAAGAAACTATTTTTTTACGAAAAAACCATACCCCCCCCCCCCCCCCCCCGGTATTAAATGGTCGGCCCCTAACGCACTTTGCCACATAGAAGAAGCAACGTAGCATAATGCACTTTGAAATTTGTCACTCGGCACATAGAATATTGAACATAGTGTAATGAAACTAGCAACATTGAACGATGCACTTTAGAATGTAGGCACATAGAAGAACCAACATAGCATTATGGATATCGAACAAAGCATGTATGAATTATGAACCCTATTCCCTTCCATAGCTGTTAGGTGAATCACCAAGGCTGATTGATATGCAAAACATCTGTTCAAGAAACAATTAACACAGTCTGATCAACCCATCAGGTGTAATAGACTTGTCCAAGTGTACACAGGGTACACGCGCCCAGGACGGCATCTGTGTTTATTTGGTTGAGTGGCGGCCCTTAACTATATCAAGTAATATTTGAATCCGTCCAATCTGTGGCATTATTCGAGTTAATCAGATGAAAATAAGTTATTGTCAGGCGCGTAGCCAGCCGTACGCCAGTACGCACGTGCGTACACATTGTAAGGGAGAGTAAAAAAAAATATGACCCATCAAAAAAAGTAGCAACAAGTTAGCAGACTAGCCTAGTCTACATGTACATGCGCACTTAGCAGTCTATTCTGTATGTGGTGTTGCATAAAACGCCGGAAAAGTAGGATACAAATGCAATAGGCCTAAATAATTCTCTTTTCAATGACAGTCACAAATTCACGACATGTATGACTATAGTGCCGCTAAACTTGCCGTGGACGAGCCCACGCCGTAAAGATGTGGGACCGTGGATTACTACATTCATTTTACCCGGGGAGATCAATTTTTTTCAACCAGGCAGTCAATGAGATCGATATCCACCCCAAGGTGGGAAAATGCTAATAACATTTTACTGTTTTTTTTACAAATGAACTGAGCGTCCGATGTATACAAAATAACCTTTTATTGACCTGATTAATCGAGACAAGTCTTAGATATGAGCGTCTAAAGAAATGCCCAAGTTTTTTACCCTTGAGCATGTTGAGTGGGCATTATAATATGTGGCAGTTCTGTTCTAGCAACGTTATGGGGCTAATTCTAAACGATCTATTTTTGTACCTGCACTGCACTGTGTTAAACAAATGATAGGCTGCACAATGACATGTAGGCCTATGTACATGCATAAATAGCACGCTACACTGACTAGCTTCTCAGACGTGAAGACACTGGTGACAAGAGTGAAATCCCATGCAGGCATTCAACCAATGTTATACTAATGTTGGTTCATTGTCTACGACACTGGCACAACATTAAAACAATTTTGTTTCAACATCTCATGTTTGCTCAGGGCTGATTTATGCCTATCACAGCGAATCATGTAACCAGGTAATAATGATCAAATAACGTTTTCGTATAGTGTATATATAGTGTATATATAGTGTATAGTTTCGTTTTCGTGTAAGGTTATCTGTTTTGCATACTGTCTGGCAGCTGGCATAGTAATAAAAATCATGGATATAGATCTGGATGCCTAAAAATGATAGTTATTTCATCTTTCAACCCCTCCACATACTCTAGCCTCTAATTATGTATGACTAAAAAAAATTGAGGGCCATTAAATATTTTATTTACAACATGTCCTTCAGACAATTATTTATTTCATGAAAATTCAATCTCAAAATATTTACTTCAAAAACACTCCACCCTCCGCCCCCCCCCCCCCGCCCCTGGCGATTGAGTGGTGGCCCCCTTATGACCAATCACAGAATGTCCAGCTTAGCTATTATTCGTGCACACAAAGACACTACGTAGACTACATAGTCAAATGCTGGATCCGCCATGTCTGTTTTTAAAAAAGTTGAGGCTATCTACGGATATGGATTGACCGAAAATAATCAGTAAATTTCAATATGTAATCACTGAGTAAAATGATTAAATTATATTATAACTTGATATAATTCTATTTTTAATTTTGTTGCTGTATTCAATTTTGAAAATTTTACAAAAAATATAAAAAAAACGCAAAATTTATAAATCAATATCTTTACCGCAAATACCATCAGATGCCACCATTTGCTATCTTTTTTTTCAAATTTTCCTCGGGGGAGGCCCCCCGGACCCCCCACCGTGTCCGCTGGGCTGCGCGCAGCGGGTATGGGAGTTGCCCCCATAAAATAGCAGCCATGAATTAGGGAAAATCCACTTCCTCCCCGTTTCGGAAAAGCTCTGTAAATCAGTACCCCCTAGCGTTGTGCGTACACATGTTCATAACCCTGGCTACGCCCCTGATTGTCATGGTAAAACATATGTTTTATATCAACCCAAAGTTTTAGGTCGATATTGTGAGGAGTTTCCGCGTAAATAGTAAATCAGTAACACCATATGATCCCCCCTTAAATGGATTTTTAATGTGAATCCGACTATTTTTTAGCTCCGCGGAAATTATTGAATAAGTATACACTTGTGAATATGAAAAGGTCACGGTTGACCCTCTGGGCTAAAGTGTCACTAACAACGAAAGGTCATCCTTGACCCTCTGGGCTAAAGTGTCACTAACAACGAAAGGTCATCCTTGACCCTCTGGGCTAAAGTGTCACTAACAACGAAAGGTCATCCTTGACCCTCTGGGCTTTCATATTCATAGTCAACACATCTATACCTACAAATGTCATAACCATAATGTAGCATATTTAGTCTATCTACCTGTGGCCATATACCATTTTCAAATAAAGAAAACAATATCAACAACAAAAATGGAAGCCATTGACATACATTTTCACGTTTTTATAGCTATTTAAATATCTTTATTTGGTACTTCATATATGAAGGCAAGGGTCAATATATTTCAGTTTCAACATATTTGTCAACAAATATTAAATATTGTATCTTTTTAAACGAATTATAGGGTTTTTTAATTATCCCAATAATCACCCCCAGCAAACACGACACATAACCCAATGTCGGACTAATGTTGAGGCGACGTCGTAGACGGTGGGCCAACATCGGGTCGATGTATCGTGTTTGCTGGGTTTATTATGCCGCATTTCTGGCAAGATGGCCAGGCCGTATACATGTATAACAATAAAGACAAAATTAACCCTTTAACCGCCAAATTATTCAATCTGAATTTTCACCCACTTGAAGTTGTGTCTCGCTGACGCGATCCACAACTTCAAGTGAGTGAAAATTATTCAGATTTGACAAAATAGAGGTCAACTGTTTTCAAATATTACTGATTGATGTCACATTTTATCTTTGTCACATGTTTAAAAGGGGGTACTTAATGTGCTAATAAAAAATGAAAACCCGAATATATGCGACACCGGCGGTTAAAGGGTTAAGGCCTTTGGAATGGAATTTCCAGGAAAAAGTCAGCCCCTGTTAATTTAAAAAACGAAAGGATACCCCATTACCATGAAAATGGTCAACGTGATCAAGTTTTAAAAGTGACCTCTTGGCGGCTGATATATACGATAGGCCTAATTATGCCTGTTATCTGGCTAACCGTGCAAGCCAGCTATATTATTACTGATGGTTTGGTTGAGAGATCTGGAAAAAACAATTAAATCATTCGAATTTCAAATGGCCGACCAACGATTTTTATTTACCATACCACCCATTCAGATTATGTCAGATATTTGGCAAGCTGTGCAAGATGTTTGACCATTACTACAAGAAAATGTAAGGATAGGATCTACCTCCTGATTTTTTATTATTTTTATTTGAAATGTCCACCTAGGGATATTATTTGCTGCCCTGATGATATCGCAAGGCTCTGACACAGAGACATCCATTTCTAAATAGTTCTATAATGCTAACTAGATTTTTGCAAGCTGAAATGGGGTATTTTTAATAGCCACTCAAGATATTCGTATCAGTGTCATGTCACCAGAGTTTCACAAAATAATAGACGAGTCTAGACAGTGCTGTTTTTTCACGGCTGGCTGTGTTCATAAAATGCCCAATATCTGGAAAACTGTGTAAGATGGCTCGACTATTATAGCCTACTTTACAGTTTCAGATGAGTATGAGTTCATGTGAGGGAAGTCCAACTGCAATATTTCAAAAATTAGGTTGTGTTGTTTTTAGTGTCTAGTTTTTATAAGCTATAAATGATTACACGCCACCATACATAATCAATAGCAATGTACTTGACACATATATTGCAAATTGAATACTTTTAGCAACATTTTTAATATTGGAAATGCTTTGGAAGACGTGATTATTTAAGTTTTTACGATTTATTTATTTCCACTTCCAGGTAAAAACTAATTTAAAAATGTACTTTTGCTACAGATAATTTGCAATGGATCGTCAGGTCCGAAAGAAAAAGTAGATGAAGATATTGGCTCAGAATCCGACGATAGTGTGTCCACGGATGATTCTGACGATGAGCTGATTATACCAGCTTATAAAAAGGATCGACGCTAAAATGAAGCTAGTGGTGAATCCGGGAGGAATGGAACACATGAATCCCTTCTAGGAGGTACAAACAAAGATGGGTAGAAAAACAATTTGTGGCAGAAATAGGTTCCAAGCTCTCTTGACAAGTCTTCATTTTGTAAACAACCAAGAAGTAAATGATGCGAACAAAACTGATAAGTTGTGGAAAATTCGACCAATTCTAGAGAATTATGCTGAGAAACCAGTGCCGTCTTATCACAAAAGTGGAGAAATACACCAATTTGGTTTGGGTGTTGGTGGTGATGTTGTGGTGCAGCTGTGTGAAACTCTAGAAAAACAGAAGTGGTAGAAAATTGTTGCTGACAATCTCTTTACATCACTTGATATAGTGATAAAAATAATAGGCGATGGTTTCCACTATACAGGCAAACATCAGTTTCAACTGCACTAATAGAGAATAATGCATCAAGAAAACGTGTCGGGAGACCATCTGTTGGTGGTAGCCCTGGTGCCCGACACATTCCAAAAGTACGAAGGATGTAGACCTTGGGCCCATCTGTACCCCCCTCCCCCCCCCCCCCTGGGTATTTTTGTAGACCATATTTTGTTTTACCTTATTATGTACAACGTTACTTCCAGGTGGTCTGCAGACAAAAACACCCAGGGGGGTGGGAGGGTTTCGACTTTCAGCCCATGGTCTAATGGTACGTATCACCCTAACGCTGATGCACGCTACGGTGAAGTGGGTCAATGGCCAAAACAAGTGGATAAACGCCGCCGTTGTGCAAAAAATGCTCAGTCCCATTGTGTTTTACAGTCCTGATTGCTTTATAAGCTATGATCATACGAAGTAATTTTGTGAGAACAGTGATTGGTAATCCACACGGTCTATGAAACAAACAATATTATTAACACGAGGTTATTGATATTATTTGTGTTTGCTGTTATTTCAATAAAGATATTTGTCTTCACTTGCATCGCTCTCTTATTATCCCAGAGGGTCACCCGTGACCCGGAGCCAAAACTAAAAAATATGACCTTGATGAAGAATAAAAAAAAAAAAAAAAAAATATGAATTTCAACCTATGTTTTGTTGAAATATATATTTTTTTGCTCAGTAATAACTAGTCTTGGGCTCTAATAGGGTTAAACCAACTTATGTCTCTACTGACATACATCACACCTGGTTATCAGATTAGTATGTTCATGACAATGTAACGACCACATAACGATGGTACAATACATGTGTACGTATCATTGGTAGCCCTGAACCTGTTTTCTCATCTTTTGCTTATCACCATTAGCAATGTACCAATTTGATTTTACAAATTACCTTGATATAGAAAACAATTTATTGAAACTTCGAGTCAGAATTTTCTTCAAAAAGTTTGTTCCACAAGCATTCATTGTCATAATTGTTTTTCTAGACAAGTTGAGGGCCAAATTGTTTTCACACTATTTTATGTAAAATACACTAACAAAGGGAACAAAAATCGCTTAATAACGGTTAGTAATATTGTGTGCGTAGGCCTACATGACGAGAGTTTGTAGCGTCAGTCAACACAACAATACACGTGTAAGACTCGTCTAAGGCTGTTATTCCATGTCTCCGGTTGCCGCATGCGGTTGGCTCACTCTTTTTCTCAGATTAGATTAATGTACTTTCAATATTAGTTATTTCCGTCAAACGCGTGTGAATACGCACCTGCGTTTGAAGATCCAGCAGTGTTGGATATCGATTAAAGACACACAATATAAAGAATACATACTTTTATATCTTATGTAGAATTACACACAGGAGTCAAATCTCAAATGGCAATCAATGATATTCAAATCATCTTACAGGCCTACTGGGCATAATAATATTACATCTTTGAATTAAGCAAAATTATTAACATTAAAATCCAAGATGGGAAAACACTTAGGCCACTGAAAATGCTCTACCGTCCTGCACTCGTGGGTGCAGGGCAGATCGCCGACCCCCGAGGCAAATTCCAATCCGAGTCACGCTGGGAGATCGGCGAGAAACACAGGCACTGGGGCCCAACACAGACAATTTAGTGCAACTGTCAATCAGCACAAACCCGCAGATCGGTCACTGGCGTCCTTCTTTCAAAGTCCACTCTGGGAAGAGACGATGTAAATCCAGTACCGTGAACCATGAGAATTTAATCCAATAGATAAGATCTATCAATCTCAAATCTGGACTGTCGATTCTGCTTTTGAATGCTCGTTCTGCAAAAAATAAAACTACCTCTATCTGCGAACACATTCTAGATAACAACTCTGATATGGTAGCAGTAACAGAGACCTGGTTCAATGAATTTGCCGCGACTAACATCAACGATCTAACACCACCTAATTTATTGGTGCAGATAGAGATGGTAGAATGGGTGGAGGAGTTGCTCTCCTACACAAAGACAGTATCAAGATGAGCAGGGTGAAATCATCTTCATTCCAGACTTCTGAACACATGATAACTCAGAACAACCACTTTTGTGTCGTTATCACCCTGGCACACCTCCTTTCACATCAATACCAAATCTTCTTAAATGAATTTGAAGACTTGCTTGATAGGCTAGCATAGAACCCTGGGGCTTTCTTCATTGTTGGTGACTTCAACCTTCATGACAACGAAAATGGAGCCTCGGGGGTTGAACGATTCCTGAGTATTTTGAAAAACCACAACATGATTCAACATGTATATAAACCAACTCACAGGACCGGAAATACACTGAACCTGACCATTACCCCTGACGACATCAATGTGGGTAATGTGACCAGTATGCCTATAGAGATATCTGACCACTACACTGTGACATGTACCATCAACACACACAACATCAATGTGATTGATAAACAGACATCTGTTTTGCAAAAAAATTGCCCTTTTCGTAAACTCGACATGTCAGTGTTGACGAAGAAACTCACTGATGCTCTCTCGGAAAAAACTAGAAACACCATCCACTTCTGATTGTTCAACTCAGCTAGATGACTACTGTGAGACACTCACCAAGGTGCTTGATGAGCTTGAGATGCAAGCCGAAGAAGAGAATGTCATGTAAATGGTACACTGATGAGAAACATTTTATGCTACATCTACGGAGAAAAAATGAGTTCATCTAGAGGAAGTCTGGGCTGGAAATGCACAGAATGATCTACATCAATCACAGAAATGAAGTCAATCAAGCCATTCGTAAAGCAAAATGTGACTACTACATAACCCTCCTTGAGAAAGCAGATGTAAAAGTTGCTTTCAGCACAGTGAATAGACTTTTGGCCTCTCCGTCACCACAACTACCAGATCAGCTAGGTGATGGGGAGTCACTTTGTGAAAAATTCGCATCTTTTTTACTGACAAAATCGGCCGTATTCGTGCTGCTGTGGACAGTGTACCTGTTACCAACTTTGACCTGAACCACGACACGGATCTTGAACAATCCACAACAACCACACTTGACTACTTCAAGGAGACGAGTGGAACAGAAGTTGGAAAAATAATCAAATCTAGCAAATCTACAACATGCTCTTTGGACCCCCTACCAACTGAAATTATAAAGAAAACATCATCAGCACATATTCCAGCACTCACGAGGCTCATCAATACATCATTTGAGAGTGGCATCGTACCTGTGCCGCTGAAGAAAGCTCTGGTCACTCCGATTCTGAAAAAGCATGGTCTGGACGTTAACATCCTTGCCAACTACAGGCCTGTATCCAACCTTCCATTTACTGCAAAGATGACGGAGAAGATAGCTGTGCAGAGACTATCGGAGCACTTGACATCGAATGGACTCCAAGAAGAACTGCAATCAGCATACAAACCATTGCACAGTACAGAAACAGCGTTAATGCATACCAGCACGATATTACAAAAGCAATGGTAGTCTGGAAGCCAAATTGAGAAAAGACGCTTATTTGAGTTTTCGTGTGCATGAAGTATATATTTACATATTTGGTATCAACGGAAAGGTTAAAATCTCAAGAATACGAATCTGCCTGTTGTATAATTTTAAAATGCGCCTTTTTAACTGAATTTGCCGCTTCAAGCTACCCATAATGCATTTCTTTATAACTGTTCATTTAACCTGTTACATTTCAACCATAATCTAAATATGTATAGCGTGGTATAGATAAATATAAAGTCCCATATTTTGTTCCATTTGCATAAATAAACCTACCGGTTATTATTCTTGTAACAAATAGAATGCTTTAATGTGACGGTAACCATGGTAACGCAGCCCCTAGCAACCATTCCTCAAACTAATCATGAAAACAATTTCAAAAGATGACAAAAACAGTGTAAAACTTTTTATCGCATTTTTTAAAAGGGTAATTTTGCCAGTTTTGAGCGTGATATTTTGAGCTTATAAAAAAACTATTGGTCACGTGATATTTCCCATGTGAGAAGAAAATTACTACAGAAACAACATTTCCAAACTGAGCAAAACAACGAAATTGCTATAATTGAGATATCGTCTGGAGATTAAAATTTGTTACACTCTATTTGACTATCCTTTTGCCACCAAGACCATACATGAGTGTGGAAATTATTAAAGAGAGGTGTATATACCTACGTAACTGGAAACATGTTTTCAAGGTACAAACAATGTCATACAGAGGTCAACCAAGGTCATACTATAGGAAGCAATAAATTGAATATTTTTTGAAAATCACTGCTATGATTCAGATTTCGTTGAACTAAAATACAAAATAAAGGTTATATTTGCACGTCATGACATCGTACTAAATGTATATGCTACTTGGCTGGATAGACATGCAGTGCAATTTGACACTGATGTGATCTTTATATGACCTTGACTTATACTTATATAGAGAGAATCTCTGTTACGTAAGTTTAAATTTACTAGTTAATTGTGGGTGCCTACAATGCGCAATACTAACGTTATAGTAAGGTTGGCCATATCAGTGAAATGAGATCGAGCAAGATTTTGAAGCCCAAATTGAGTTAGTGACGGATTTGATAAATTTGAGACATACGCAACCAGAAAATGTTAGGGTTACACTTTTTCCCTCCGGGTAGGTTAAATTCAAGGTCATGTGTTTTTATCAAGGTCAGATTTCCAAAATCTCTAAAATTTATTGAAAAACCTCCCATATCTCAAGAACTACTATATTGATTGTAATGCTTTTGGTACCGAAATGGGGGGGGGGGGGGGTGTTGATGAAATGGCAAATGTTTTCAGAATGACCAAAGGTCAAGGTCAGGTGCTTGCTATCAAGGTCAGCGTTCTAAAAATCCTCAAATTTTGAGAAAAATACTTATTTTTTCATATCTCAGTGATATGGATTTTAGTGTTTTTGAGTGCCTTTTATTAATTTTTGTTCGAGGTGCGTAATCAATTATAAACATAACATTGCAATGACTCTCAAGGTCAAGCCCATTCCAGGTCAAAGTTATTTAACCCTTCAACCGCCAAATTATTCAATTTGAATTTTCACCCACTTGAAGTGGTGTCTCGCTGACGCGATCCACAACTTCAAGTGAGTGAAAATTATGCGGATTTGAAAAATGGCGGTCAACTCTTTTCAAATCTTGCTGGTTGATGTCACATTTTATCTTTAACATATTTAAAATGTGGTACTTAATGAGCTAATAAAAAATGAAATCCATGAAGAACTGCAATCAGCATACAAAACATCGATGCAAACATTCTCATAGACACACTACACAATCGGCTTGGAGTGAAGGGCACTCCATTGAAGTGGCTCCGCTCCTACCTAAGTGACAGATGTTTCGCTGTGAAAGTAGGAAACAGTCAATCAGCCGATCTCAGACTAAAGTACGGCGTTCCGCAAGGGTCTGTACTTGGGGCTTTTCTATTCACGGTCTATTCTGCAGCTACAGAGGCGATTCTGAAGAAACATGGCATCAAATACCATAAGTATGCTGACGATATACAAATCTACCTTTTCTACAGACCACATGTACCGGGTGATCTAGTATGTGCTATCTACCGACTACAAGCATGCTTTAGAGAACTAAAACAACTTCTCACTACTCTCAAGCAGAAATTAAAAGACTGTAAGACAGAATTCCTCGCACTCATGAGTCCCCATCAGCTCAGAAAGTATGGTTTACCCGACCTTCAACTTGGTACAGTACTCATTAAGCCTGCTGTTTCAGTTCGAAATCTTGGAGCTTATTTCGATCGAATGCTCACAATGGTTAGCTTCATCAACCACAAGATCAAAGTTGCATCATACCACCTGCGACGAATAGGATCAATTCGCAAGTACATCACAGCTGGTATTTGGCACAAATTAGTTGTTGCACTCGTAACTCTAATATTGACTACTGTAACTCTAATATTGACTACTGTAACGGACTCTTATAGTTGGTCTGGCTGCAAAAGATGTGGACCATCTTCAGCGGCTCCAGAGCCGTGCAGCAAGGCTCGTAACACGCTCGAAGGCTGCAATACATATAACACCTATCCGCAAAGATTTACACTGGCTGCCCATTCAAGAGAGAATCAATTATAAGATCTTTGTGACAGTATACAAATGTATCCATAGACTAGCTCCAAACTATCTATCATCTATCCTGACTACCAGAACACGAGACAATCGACTTCGTCAAAAACAGGTGTGCCATGAACTTAACACTCATTCGTGTGCCAAAGTTGTTGGTAGACAGGGGTTTGGTACACGTGCCCCAGAACTTTGGAACAGATTGCCATTGAACATTAATTTAGAACATTTCGCACACTACAATTTTTTGAACAGACATTGAAAACACACCTATTCCAATCTGCATATAGATTACTCTGATGGCCTACGTTTTTAGCCTTGTTTTTAATAAGATACTGAAACTTTTAGCACACATGACTTTTTATTCTGTAAGCGCTGTGATCGGCTATGCAGATGGATACAAGGGTCTAAAGAAATACAATAATAATAATTAGGCCTATGTCGCCTGTTCTGGTACTGATATAATTAATATGTTGAAGTCTATCCATATATTTTGGCAGTCAAGGACTTTCTTTATTCAATTTAATTTTAATTAGGTTATTAGGTCCGTAGTAAATAAAATAATCTAAAAAATACTGACGCCGAAAGGATCTAACTTAATTCTAACTCACTTGATCTCAATTTAAATAATAAAGGCTAATGTAAAAAACAACAAAATTACATGCAATTTGTATTCATGCGTACGTGAATTATTTATTATTTTTATATTAATTATTACAGAATTTATTTTAAATTACGCAATTAATCAAAAGTCTTCACTCCTCACAGGCAGTGCCGCTTTTTCAGCTAGTTACAGGGACTGTTCATTATCGGTTAGCATGCCTTTAATAGTTTATTCTGTGTGTGATGCCAGTCTATATGTTCACTGAGACTGTTAGACCAGGAATTTAATCCCAAAACGGGCTTAGAAATCAAGTCCGGGGGTGGGGGGGCGGGGGCTGAATGACACTTTATATTTTGATTTTGCTCATAATTATGACCTATTTTGTGAAAGACGGTTAATACGAATTAGCCGATTATATGAAAAAAACACGAAATTGTAAATAAAATTGAATGTAGACTTACTAGATATTTTATAACAATATCAAAAAGTGCAGATTAATAAACCGCATCAAATGAGCCCAGATTAATCTTGATATGTGTTAATTTCTCACATAAATATGACCTATTTTGTAAATTTGAGTAATATAAATACGATAGAGCCAATTATAATAAAACAACAAAATCATTAATAATATATCATCTAGAATAGCTACTATACAGTCTTCATTAAGTGTGAAAATGTGCACATTAATGAGTCGCATCATATTATTATTCTTGCTTTTTGATGTTGTAAACGACAAAAACGGTAAAATACAAAACATATGTAACTTTCTGCTTGCTACTCAAAAAGAACCCTTCAAACATGTCCTTAAAGAGATGTCTTACATGCTGTCAAACATTCAAGTATTGTGCTATGCCTATTCAGAGCCAAAATGACCTTTGCTATGTTTATTTTCTAATAACTATGACCTATTTTGTGAACGCTATTCGATTAAATTCAACTGATTATACGATAAGAAACACTGTAAAAAAATAGGCCTATATCGCCTGTTCTAATACTGATATAAATAATATGTTGAAGTCTGTCCATAGATTTGGGCAGTCAATGAATTTCTTTATTCAATTTAATTTTAATTAGGTCATGTATAATTATTGGACCACTTAATATGTAGAAGTTGTATTTTCACTATGACAACTACTGGTTATTTTTTATTTTGATATGTTGTTTGAAGGTCACATAATAAGGTTTAAGGTCACCAAATAGCATCGTTGAGGTCTCTGATTCCTAATATGCCATCATCATTGATACCAGAAATAGATTATGTGCCACACAGTTAGCCAGAAGGGACATATCACATGTAACTACTGGACCACTGTATTTCAGTATGCCTGTATAACTGATCAGGTTTTTACCTTTATGTGGTGCTTGAAGGTCAATAAAGCGTATACTTGTAATCGGAGGTCCAGAAATGGGTTCCACGCCCCAAACTTAGTAAGAAATGACATATCACACTTGATTATCGGATTATTAGTTGAAAATATTGTTTTTTCAAAATATCTGCTGACGGCCATCTTGGATTTTTGCCGTTTTATGCTAAACGCGACATAGCATTCATACCCAAAGTAAATACATATTACATATATTACAGCCCTATTGATTCTGGTCATTCTGGTATATCATATGTGTGTTTTGTACATAGAGAACTCTATGTATGTTAATTGTTAGATTAGTACGCCAGCGACAAAAAAAAAACATTTTTAGCGTATAAAATCAATATACCCCTGTGTCCAACTATGGCTCATAAAAAAAACTGATACCACAATTCTACTTTACGCCCACCCTAGAAATGATCAGGGGGGTTTGCTCTAACATAATATACAATCAGACTTTGTCAGTATGATGGGTTGTACCAACTCTTTAAATAAGGGTCCTACAGGAACTAGCTCTTCCACTACATCAACACAGCTAACAAACCTGCTTCAGTTAAATCACACCAAGATTGATAACAAACACTTATCTCTTCAATCACCTCGACTAATGTTCATAAATGAGCTCTGGCGACCTACTTCACCACTGCCGACACACCAGCATTCATTTCCCGTATTCCCAGACAAGTGATTTTTTCCAAATGAAACCAAATACAGACCTGCTCTTACTTTTTTAGTTAAGTTACCCTTATTTCTTCAAATGACCTTCGACAATAACCTTAAATGACCCATGGTGACCTCTTATACCACTACTGGCACTCCAACACCCATTTTTCATACTACCAGATATGTGACCTTTCCAACACTATAAAACAGACCAGACCAAACTTTTCGGTTAAATCACCCTTACCGTATCTCTTCAAATGATCTTGGGTGAGCACCTTAAATGACCCCTTGTGACCTATTCCACCCCTACCGTCACCTCAACATCTATTTTCACTACCCTCAGATAGATAACCTTTCCAACGATACCAAACACATACCTGGTCCCGCTCAGCTGAGTCATCATGGACTAAGTCAGTCTTAAGCTAACTGATTGGTTGAGACTATCACGTGTTGATCGTTAATACAGTTTGACTTTAAACAGTTTGACTTAACCATTTAAGCCCTCACGGTGCATTAAAGCATCATATAACATCCCTGAAAACGGACTTAATTTTCCTACAATGAAGGGTTTTAGAACGAAAATTTCCATGCAACTGGTTTACCAAAACATGATGATTTTCTTTAATATTTAAGCCACATCAAATCATCTTCATCCACTACAAGTCGAGAATTGCGACAGCAATTGGCGGCTTGTAGTGGATGAAGATGACAATGCGAAATTCAGGCTTGAAAGTATAGGTGCTCAAATCAACAGTAAAAACTGTTTCAAGTAGGAGCCTGCTCGGTATATACAACAGGGTTATACCCATGGGTGTTATAAAAACAAAGCCATTGACATCATTTTATTTTATATTTTATTATAAATTTTACACATTACAAAATATACGATGTGACTAAAAAAACATTGCACGTTTTGTTATAAATAGTTATCTAGGCAATGTCTTTTCACGGTGTTATAAGTGAGAATGCTGTGTAAACATTATTATTAGTATTATTATAATTCAGTGTTCTATGTCCCATGTTTCGATTGACATAATCATACATAGGGATAATTACTGTTGATATCAATATTTTCGCAAATTCTAATTCCGTACAAGAGCGATATTAGGAACAAATGTGAATTAGCAACTATAGTTAAATATACATATCACCACTGAAATGTTTATTAGAAAACATAGGTAGACAGTCTACAAGTGCAGGAGCTGCATGCTGCCATCGTGCCTATTTACTCGTACCGTGAATATAATAGCATTTACGTATAATTAGTCATCTCAAAATCAAAGGGTGGCATCTGCTATTTGAACAAGAATAGATACAACCGGATGATTCCGAGAAGAAGAATATATAATTATGTGTATGCTGATATTCACTGTATGCTTCACATGTGTGCTCATATATATATAGCAAACACAAAAATCACCCAATGAAAACACAACTTACGGCTATAGGATTAAATGAACGTATCGGGCAATCTATAAAGCGGCACGTCAATGCATCTTTTGATTCTAAAGGGATGGAGTAATAACTGATCATACATGGCTCTATTATATCATTCAAATATAAAATTATAATGTAAAGATAATATGTCAATGTACAATAATAAAAAGTGATATGAACTGTATTGATACGTGTACACCTAGCAAACACGAGACATTGAACCATTGTTGGGTTGATGTTGGGCCGACGTCGTAGACGGTGGGCCAGCATCAGCACAACATTGGTTTAATGTTTTGTGTTTGCTGGACAGGCAGGAGTGGGGCGGGGTGATATGCAACAGAGAGGAAATGTTTTAGTAATAATTCTGGACAGATACGTAGTATATAAATAACACTATCATCTACTAACGTTAGTACTAGTGGACGATTCCATTTATTCAAATTCACTTGGATTTTTAAGCACGATCTAGACTTGTTTCATATAGTCAAGAAGCCAGAGAACTATAGGTTGACCTGACTGATATAGTTTTTTTCTCTTTTGCTTTTGGGGAATAACATGCTCCAGAATCTGAAACCGGCTGGTAAATGGAGTTTATCATAGAGAATTTTTTTTAATTCAAGATGGCAGCCAAAATGGACGTCAAAATAGGGTTTTCGCAACCATAGATCTAGTTCATAAACAAATGGACCGATTTTGCAGAATTTTTTCTTTGTTTTTATGATTTCGGTCATGCTCGAGCCGGTAAACATAATTTAAAGTACCCCCAAGGTCAATTTCAAGGCCAATTCAAACGGTCAAGGTCATTTTTTACCATTTTTCGCTTTTAATCACATAATAGTGTTGTTTTGAGCTGATGTTTGCGCTAAAACACCAATACCTTATTTGAAGCATTTAATAAACTAGAATAAATTTTTGAAATGACCTTGAAGTTGACCATGGAGGGACTCGGGGCTATGTTTAATGACTCGGGCATGTCCGAAACCATACAAAACGACCCTAAGATCATCAAAATCTGTCCATTAGTTTTTTAACTAGATATATTGTTGTGAAAACGTTATTTTGACGGCCATCTCGGCGGCCATCTTGAATTTTGAAAAATGCTCAAGGGTAATCTCAATTTACCAGCTGGTTCAAGGGAGTTATTAAGCATCATAATCAAGCGAGAAAAAAACTATATCAACCAAGTCAAGGTTCAGCCTGAAAATCACCTTTTGGCTACCTGACTAATAAGTGTAAATGAAGCTGGGTTTCGACAGTAATTTACGGCTGGTTTATGTATAATAATAACATTTAAATTGTAATGGCAATAAAACACCACAATAAAACACAAGAGATGTATCCAGTTTCATGTCTGACTCCTCTTGAAGAACAGGAAAATTGCTTCTCGACATTATTTATACACATTTGATGTGTATCTGGTGCATTGCAATTTTTTTATCGTGAAATCTCCCATACAACCAAGGGATATCTCCCCACACGATTAAATACTAAATAAAGTATCAAGTGCATAATAATTATATAATAATGTTAAGAAAAGTGTCAAAAGAAAAATACGCCTTTAGAAATAATTTGATTCTATTTGTAAATGTCACAATCAATTTCCGAAATATCGGTTCATAATATAATATTAAATGTCAGGAACAATTTTGTAAAAACTTATCATGGCGAGATTTGTTCTGACAGTAGTGTTGTTTTTACCACTGACAACAATGGTTTCAAACAATGCCTGTCTATAAAATCTATGTTTCTTCGTCACGGAAGGCGTGTTGATTCTACTCTAATTTTAGCTGGAGAACAGTCGTGTGTCGAATATATAAGGCACAATACAATATACCACAATGATAAATAACAAATGCATAGAAGGCACGCACCACAGAAAACAATAAGTACTTTCTGGACTGTTGCAGAAAAAGTCACATTTTACTACCATGATACTCAAGGGTTGATGTGTGAACTACTTGAAATAATGCAAGATACCCCAGCAACCAGTGTTGGGTTAATGTTGGTCAGCCGTCTGCGACGTCGGCCCAACATTAAACCAACATTGTTTTAACACGTTTTTTTTGTTTACTGGGTCGTTTCGTTAATCGCCAGGGGAGCATTTAGCAGTTGACCAAGGTCTCAGTTTACTGATCTCATAACGACACCAATTCAGAATAGTTCCCTGAGGGGTACACGACGCTGTAGCGACGTTGATTTACCGTCGCTTATACAACGTGACCAGAGTAGTAGTGACCACATACGAATGGCAGTATACATTCACAGACAGCTACACTGTTTCCTTTACACGTTAAGTAAGTCAAGGTTGCTTTACACGGAGAACGCCAGAACATTCCTTAGTATCATAAAATAAACATGATAAATACCAAATTAGTGCGATAAGATTATCATACATGATTCTATCAGGCTCCGTATTTTGTCTGAGATTGCTCTGTAACATTTCTTTGGTTTGATTGACAATTTAATTTGACCCTTTAGGCGCTAAGCACGATTATAATCGCTCTTAATACATTTTATTAGTAGATTAAATCATTAACTTCCTGGTCTCAAATTAAACCAATTATGAGTATATATCAACCACTTAAAATTGTTGGTCGCGCTAGCGAGACACAACATCAAGTGGGTGAAAAAAATACCTGGATAACTTCCCGGCAAACACAAAACCTTTGTAAAACAATTATACAATGTTGGGTCAACGTCGGTTAGCGGGTAAAGTGTTAAATGGTAATGTATACGACTCTTATTTGAGTGACACTTATTTGAGACTTATTTGAGTGACACACTGAAATGTAAACTGAATAATAAATAAATTTGAACATTGACACACACTCATCACACTATTCCCTGTGATATAGTACTAGTAGGCCAGCAAACACAAAACATTTGTATAACATTTATACAATGTTGGACCAACGTCGAGAAAGCACCACCTGGTGAATAACTATAAACATGCTTCAAAGTGGGCCACAGCTTTAATTCAATTGAAATATTTTATGTAATTCAAATTTGTTACGCTCATGAAAATACATGTATTAGTAATTCATACATTCAGTATGCCTGTATAACTGATCAGGTTTTGACCTTTATGTGGTGCTTGAAGGTCAAAAAAGCGTATACTTGTAATCGGAGGTCCAGAAATGGGTTCCACGCCCCAACATTAGTAAGAAATGACATATCACACTTGATTATCGGATTATTAGTTGAAAATATTGTTTTTTTCAAAATGTCTGCTGACGGTCATCTTGGATTTTCGCCGTTTTCTGCTAAACGCGACATAGGAATCATACCCAAAGTAAATACATATTACATATATTACAGCCCTATTGATTTTGGTCATTCTGGTATATCATATGTGTGTTATGTACATAGAGAACTCTATGTATGTTAATTGTTAAGATTAGTACGCCAGCGATTAAAAAAACATTTTTAGCGTATAAAATCAATATACCCCTGTGTCCAACTATGGCTCATAAAAAACTGATACCACAATTCTACTTTACGCCCACCCTAGAAATGATCAGGGGGGTTTGCTCTAACATAATATACAATCAGATTTTGTCAGTATGATGGGTTGTAAATGAAATGAATCGGGCTTTAGGCCACTTTTGTGCACATATAGGCTAAACTGGGCCAGGAGAACCTCTTGAGGATGGTGAGATGATTGAGATGACACTGTCCTCCAGACACAGGATTCGAAATTCGAGCCCTGGCGGTCTGAGGCCGAGCACGCTACCTCTCGGTCACGGAGGCTCCCAACAATACTAACTTTCACACGTGGATGGGGAAGAAACATTTTTTTGTTTCTTTGAAACCGCCGAGACCGGGAAGCGAACCCCGAACTCTGGCGTGAAAGGCAGCGGTGCTAACCACTACCCTAGGGCCCCCGCCCATGATGGGTTGTACCAACTCATTAAATAAGGGTCCTACAGGAACTAGCTCTTCCACTACATCAACACAGATAACAAACCTGCTTCAGTTAAATCACACCAAGATTGATAACAAACACTTATCTCTTCAATCACCTCGACTCTCTTAAATGAGCTCTGGCGACCTACTTCACCACTGCCGACACCCCAGCATTCATTTCCCATATAAGTGATTTTTCCAATGAAACCAAATACAGACCTGCTCTTACTTTTTTAGTTAAGTTACCCTTATTTCTTCAAATGACCTTCGACAATAACCTCAAATGACCTATGGTGACCTATTATACCACTACTGGCACTCAACACCCATTTTTCATACTACCAGATATGTGACCTTTCCAACACTATAAAACAGACCAGGCCAAACTTTTCGGTTAAATCACCGTTACCGTATCTCTTCAAATGATCTTGGGTGAGCACCTTAAATGACCTCTTGTGACCTATTCCACCCCTACCGTCACCTCAGCATCTATTTTCACTACCCTCAGATAGATAACCTTTCCAACGATACCAAACACATACCTGGTCCCGCTCAGCTGAGTCATCATGGACTAAGTCAGTCTTAAGCTAACTGATTGGTTGAGACTATCACGTGTTGATAGTTAATACAGTTTGATTTTAAACAGTTTGACTTAACCATTTAGGCCCTCACGGTGCATTAAAGCATCATATAACATCCCTGAAAACGGACCTAATTTTCCTTCAATGAAGGGTTTTAGAACGAAAATTTCCATGCAACTGGTTTACCAAAACATGATGATTTTCTTTAATATTTAAGCCACATCAAATCATCTTCATCCACTACAAGTCGAGAATTGCGACAGCAATTGGCGGCTTGTAGTGGATGAAGATGACAATGCGAAATTCAGGCTTGAAAGTATAGGTGCTCAAATCAACAGTAAAAACTGTTTCAAGTAGGAGCCTGCTCGGTGTATACAACAGGGTTATACCCATGGATGTTATAAAAACAAAGCCATTGACATCATTTTATTTTATATTTTATTATAAATTTTACACATTACAAAATATACGATGTGACTAAAAAAACATTGCACGTTTTGTTATAAATAGTTATCTAGGCAATGTCTTTTCACGGTGTTATAAGTGAGAATGCTGTGTAAACATTATTATTAGTATTATTATAATTCAGTGTTCTATGTCCCATGTTTCGATTGACATAATCATACTAGGGATAATTACTGTTGATATCAATATTTTCGCAAATTCTAATTCCGAACAAGAGCGATATTAGGAACAAATGTGAATTAGCAACTATAGTTAAATATACATATAACCACTGAAATGTTTATTAGAAAAGATAGGTAGACAGTCTACAAGTGCAGGAACTGCATGCTGCCATCGTGCCTATTTACTCGTACCGTGAATATAATAGCATTTACGTATAATTAGTCATCTCAAAATCAAAGGGTGGCATCTGCTATTTGAACAAGAATAGATACAACCGGATGATTCCGAGAAGAAGAATATATAATTATGTGTATGCTGATATTCACTGTATGCTTCACATGTGTGCTCATATATATATAGCAAACACAAAAATCACCCAATGAAAACACAACTTACGGCTACAGGATTAAATGAACGTATCCGTCAATCTATAAAGCGGCACGTCAATGCATCTTTTGATTCTAAAGGGATGGAGTAATAACTGATCATACATGGCTCTATTATATCATTCAAATATAAAATTATAATGTAAAGATAATATGTCAATGTACAATAATAAAAAGTGATATGAACTGTATTGATACGTGTACACCTAGCAAACACGAGACATTGAACCAATGTTGGGTTGATGTTGGGCCGACGTCGTAGACGGTGGGCCAGCATCAACACAACATTGGTTTAATGTTTTGTGTTTGCTGGACAGGCAGGAGTGGGGCGGGGTGATATGCAACAGAGAGGAAATGTTTTAGTAATAATTCTGGACAGATACGTAGTATATAAATAACACTATCATCTACTAACGTTAGTACTAGTGGACGATTCCATTTATTCAAATTCACTTGGATTTTTAAGCACGATCTAGACTTGTTTCATATAGTCAAGAAGCCAGAGAACTATAGGTTGACCTGACTGATATAGTTTTTTTCTCTTTGATTCTGGGGAATAACATGCTCCAGAATCTGAAACCGGCTGGTAAATGGAGTTTATCATTGAGAATTTTTTTTAAATCAAGATGGCAGCCAAAATGGACGTCAACATAGGGTTTTCGCAACCATAGATCTAGTTCATAAACAAATAGACCGATTTTGCAGATTTTTTTCTTTGTTTTTATGATTTCGGTCATGCTCGAGCCGGTAAACATAATTTAAAGTACCCCAAGGTCAATTTCAAGGCCAATTCAAACGGTCAAGGTCATTTTTTACCATTTTTCGCTTTTAATCACATAATAGTGTTGTTTTGAGCTGATGTTTGCGCTAAAACACCAATACCTTATTTGAAGCATTTAATAAACTAAAATAAATTTCACTTGTTGAAATGACCTTGAAGTTGACCTTGGAGGGACTCGGGGCTATGTTTAATGACTCGGGCATGTCCGAAACCATACAAAACGACCCTAAGATCATCAAAATCTGTCCATTAGTTTTTTAACTAGATATATTGTTGTGAAAACGTTATTTTGACGGCCATCTCGGCGGCCATCTTGAATTTTGAAAAATGCTCAAGGGTAATCTCAATTTACCAGCTCGTTTATGTTCAAGGGAGTTATTAAGCATCATAATCAAGCGAGAAAAAAAACTATATCAACCAGGTCAAGGTTCAGCCTGAAAATCAACTTTGGCTACCTGACAAATAAGTGTAAATGAAGCTGGGTTTCGACAGTAATTTACGGCTGGTTTATGTATAATAATAACATTTAAATTGTAATGGCAATAAAACACCACAATAAAACACAAGAGATGTATCCAGTTTCATGTCTGGCTCCTCGTGAAGAACAGGAAAATTGCTTCTCGACATTATTTATACGCATTTGATGTGTATCTGGTGCATTGCAATTTTTTTATCGTGAAATCTCCCATACAATCAAGGGATATCTCCCCACACGATTAAATGCTAAATAAAGTATCAAGTGCATAATAATTATATAATAATGTTAAGAAAAGTGTCAAAAGAAAAATACGCCTTCAGAAATAATTTAATTCTATTTGTAAATGTCACAATCAATTTCCGAAATATCGGTTCATAATATAATATTAAATGTCAGGAACAATTTTGTAAAAACTTATCATGGCGAGATTTGTTCTGACAGTAGTGTTGTTTTTATCACTGACAACAATGGTTTCAAACAATGCCTGTCTATAAAATCTATGTTTCTTCGTCACGGAGGGCGTGTTGATTCTACTCTTAATTTTAGCTAGAGAACAGTCGTGTGTCGAATATATAAGGCACAATACAATATACCACAATGATAAATAACAAAGGCATAGAAGGCACGCACCACAGAAAACAATAAGTACTTTCTGGACTGTTGCAGAAAAAGTCACATTTTACTACCATGATACTCAAGGGTTGATGTGTGAACTACTTGAAATAATGCAAGATACCCCAGCAACCAGTGTTGGTTTAATGTTGGTCAGCCGTCTGCGACGTCGGCCCAACATTAAACCAACACGTTTTTTTTGTTCGCTGGGTCGTTTCGTTAATCGCCAGGGGAGCATTTAGCAGTTGACCAAGGTCTCAGTTTACTGCTCTCATAACGACACCAATTCAGAATAGTTCCCTGAGGGGTACACGACGCTGTAGCGACGTTGATTTAACGTCGCTACAACGTGACCAGAGTAGTAGTGACCACATACGAGTGGCAGTATACATTCACAGACAGCTACACTGTTTCCTTTACACGTTAAGTAAGTCAAGGTTGCTTTACACGGAGAACGCCAGAACATTCCTTAGTATCATAAAATAAACATGATAAATACCAAATTAGTGCGATAAGATTATCATACATGATTCCATCAGGCTCCGTATTTTGTCTGAGATTGCTCTGTAACATTTCTTTGGTTTGATTGACAATTTAATTTGACCCTTTAGGCGCTAAGCACGATTATAATCGCTCTTAAAACATTTTATTAGTAGATTAAATCCCCAACTTCCTGGTCTCAAATTAAACCAATTATGAGTATATATCAACCACTTAAAATTGTTGGTCGCGCTAGCGAGAAACAACATCAAGTGGGTGAAAAAAATACCTGGATAACTTACCAGCAAACACGAAACCTTTGTAAAACAATTATACAATGTTGGGTCAACGTCGGTTAGCGGGTAAAGTGTTAAACGATAATGTATACGACTCTTATTTGAGTGACACTCATTTGAGACTTATTTGAGTGACACACTGAAATGTAAACTGAATAAGAAACAGTTAATAAATTTGAACATTGACACACACTCATCACAATATTCCCTGTGATAAAGTACTAGTAGGCCAGCAAACACAAAACATTTGTATAACATTTATACAATGTTGGACCAACGTCGAGATAGACAGAATAAGCACCACCTGAAGAATAACTATAAACATGCTTCAAAGTGGGCCACAGCCTTAATTCAATTGAAATATTTTATGTAATTCAAATTTGATAGATTTTTCAGACAAACTTTTTTTACAGCAACGCACTGCAAAAGGCGGGGTTCAGGCATATGCCTACACTTTACACAGATCAAGAGTTCATGTTTTAAAATTTAGTATAATTTACTTCTTCACACAGTTTGCATTGATTTGAATACTTTGTATAATCAAATTGCGTAATGTGAAAATATCAACGTATTTCTTTTGTGTTTCCTATTCAAAACATCATTTATTGAAAGTAATGCTAAATATGCCAACTAAATAGGAAATCTATCTTCCTTGTGGAAGTGTCATCTATGCCACTCGTTTGAATGTCAGTTACAGCACTCCAGCTTCAAGGGTGCATTATCATATACAATCATATCAAATTATCTATTCATATGTATTGTTATTCCATTATCCTATATACAAAATGATGATGAGTTTATTTTTATAATGGACGGTTCACTGCAGTATGATACACATGTCTATATACAACTTCTCATTTTTGCTTAGAATGACTTTGCTTCTGTTGCGATCCTTTGCTGTACGTTTTTTGTTGAACAGAACATCACCATTTATTAACTGATCATATCAATATTTTAATAATTATTTTGTCACATCATTTCGAAAGGCAAGGCGGTTTCTAATCAGGTACAGCACCATATAATGTGGCATATTTGGTCACCTTGCTCTTAAATGGTCGTATCCCGCACTAAAAGTGGCATATACAACACTTTAAGATCAATGTGGTCTATTGTAAATTAACCATTTGCAACATGGAATACCATCGCCGCTTATAACATATACTACTTCCAAATCTGTAATTAAGTATATCACGACACAAAATGTTCAAATTTGACTTAAATATAAATTCATTCAGCAAAATACAAGCTAACATCATTGTGTTCTTAATAACAATAATAATTGTAATAATAATTTACATATTAGTAGAACATTTTAGAAAAACAAGTGTGATAAACAATCAGAGATGTTTCTATTCGTTATATTTGTCTCTCAGACAGGGAGTTTGAAGGAGAAATGAACATTGGATTTGTTAGATTGGCATTTTATATGTTTTGATTTAAATTGTACACACATTTAACCCTTTAACCGCCGGTGCCGCATATATTCACGTTTTCATTTTCTATTACCACATTGAGTACCACATTTTAAATATGTTAAAAATAAAATGAGACATCAACCACCAAGATTTGAAAAGAGTTGACCTCCATTTTGTCAAATCTGAATAATTTTCACTCACTTGAAGTTGTGGATTGCCTCAGCGAGACACAACTTCAAGTGGGTCAAAATTCAAATTGAAGAATTTGGCTGTTAAAGGGTTAAGTTTTAACCACTTGAAGTTGTGTGTCACGGTAGCGGGACACAACTTCAAATGGGTGAATTTTTTTTTATATAACTTAGCGCTTTAACCCTCACAATGCTGAAATATTTTGTATAAAACATGGAGACCAAAGGGTTTCTTTCAATTTGCAATCATCATAAATGTCTTAGCTAGCTCTTTCCGCTTCATTTTAATAACTATTTTATGGGTCTACGACCATTATAAATATTACAATTCTTTCAGTGCGGGGACCGTCTTTATACGTCAGAATCTGACGTCTACAGACGTCAGGTTCTGGCGTATAAAGACGGTCCACGTCTACAGACGTCAGGTTCTGGCGTATAAAGACGGTCCTCAGACTGAAAGGGTTAATTATTTGATTGACTGAGCACCTACAGCAAACAACATTGAGAGACCCTGGAAACGCCCTTGAAAGGCTGTATTAAGGTCCAGCACCACAGCGGTTAGAAATACGCATATCACCAAGGGCACACTGTCATGGTAACTACATGTATATAGTGGTACAAACATTTTGTAGTTTCATTTACATCCAGTACAAAATAGTATATGGCGTACAAATTAATGTGGGTTGTCTACTCAAATCTGAACACTCAGGTTATATTTACCACAATCACCCGAGAGCGGGGGGGGGGGGGGGGGGTTAGAACAAAACCATATTGTTCTTCTACATTTTGATCAACCTAAGCAGACTGTATGTGATGTCAGACAAAACATATTTTTGTTCAAATAAATACATACGAAAATGACAAAATGTGAAAAGGTCAATCTTGTTATCAGTCATTGATTATCACGGATATCACCTGTACCACGCAATAGCACGAAGTGGACGATGTATTAAAATAACTATGACTGGCTATGTTTGTTATTATGTACATAATGCATATACTGGATGAACACATATATTTGTTGATTGAATATAATTATGGTACGCAATATTCAAGTAGCGACGAGATGAACAAATATAAGAAATATTATGTAGTATGCAAAGATTTGTCTGTACAAATTCATAATTTAATTTTAAACATTTCAAATAATAATAGAATGTGAGGCATTAATAAATTTGATGAGATTATCGCTCTTTATATAATCACGCCTACGCTCGAGATATGTCGCTCTTCTGCAGTAGAGGATGATGCCTTACTCTTGTGTAAACATGAGTATGCAGTCTTACAATCATTTAGATATTTGCCGACCTAACTACATTTGTATACAGTGTGAAAGTGTCACTCAGTGGCATGTACATTTACAATGTGTGTAAGTGTTATTCAGAGGCATCCACTCTGTCACATTTACAAATGTCACTAAGTGGCATCCACTATGTCACATTTACAAATGTCATGAAGTGGCATCCACTATGTCACATTTACAAATGTCACGAAGTGGCATCCACTATGTCACATTTACAAAATAATGTCACTCGGTGGCATCCACTATGTCACATTTACAAATGTCGCTCAGCAGCATCCACTATGTAATATTTACAGATGTCCCTCAGTGCCATCCACTATGTCATATTTACAAATGTCACTCAGTGGCATCCACTATGTAATATTTACAGATGTCACTCAGTGCCATCCACTATGTCACATTTACAAATGTCACTCAGTGGCATCCACTATGTCACATTCACAAATGTCACTCAGTGGCATCCACTAGGCCCCTATGTCACTTTCACAAATGTCACTCAGTGGCATCTACTCCATCACATTGACACATTGTACTCAGTGGCATCCACCCTGTCACATTTAGAAGTGTCACTCAGTGGAATCCACCCTGTCAAATTTAGAGGTGTCACTCAGTGGCATCCACTCTGCCACATTTTCAAATGTCACTTAGTAGCATCCACTGTCCCATTTTAAGTGTCACTGAGTGACACCAACCCTGTTACATTTACAAGTGTCACTGAGTGGCATCCACCCTGTCACATTTACAAGTGTCACTGAGTGGCATCCACCCTGTTACATTTACAAGTGTCACTGAGTGGCATCCACCCTGTCACATTTACAAGTGTCACTGAGTTGCATCCACCCCGTCACATTTACCAGTGTCACTGAGTGGCATCCACCCTGTCACATTTACAAGTGTCACTGAGTGGCATCCACCCTGTCACATTTACAAGTGTCACTGAGTGGCATCCACCCTGTCACATTTACAAATGACAATGAGTGGCATTCATTCTGTCCATTTTAATTACAAGGTGATGCATTATAACATTGTTTGTATAACATGAACATTGACTATATTATCTTACTTTATTTTTTGTTTTAGTAACGCAAGATAAATTAACTATTAACTTCCTCATATCATAATTTTTGTGTCGTGTATAGAGAAATATACATTAGCAGCAGGAGACTAAAATTTTCTTGTGCCACAATTAACTCTTTTGACTTAAAAATGTAACATTCGTGTAAACACTTACCCAAGTTTACCAAAGTTTATAACTCTTCAGATCTTCGAAACAACATGCAGGGAAAAAACATAATCAATTAATAGAATTTAACCTGTATATATTTTCAACAGTCTAATAAAAATTATCTTGGATATAATAATTCTTTAAAAAAATGCATACATTATTTGACAGTGTTCAATTTTTTTAGTATTGTTTTAAAATGTCGCTCATACCTCTCAAAACTAAGAGGTTGTCTAAAACACGCTCGAAAGAAAACACCAGGAATGGCAAATACTATCATTTTAACAGGGAATATAGATTGAAAATGATAAAGATGTGAATATTTTGTAAGTTTGCATACAAATCTTTGAAAGAAATCGATCATCAAATCAAGTAGGCCTAATGTCGAGTTATAATGGAGTCTGTTGAGTTTCGGAGCGCTAAACAGACTTTTATGAGTCTGGTTTTCAGGTAGTACAGTCACGGTTACACACGTTTGCTGTTTACAGTAACTATGACGGCGACTAACTTAACCCTTTAACCGCCGGTGCCGCATATATTCGGGTTTTCATTCTTTTAGCACATTAAGTACCACATTTAAATATGTTAAAGATAAAATGTGACATCAACCAGCAAGACTTGAAAAGAGTTGACCTCCATTTTGTCAAATCTGAATAATTTTCACTCACATGAAGTTGTGGATCGCGTCAGCGAGACACAACTGCAAGTGGTTGAAAATTCAGATTGAATAATTTGGCGGTTAAAGCACACATCACATATCCAGCAAGCACGAGAAGTCCACTAAAGGCTGGTTCAATGGTCGGTCAGCGTCGCCGACGGTGGGCCAACATTGAACCAAAACTTTGGTGAAAGTCTCGTGTCTGCTGGGTAGATGAAGTGTGCCTTCATGGATTCACATGAGTCTTGAATGTTCTAATTCAAAATAAATATTGCCATTCACTTGAGTTTCAGACTGAAAGTGGCTGTTTTGTACATGACTAAAAAGGATGTGGGATAAAATCCACATGCGAAATCATCTAATCTACTTACAAAAGCTAGGATTATCTACAATCTAAACAGCCTATAAGGCACATTTGCATCTTGGCAGATTCAATATTCAATTTGATTACGCAGTTGTCCCTTATTTGAAAGGTGACTGCGTGGTATAGAAATATTTGGCGAGAAATGAATAATGATGTGACGATATGTTATACAATGAGACGAGAATGAAGCAGAGTTATTAGTGTTTTGTCTTACAATTCCAAGTAGTCCTTTCGTAGTAGTCCATTCAAGAAAAACGATAGTTTCTTGAGCACATAAATTGGCTCTTGTTCTATGTTGGCACACGACGTCAATGCAAGGCTGTTTGAGTTTTCAATCAGCTGTTTTGACGTTGAGTCAGAGCTTACACATGTTATGCCAGCCTGAGGGGATAATACTCCTGGCAAGATTTAGTTCTTTATGTAATGAACAATCTATGTAACTCCAGCATTTAATATCATTGGTTTGAAATTAATACTGTGAAAACATACATTCCGTCATTTCCTCAACAGCACTTGCAAGGTCCAATTCTGGCACGAAGTACTACTTACTTACTGCTCATAGCAGTCACTGTTGTCTAGCACCACTTAATAAGCTTCTACTGAATCAGTGGTTTTGATTTAAAAGATATTGTTCTGATTCAGTATACCAGCACTTATGCAAAATGTTATAAGTCCTACTTCTTGAACATACACCTCGGTAGAGTGAGTGCTATACGTGTCACTCTAATGCGTGACACTATAGCACTTTATGTCAAAAGGACATAAGGTTAACCCATTTGGAACACGTTTGATAGCTTTGCATGCTCACTAAGCACCTGAATGTTTCATCCGAGACAATTAATGACCAGTGTGACAATGTTGAGTGCTGCTTCTGAGATTTTCTGAATGGTTGGGTCAGCGAGGTTGACACACTAAGACCCACGATGAACAGCACACATAACATCTGTAAAAAATAATAGTCTTAGTTATTAACTCGCACACTATATTTAATGAAAACATGTTTTTCAGCACAATTAATTTTTTACTGAAACAAACTTTTTCATTGCCCAATAATATTTTGTTAAATGGGAACTGTGTATTAAGATTATCCAAAACCTAAATGTATAATTATTTTCAATGACCTAACATTTTTCATTGTGGCATCTGGTGAAAATTATTCAAAACTATGTGCTAACAGTTGCTTACTGAAATCAATTCAAACACAAATTTCACATTTACAGAGTTACTTATCTGAATGAAGAAATGTTTCAAAGTTGTTTTTCATATTGTCATCAATCAACAAAAAATGT
The DNA here is from genome assembly GCA_964017125.1 of Flabesymbios commensalis. NCBI lineage: Eukaryota > Metazoa > Annelida > Polychaeta > Terebellida > Flabelligeridae > Flabesymbios > Flabesymbios commensalis. The sequence continues at coordinate 44,538,880 of OZ024905.1, forward strand.
CTGTAATCATTCTACATATTTATGTTGGGTGCTCACAGCTAAGTTATATAAGTCTTTCTTCTGGTGGTTGTTTCAGCACGTTTCCCATCTCTACACGTGAGCCATACATCTCCTGCCTGCTGGGGCTGTAGGTACCACGAGTCGCCCGCTTGTTACGAGCCATCATCACCACGACAATAATTACTGAAAAAAAACACCAACAATACATGCTTACTAGTGTCATTAACCTTTAGAACAATGATGTCGACTACAATAGACATTCGCTGTTTTTATTAGCACCTGTATAATCAGTTGCTAGAAATAAAATATGCTTTCAATCCTTAAACACTGATATATGTTGGGACTTAAATTTCACAAAAAACACAAAATTTCAGCCACTTGAAGTTGTGGCTCGCGGTAGCGAGACACAATTTCAAGTGGCTGAAAATTTAAATTTATTTGCTCAGTGCTCTAGGGGTTAAATAGGCGATCATGACAAATGAAAGATACAATTTAAAAACTCACATGAAAAGCTGCAATGTGTATCAATGTCGTTATGTGTTGGTTGTTGAAAATATGATAACTAAAAGCAAATGTTTGTTTTAAACTTTAAATATTAATATTCGCAGAAAATTTGGATTTTGAGAGTAGAAAATCCAGCATACTTTGCACATTCAAAAAGGACTATGCTAGTGTAAAATAAAATGCTAAACATAATAATACAACTAAGTCTTACAAACAAATACAAATAATAATCATCAAAAGTTCGGTCAACTCAATAGGGCTGACCAATCAGCATCTTAAACATACAATTTTGGTGGTTTTCCAGATTAAACTTAGCTTAAAGTGTATGGACTAAATTCTCCCCCCCCCCCCCCCCCCTGACTATCGATACATGTCATTGTTATGTCAGAAAGCTGTAAGAAAAGCTGTTACCTTTAAACCAATAAAACTATAAGCGAAGTAATACTAAAGCAGTCATGTTAGATTTTATTGATACAAAATGTTCCACTGTTATTAATTATCGCTAGCTTTACTGATGAAAACCTTTCTGAGCTAATATTTTGTTAGTGGGGAATGAGAAACACTAATAAATACGTAAAAACTCAGCATTATATTACCAGAAATACATTAAGTATTCTTGGTGCAGTGCCAGAACTAACTATGTGCAATAAAACTAAAAACACTAGATAAGAAACTGTAAATACAAGACTACATAAGTCCAGGAGCTCCCGCGACGAATTAGAATTAGATTTAAGCAATTTTGTGTAGGGTTTGTAATGTAGTCCCAGGCTAGGTCTAAAATCAAGACGCAAGACAACTAGGTCTAAGAAGCTCAGTCTAAGAGTAAGATAAGAACTAGACAGTCTGTCAGAGATTGCAAACCTCCATTTGAATTAATGATCCTAATCAGTATCCCAGTAATGGTCTACCTATCTGGCACGGTTTACCTGATATCAGGCCAATCAAGGTAACTAATAGCTGATTTACGGTCATTTTGAATTTGATATAAACTAGTTAAAAACTTAGGGTGCATCCTCCCCCGAAACCTCAAATTTTGTTTTATAGTAATGGACTAACATCTAGCACGGTTTACCAAATATCGGTCATGTGAAAGTGAATAATGGCCTAAAGGCGGCCATTTTGAATTTGATCAAGTCGAAATTTTCCAAGATGCATCCTCAGCTGAAATCTCACATTTCATTCTATAGTAATGGTCTAGCCATCTAGCACGGTTTACCAAATATCGCCCCTGTGAAAGTGAATAATGGCCGATAGGAGGCCATTTTGAATTTGATCAAGTCAAAATTTTTCAAGATGCATCCTCTCCTGAAATCTCACAATTTGTTTTATAGTAATGGTCTAGCCATCTAGTACGGTTACCAAATAACAGCTATGTGAAAGTGAATAATGGCCGATAGGCGGCCATTTTTAATTTGATTCAGTCAATTTTTTTCAAGATGCATCCTCTCTTGTAATCTCACATTTTGTTTTATAGTAATGGTCCAGCTATCTAACACGGTTTACCAAATATCAGCAATGTGAAAGTAAATAGTGGCCGATAGGCGGCCATTTTGAATTCGATTGAGTCGAAAGTTTTTAAAAGGCATACTCTCCCGAAACGTCACATTTTGTTTTATAGTAATGGTCTAGCTATCTAGCACGGTTTACCTGATATCAGGCCTATCGAGGTAAATAATGCTGATTGTCGGCCATTTTGAATTCGTAAGTTAAAAATTTTCAGGGTGCATCCTCCCCAGAAAACTCACACTTTGTTTTATAGTAATCAGGTAATGGTCTAGCCATCTAGCACGGTTTACCAAATATCAGCCATGTGAAAATGAATAATGGCCGAAAAGGCGGCCATTTTAAATTTGATCAAGTCAAATTTTTTCAAGATGCATCCTCATCTGAAATCTCACATTTTGTTTTACAGTAATGGTCTAGCCATCTAGCTCGGTTGACCAAATAACGGCCATGTGAAAGTGAATAATGGCCGATAAGCAGCCATTTTGAATTTTATCGAGTCAAATTTTTTCAAGATGCATCCTCTCCTGAAATCACACATTTTGTTTTATAGTAATGGTCTAGCCATCTAGCACGGTTTACCAAATAACGGCCATGTGAATGTGAATAATGGCTGATTAGCGGCCATTTTGAACTTGGACGAGTTGAATTTTTTCAAAATGCATCCTCTCCTGAAGCCTTACAATTTGTTTTATAGTAATGGTGTAGATATCTTGAGCGGTTTTCATGATATTCCACAATATCAGGCCTGTCGAGGTGAATAATGGCTGATAGGCGGCCATTTTAAATTTTATCAACTTCAATTTTTTCAAGATGCATCCTCTCCTGAAACCTTACAATTTATTTGATATTAATGGTGTAGCTATCTTGAGCGGTTTTCATGATATTCCGCAATATCAGGCCTGTCGAGGTGAATAATGGCCGATAGGCGGCCATTTTTAATTTTATCGACTTGAAATTTTTCAAGATGCATCCTCTCCTGAAACCTCACAATTTGTTTTATAGTAATGGTGTAGCTATCTTGAGCGGTTTTCATGATATTCCGCAAAATCTTTCAGTCGGATTTACCGATGTTATAAATTAGGTCAAAGTGCTGGGTCAACTTCAAGGTCAAGGTCCAAAAACCTGAAAAGGCACAACTAGGGACCTTAGAGAACATGTATGTGCAATATGACTGTCATCGGCCCAGTACTTTTCGAGATCTGCTCCGGAAACGAAGTGCGCGTCAAAACGTCTAAATAGGTCATAGTTCTGAACCAGAAGTAGGTCAAAGTTCAAATACCCCAAAAGGCACAACTAGACCCCCTAGGGGTGTTGTGTGTAAAATTTGAAGACAATCGGACAAGTACTTTCAGAGATATGCTCCGGAAACGAATTGTTTACGGACGGCCCAACGGCCCAACGGCCCAACGCCGTCACATCATCATTTTCTCCTCTGCAACCTTGCGTATTGAATTCAGATTAAAAATATTTTAACCCGTCCATTAGCCACCTGGAAGTAACCCACATACCAAAAATTGTTATCCTAGCTTATTTTCTCACAAAGTTATAGGCAAAAGAAGAGGCCAAAAAAAAACGGAGGTAGAATCCATAGCTCCCTTCGCTCACCTACGGTGACGGCGGGAGCTAATAACATTACAAAAACAGAGTAGGCAGCCCTTCAGCTGCTCACGTTGAATGGTTTTCACCCATTTGAAGTTAGAATTGCAGACAGGATTTCCACTTCAAATGAATGGACAAGACTGAGAGAAAAAGTCTCTTCACTTTCAGAATATTCAACATAAAATATTTTGTAATTCGAAGTCTGAGAATACATGAGATACGACCGTGTCAAGACCTGGCAGCACAGATAGCATTATTTTCAATGTCATCACATAAGGATCAAAGGGTTCTCCACATGTTACAGATAAGACCCATTTATCCCTGATAAACAGTTTAAGCAATCATATATGTATACTGAGCTTTTAAACATAATCGTTTACCCTTTTAACCGCCAAATTATTCAATTTGAATTTTCACCCACTTAAGTTGTGTCTCGCTGACGCGATCCACAACTTCAAGTGAGTGAAAATTATTCAGATTTGACAAAATGGAGGTCAACTCGTTTCAAATCTTGCTGATTGATGTCACATTTTATCTTTAACATTTAAAATGTGGTACTTAATGTACTAATGAAAAATGAAAACCCGAATATATGCGGCACCGGCGGTTAAAGAGTAATGTAGTAAGTTGAATTGTATCACAGCATTCACATGGACACTATTTTTAAATAGGACTTGGCAAAACTAGTAAACCATTCTTGCAATCCAAAATGGGAAAGGCCCTTCACAAGTTTTGTTCCATCAGAAGTACACATATTTGAATTTTTCTGAATTTCCCGCCAAACCACCCTACATGTATGTGCTGCTCACAGTGAATTCGGTGAGGTAATAAAGACGCACATTCTCAATTCTTAAGACAAAAGCAAGTTGTTTGTATAATGAAATAGAAATATAACTTATAAATAGATAACCAAATTAGCTTATTTCTAAGTAACATTACTTAGATAGAGTCAACAAACACAAATGTTCTTACCACATGTCACACCAGGCTTATGTTTGTCTTGAGTGACCGGTCTATATAAGAAGAGTGCAATTAAACTTCCATTGAAATCTAAGACCTTTTCCTGTTAGGTCCCGTATAATTACATAATGGGTTTCAAGAAAATGTCAATCAAAACAAAGTGATAATGAAATTGATAAAAAAAATAGTTTTTGATAGCTTCACAGTCAACGTGAGAATGTTATTAGAAGATTTTGAAATTTTCAAGTAGAACTATTTTATGTCAGCCGAAGCTGAAAATTGCGTTAGCTCACTTTCGAAGGTATGAAAAATACACTTGGCAATATAGCACTACAATGAGTAAAACACTATTATATTTAAAACAACTCCTTCTCTAATTTATTTTGACATTCAAAAACAAGGTCGGAAAAGTGTTGAGTACCTACCACTTGCAAAATTGCACTACAGATTGCTTTGACTATTATTGTGAATTCTGGTGATTATGACAGGACGCTGAATGTGCGGGTATACATGGGTGTATGGCCAATATATGTAATTGGTGAAACTGGTAGCTCATACTACGGCTGTGAACACATAATCCGGTCACAATACAAGGGGTGATGCCTTACCTATTAATAAAATAAGGGCAGCCACAAGCGGTACTGCGATCACAGCTATGGAAACACCACTGCTACCCCCGGTCTGCAAACATGCGTTAGTCAGTGCTTCACAACTGCTAAAGATCAGAGAGGGTGCATTGCTCAAGTGCAACGTCAAAACGCGGTAACTGCTCACTTGAAAAGTGAGCAGTTACCGCGTTTTAACGTTGCACTGCGATTAGGAGAGGAAGGGTGGTCAACAATGGTCTGACCGGGGAATCCCCCAGCGGTAGCGGCATCCAAGGAAGCCAACACCACATCAACATCTTACAGGCGGCATCATCCACGTAACTCATGTAAATTAACCCTCCGAGTGCTGCAATGTTCTAAATCTACTCAACTTATACGTTGACTCATCAATGATAATGCTGATAAACGTGGTGGTTTTTAGGCTTATGGATTAATTTCCTGATTTGAAATTTATGTCAAGTCAAAATTCACCACATATTTTTTCAATGGTGTAGTTTAGTGCTTTCCGGGTTGAAAGACAGAATTTTACTAAATTTTACAATTATCCAAAGTAATTTATTTTGATTGTTTCACGCAGAGGGTTATTATCCTGCAATATTAACATTTGAGGCCAGAGAGTTCGATAAGATGCTCAGTCCTATTGTTGGGTCAGTGCGGAAAAAACATCGCCAGGAAAAGATGTGTTGTGGTATTATCACATATCAAGTCTATTATCTGAGTATACAATACCCCACGACCTGTTAGTATAAAGTATCACACTGTATCATTAGTTATGTACACACAGATACATGATTATGTACACGTGGCAACTATAGATTGGTTGTTGTCTCTTACTATCATCTTACTATCAAAATCCCAACAGAGTTTAATCTCTAATAGACCAATTTCAGACAGTCATATCAACCCTTTTGTCTGCATCAAATCTTGTTGATTTTTTGGTTAAATTAACCCTTGTGCTGATGAATTGTTTGTTTCCAATTTTCGTCTTGCCAAAATGGAATTGTTGACAAAATTTCCAGCTTAAAATTACGAGAAATATATAGTCTATATTTGTGAAAAATAGACATCTCACAAATTGAATTATACCACCAACTTATTTATTAGGTTAGTTGCATTTTATGTTTTAACAACATTTATTGAAACCGTATATATACGGTCCTAGTAAGACAAGGGTTGGCATGAATAGCAAGATTAGGTATCAAACTGAAAAGATAGGAGCGATTTGTATCCACTTGATGTTGTGTCTCGCTGCCGCGACCGACAACTTCAAGTGCTTACAAAATTCCCTATAAGTTGGCACTTTGAGAGTTGAGATAAAAAAGTTTTTCAAGTAAATTTTATTCTGATTCAATTGTGAAAACAACCAATCATATTAGTTGACAGTAACTGTTTCAGCGGGGAGAGGAAGCATGCAGTAAAACTAGTGGACGGTGAACGTGGTCACACCTATGACGATCAGCACAATAACGAGGGCCACGGGAAGGCCTATGATCAACATCAGCATGTTACTGTTATCATCCTCAAGCGGCTCCACAATAGGATCCTGAAAATGACACATCACATTATAACAGACGCACCACTTGTTGTTACTTTGTCACATGGGTGATGGTGACATTGCTGACCCTGTCATCAATGTACCGGTATACATTAACCCTTTGCCTGCTGATTATGACTATAGTCGTTTTTACTTTGTTTTATTAGCCGATTAAATCACTGTTACTGGGAATGAAATAAGTGTTTAAACATCAATATTTGCAAATGTTTGATATCAAAATAAACAAATGTCGGTAATTTTCAGCCATTTGAAGTTGTGAATCGCGGTAGCGAGACACAACTTCAAATGGCTTAAAATTTAAATTATTTAATCTAGCAGGATAAAGGTTAACCACTGACATTATATTTGGATGTATTATCACACATACTCACACTGCACCAAACACGATATGTTGAGCCATTGTTGTGTTAATGTTGGGCAGACGATGGACCGACATTAAAACAACATTGGCTCAACTCTTGTGTGTGGGGCATGTGTCAATGTCATCACAGCCGGTAATACAGAAAACAGATACATCATTGTTTGTTGAGGGGAGTTTTTAAAATTGACATTAAATGTAAAAGTAAACAATCCCGATACATGTAATAAGTCTCCTAAAAAATCAATAGTTATTACAATAATACATACATCTTTTGGATGATAATTTATATAGAAAAAACACAAGGCATTTTATCATACTAATCAAAATCCCAGTCAACACGAAACATAGCATATAATAATGTTGTTTCAATATTCGGTCAGCACTGTAGATGGTGGCCTAACGTTAAGCCCACATATATTATAGTTTCATGTTTGTTGAGATGCATTTTATATTGCTGCGGTTATGTTTATATGTAGTGATACACAGTCACACTTTCAATTCCAATATGACAATATAATATTGAAAACAAAACGAGCATGAGAAGACCAACTAACCACTTAACGAAACAAAAACGCTATCCCTCAGTCTACTTCTCGTATTTTTACACTTATATTTATGGCAGATTTATTTAACATAATTGCAATTCAGAATTTTCCAGGACACATTACAATAGATAAGACATTCTTAAGTTAAAATGTCATAAAATAATGATATCAAGAAGGAAACACTCACATATTTCTCACAGTTAAAGCCCTCGTAATCTGGCTCGCAGCTGCACAAGGCCTCAGGCTCTGTGCCAACTTCGAAGTAATCGGTTGTACAGTTGCCATGGCCGCTGCAGACCTGCTGATCGCTACACGGGTCATCCCATTCACAGTGTCGTCCTACATAGTCCTCGTCACAGTCACAGTGATATGAGCCGTTGGTGTTGATGCACTCTCCGCTCTGGCACAGCTCAGTATCCAGCAGACACTCATTAATATCCTGTTCACAGTGACTCCCTTCATAACCTGTAATAACAGCAGGATAGATGAATAAAGGCCGCTTAACCCTTTAACCTCCGGTGTCGCATATATTATGGTTTTTATTAGCACATTAGGTACCACATTTTAAATATGATGAAAAAAAAATCAATCAGCAAGATTTGAAGAGTTGACCTCCATTTTGTCAAATCTGAATAATTTTCACTCACTTGGAGTTGTGGATCGCGTCAGCGAGACACAACTTCAAGTGGGGGAAAATTCAAATTTTATAATTTGGCGGCTAAAGGGTTAACCCTTACAACGCTGAATTATTTATTAACCCTTAGCACACTGATGTCGACTACAGTTGACTATAGTATTGTTTTCTCATGTTTTAATTGTGTTGTATAACCAGGTTTCAAAAATTAAATATGTCTCAAATCTGTGATAATCATATACATTTCAACCTAGATTTTGCAAATCAAACTAATTTTATTTGTTTTTTTAAATCACTTTTAATTTAAACAAGTAACATAATATTTTCTATCCTAATACATACTAAAAGTATATTATTTGTGGGAACCAGATGATATCAACTTTCGATATCTAAGATAATTTTAACTACCTTGGCACTAAAATCTTGTACATGTAGGCCTATACTATGCTGGTTACATGACCGTATCTGCCACTTTACAAAATGATCGACACAACTACTTGGATCTGACAGCTTAGTTTCGAAGGTGTCATACGGAGTGCTAACGAACCTGTTCCTGTGCAGTTACATTCATATCCGTCAACTCCATCCACACATGCTCCGTTCACACAAGGGTTGCTTTCACACTCATTAATATTTACGTCACATTTGTCACCGGTAGATCCTGAAATAAATAAATATAATAAATTATCATTTGACTAAAATATCAATTAGCACATTCAAATAGGTAAAGAGACTTTGTATAATAGATTCAAATTGATTAGAATTATTATTTTAGTTTTCAAAGCTCATTAATATATAATTCACATGCACATAAAATCACGAAAGATAATTCAAATGAAATGACTTGATTCACTTTAAATTAACAAAGGAACAATTTCAAAAGGAAGGCATATTTTATAAATTAGGCATGAAGGGCGGGAATAGCCCTCAAAACAGCATCAAAGAACTAACTAGTAAAGAAAAATCTTAAATGTCTGACTGGCTGACATTTTTAATGTGATCTGTACCAGTTTCGACAGGTGGGTTTGTATGGTGCATAGAACAATCAAATAAAAACCTGAGAATTAATCACGCTCACAAAGAAAAGCAGTATGTATCTTGCTCACAATGAACATCAAAATATATTCCTATTATGGATGCAAGCTAAAACAGTGTTTCAGAAAAGTAAGCTGTAGTCAAGACTGTGATTTGGTAAAATTCCAGGGTTTCCAGGCTATGTATGGACCCTGCGGAGTGTATAACCATGTGGAGGACCACAATTCTACTGCCAGCAATAGATGCCAGAAAAGAAGGTGTGGATCAAGAATTTAGAAAAAGGTGCGGGTCTGTCTGATTTGAAAAAGTAGGTGATTTCTAGTCTTTTCAGCTACTATATGCAGTCTTAACCCTTATAGCTGCATAACTGTTTTGTTTATTTCGATTAAAATAACCTAAAACATACAAAACAATCATTGCTATTGTTTTAAAGGCCTTATAAATGCACTAAAACTGGGTAAATGTAGCGGAATTAGTTTAACATGCGGTACACCATCAAGTATTATTAGGTAGTGATTCGGTGTGTGTACAATATTCAATAATAACTGTGAGGTTATGGGCCAATATAATGTTACATTGGCCAGCACAAAACTGAATCGATATAATGTTGGGCCAGTACCGCAGATGATGGGCCAACATTATTCTGCCATTGGATCAATGCCTCGTGTTAGCTGAGATACAAAGCCCTCATAACCAGCCGCAGATCTAGATGTTGGATACTGGGTCAAATCGGTTGCAGTAAAGTCTGATGTTTTTAAATATTATTTTATTTCACCGCATAGCGCGATGTATATCACTGTATGTGATGATTTACGATAAAATAAAATAAAGTCTGATATTGTCTAGTAGCATTTTGACTATATTTTGAAATGTCCATGAGATACCTATTAAAAAATGCAAATGTTTTTCAAGAAAATCACGAAAATCCAAAGAGCGAAAACGATGATTTACATCACTGAATTTGATGTCAATTCCGAGTACAATTTCTCACAGTCTGGGGAGAGCGTCTTAATGGGGGGCAAAAGGCTCAAATGCTGGCCCACACTTAAAAGCGCCATACCGAAATAGAGTTCTATTTTTCAAGTGAGTGACATTCTCCATACCGGTACCGATATTAAACATGACATTACATGCAGATATCATCCATATCACACAAAGTAATAACTTCTAGATATGTCTAACTGATATGAGACAATACACGTTGTACTGTGAAATGTATCTATGATCACTTAAAAAATAACAATAATTTTAAAAGTCTTCCATCTTTTTTCTATGATGACCGTTATCTGCCACTTAGTACTTTTAATGTCCTGATTATATAGACAGTATGTCTTACTCCGCTGTGAGCAGGTTTGTTTTGGTAGGGCAACAATTTAAAAAAAAAAAACTTAAACCTTAATAACCGGAGCAGTAAAATGAAAAAATAAAACACCATTCTCCATGGATTAATCGTTTGAATAAAATAAACAAAACAGTTATGCAGCTTTAACCTGTAAAGCGCTGAATTTTGTTATGAAAACTTTGGGAGGCCAAAGGGTCTTTTCAATTTGAAATCATCATAAATGTCTTAGTTAGCTCTTTTCGATTCATTTGAATATCTATGTTATGGATCCACGGCCCTTAGGAATATTTGTAATCTTACAGTGCGGGGATCGACTTTAGAATCTGACGTCTACAGACGTCAGATTCTGACGACTAAAGTTGATCCCCGAACTGTAAGGGTTAAAGCGCTGATTTCTTTTTATATTAAACAATGGAAACCAAAGGGTTTTTTCAATTTGAAATCATCATCATAAATGTCTTATTTAGCTTTTTCTGATTCATTTGAATACCTATGTTATGGGTCTACGGTCGCTAGAAATATTTTCACTCTTAAGAGTGCGGCGATGACTTTAGATTCTGACGTCTAAAGTCGATCCCCGCAATGTGGGGGTTAAAACTCTAAATTTACTAGGGTTGAGGCACTACCCTAGTAAATTTACAGTTTCAAATACAGATATTTTGGCAATTTTTATCGATGTTTAGGCAAATCAGATTTGAAAAAGGGCGGGGTGTTAAGGACCACCCCCCCCCTCTTTCTGGATCCCCCACTGTAATCGATCCTGGTCTGTTGCTATATCTTACCTGCATTACAGTCACACTGGTATGAACCATTTAAGTTAGTACAGTTTCCTTCAACACATGAAACTTCAATGTCACACTCGTTAATGTCCTCTGTGCAGTTGACACCAGTCCACCCTATAACAAATAAAATGTGTTAAATACCATCGAATACAGGTTCCACTTTAGAGTGTGCAGTTTCTCCCTAAAAGGTATTAACTTTTATCTTTCGGTTTTTATCCAAATCAAGTTGTCTCACTACAGCGATCCACAACTTCAAATGCAATAATATTGAATTTAGGTCCCAGCTCTGTCAATGACAGATATAAGCCATCTTGCATATCCTTAATAAAACATGCAAATGCTACCGTATTTGCTGGCCTATAAATCGCACTGGAGTATAAGTCGCACTAGGCTCAAGATTAGGCTCGAACCATAGACAGGTCGCACTGGCAGATATGACGCACCAGGCTCAGAGACAGGTCTGACGATATTCAAGTGTCAGGTGTCAGTACATTGGCGTTTATAGCAAGAGAAGACGACAGAGTCAATGCTATTTAATAGCCTGGTAGACAGATATTAAAAGTCTATAATAAAAGTGTTTAATATATTGTTCAATGTACGTGAACATAAAATTTAGTAATTTATTCGAAATTATTTCAATGCCATGTATGAAAGACAGACGCCATTGTTTTCTTTTCTACCTCATTAGAGAGCTCCCACTTCTGTAACTGTCCCACACTCACCAGGTGGCGATGTCGATAAAGGGCATTGATTCAGGTTATAGCCCAGTGAATACAAATTAATAATAACAACAACTTGTAGCGTAGCGTATGTTTTTCGGCGATTTCTCAGTCAATTTACAACAGATTTTCATGAAATTTAACAAGGGCTATTATCGAGTCCCCTGCCTAACACTGGGAAATTTTCATTGATAAATATTGTATAGTTTAAAAGTTAGACCATCTGGCATGTGATGCAATTCATGGCTTGAAACTGATTTTAACTTAAACAGTTTATTGGGTTTATAGAGGGACGTCGTAATTAGAAATTTATGCTACTATATGTCGAATGGTCTAACTTTTGAGCTATAGATTATTTTGTCATGAAAATTTCATGCTATTTGGCGGGGGACCCGATAATAGTCCTTGTAAAATTTCATGAAAATCGGTTGAGAATTGCCTGAGAAATCAGCGAAAATCTTGCGCTACAGGTTAATGTGACTTCCACTATACTCTATAGATGTGTTTATGCGGTAAATTGTTTACGATTGTCTCGCCCCCTAGCGAATGCTGACGATACTGTGACCGGATGCAGAGGAAAATGGCTGACATACAAATGCAATCATAACAAACAAACAGTCACGATCTTTTACTAAAACATTCTATCTTACCCAATTAATCATAAATTAAATACATAGTTTTTAAGCATTATGCATGCTAATCAATAATAAACTAAAAAACAGTCCCAAATGGTATTAAAACTGACATACAATGACCTCAAACGATGATATGACGTTAGCGGTTCATGAAGGCAATCGCGTCATTACGTGACAGAGAGGTTAGAGGCCACTTTAGATTTTTTCCAGCTGTCCTTGGCCGAGTTGAAAACCATAGAAAGGTCGCACCGGAGCATAAGTCGCACCAGCCTTTAAAAGTGGTTTTAAAAATAAAAAAGTCGCGTCTTATAACCCGGGAAATACGGTACTTTTGTCAAATATCTGTGCATACAAATTACCTTTATTGAATATTATATGTCAGGTGGCACATATGTGCACTAGCAAGTAATTTGTAAAGGAATGGTGAAGGGATTATCCCTTATCTATTTAACTCTTTAACCACCGGTGCCCCATATATTCGGGTTTTCATTTTTTATTAGCACATTAAGTACCACATTTTAAATATGCTAAAAATAAAATGTGACATCAATCAGCAAGATTTGAAAACAGTTGACCTCCATTTTGTCAAATCTGAATAATTTTCACTCACTTGAAGTTGTGGATCGCGTCAGCGAGACACAACTTCAAGTGGGTGAAAATTCAAATTGAATAATTTGGCGGTTAAAGGGTAAATGTTCAGCTACTTGAGGTCAAGTAGATGAAAATTAGTCATATTTGTTTAATTAGAGACCAAAGATGTTTAAACACTATTTTAATTCCCAATAACAGTGATTTAATCAGCTTATAAAACAGATAAAAAACGACTATTGTGGTTATTAGCAGGCAAAAGGTAAAATGATTATGTGGTGATTAACAGTCAAAAGGTTAAAATGATCATAGTGGTGATTAGCAGTTCAGGGTTTAAAATGATTATAGTGGTGATTAGCAGTTAAAGGGTTAAATTGATTATAGTGGTGATCAGCAGTTAAAGGGTTAAATTGATTATAGTGGTGATTAGCAGTTAAAGGGTTAAATTGATTATAGTGGTGATTAGCAGTTAAAGGGTTAAATTGATTATAGTGGTGATTAGCAGTTAAAGGGTTAAATTGATTATAGTGGTGATAAGCAGTTAGCAGATAAAACTGTACATGACTGAAAAAATCCTGAATAATGTGTATATTTACCTGAGTTACATATACATGTATAGTCATCACCTTCCTGCTCACAGTCACCTTGATCACATGGAGTACTCACACAAGGCCCCGCTCTTTCACAAGTATCCCCTGAAACACACACATACAGTACACACACAATCAGTTTGTTTGTTTACCCCATAAAGCGCTGAATTAATTTGTGAACGACATTGCAACCAAATGGTTTTTTTAAATTTGAAATCATTTGATTTGAAATTCATTTGAATACCTATGATATTGGTCTGTGGCAATTAGAAATACTTGTCCTTTTACAGTGCGGGGATAGACTTTAGTCGTCAGAATCTGACGTCTACAGACGGCAGATTCTGACGACTAAAGTCAATCCCCGCGCTGTAAAGGTTAGTGGTTTGTGGTGTGACTATATTTATTGTTGAAAACAGACAGCATCAAATATTTTTTGGGGGAATTAAATTTAAATTGATGTTGTTGGAAACTAACTGATCATGTTTAAGTGTCACAGATAATTAATATTTTTTTTAAAAAGGTGAAAAGGTATTGCTAAAAGTAATGATATTGATCTTTATATTGTTCTTGCCAGCATTTTTTATTTGACACCCTTAAAAAATATGAGGTGTTTTTTCTAATTGCAGAAAATACACATGCAAACTTGACAACAAATACTGGTACATACCAAGATAATACTCCTGGCACTGGCATTTCCATGTGCCTGCGTCATCACCCGCAGTGTCATCCAGAACATGGCAGGTACCATTATTCTGGCAATCCACCTGGTCGCAGTCTGCCGTTTCACAGTGTTCTCCCTCATAGCCATCTGTGCAGTGACAGTCATAACCCCCCAGTGAGTTATTACACTCAGCACCATTCTGGCAGGGCGGGTTCTCACTGGCACACTCATTTATGTCCTCCTCACAGTCTTTACCTGGTCATCAATACAGATAACTATTATTGTATACATGAATACAAGTATTTGTTCTATTCACTGTTGGTGACTTGAATTATGAATTATTAACCCTTATCCTGCTACGCCCGGATATATAGGCCTACGGTTTCAAGCAGATTTTAAGCCAAATAATATGTCACTGAAAATGGATGATATAGTTTGTGGTAGACGCTCAATTTGTCAAATAACTCAATTTAGAAAATGCCTATTTTTAAAAACTATAAATATTTGTTGTCATTTGAAGCTGGAAATTGTGTTAGCAATTCCAGCTTCAAATGACAAAAAATACAATAAAACCAATTCAGCAGGACAAGGGTTAACCGCTTTAAAATCACCAAGATATTTCAATATTTATGTTTGGTTTATTGTAACAAATCTTGACGAAAGCTATGAATATTACACTACTTTAATATCAGACATCTAATATTTTTCAACAACAACATGAATCATGGACAAAAGCTCTAGGAACTAATTGTGCCAGTAATCCAGTCACTAATATATAACTTGTGAGTTACCATAGTAAGTTTAAAAAACAAAGATACATTTCCCTTTGTGTACTCTTCTACTTACCTTCAAAGCCTGTTCCTGTGCAGTCACAGATGTAGGAGCCTTCTGTATTGGTACAGTTTCCCCCGTTCTCACACGGGTCAAGCTCCTCACACTCGTTAACATCTTCCTCACAGTGATCACCAATCCAGCCTAAAAAACAAACATAAACAAATGTACCCCCATTTGAGACATCTATACTTTAAGCATCAATCATGGCTAAAATCTTTAAGCCCTCACGATGCATTGAGGCATCATTTTACATCCCTGAAAACAGACTTAATTTTCCTACAATCAAATTAGAATTCTACAAATTAGAACAAAAATTTCCATGAAACTGGTTTACCAATACGTGGTAATTTTCTTTAATTTTTAAAGCACATCCAATCATCTTCATCCCCTACAAGTCGAGAATTGCGACAGCAATTCGCGGCTTGTAGTGAATGAAGATGACAATGGTAATTTTAGGCTTCAGAGGGTTAATCCTTTTGACTATCATATTAAAAACAACCAAATCCTATTATCTAATGTATCTCTATAAACGGACAAATTTTATAATGAGGATGCAACAGATTTTTTTCAAGATCACATGGTTAATAAAAAAGTGTTCATTGCCTTGATTTTTCATTCCTCAAAATCTTTAAGGAATTCAAGGCTCCCGTATGGACATTGTTATGTGTATACTCAATTGCCTATTTTTGTCAACCATCTAGGATTTTGACAGTTATCTCAGATTTAAGCAGTTTTTGTCAGCTACCGTTTCTTAAATGTTGACAATCTTTTGTTGGCCATTATGTATTTTAGCAGATTTTGTCAGTCAACCTGGATTTTTGCACATTTTTGTCACTATACACTCAACCTTTATTTGCAACCATTTCGTTTTTGGTCATCACTTTATTATGTCATAATCAATTATATCATGGTGGCACCTTGATTGGGGGACATCTTGATTGTCATCTTGGATCTCATGGGTCTAATATATTGGTTCAATAATCTAATCAGTTCTCAGCTGTTGTAGGATATTTTATTTACTTGCAAATCTGGTGAGGAAGGAGAGTACTCAAAATGGGTACCATCTTATATTCAGGGACATTTGCCAGGCATACTTGCAGGGGGTGACAGAATATGCTTTAGTAGTTATTAATTTATTTTCTATAAAACTTATCATTTCATCAAATATGCGTCAGCCATAGCATACATGAAATTTCCGTTTGCACCACCCAATTTGTACAATTATTTGTACAGTTCGAGTTGATTGACTTACCTGGTTCACAAGTACAGTTATAATGATTCACGTGATCTGTACAATTGGCGTTATTTTGACAAGGATCCGATGCACACTCGTCAATATCAGTCTCACAATTATAGCCAGTGTAACCTAGAAAAAAAGAATAGATATATATATCTGGTGAGCTTTGTTAACCATTATCATGCTACGTTATTTTATTTAAATTTTCACCCACTTGAAGTTGTGTCTCGCTACCGCGACCCACAACATCAAGTGGCTAAAAATTACTCATATTATTTTGTAATTTGAGCACAAATACTTGCAAATATTGATTTTTAGACACACATTTCATTACCAATAACAGTGATTTAGTTGACTTATAAAACAGATTAAAAATGACAATTGTCGTGAACGGCAGCACAAGAGTTAATAATTAGATGCTGGTCACTTCTAGTAGTGCCATGTCAATAAAAACGAAATTGAAGCAGAACACTGTTTATCTTTCAGAGTTAACTAAAATCAACTTTTTTGCATCATTGGCACCATTGGGTCAGCTGGCTGCTATGCTCACCTGGCAGACATGTACAGTCATAGCTCTCCTGGTTGGTGTAGCTGTTACACGTGGCGTTATTGTCACAGGGGTTAGACGCACAGTAATCTATCTCCTCATCACACTTACTACCATTGTAGCCAGGAAGACAGGAACAGTTAAATGTCACCTGCAAACATACAATATTTATCTATAATTAATTTCAAGTTGCAAAAAGCTGTGTATATTTTCGATGTGCGAAACTGAGCTCTGATCAAATTCGTAGCATTCAGCACAGGCAGAATAAGTTGAACAACACAAGTTTGGAGATGGAACAATCCACCCAACTGGTCAACGTTTTTTTCATCTTTTGCTCACATTGGGTCGTTCGTTGGATAATTGGCAACAAGCCAAGGCCAGAACAATGGGAAATACCACACAAAATCAAGGCAGTTGTTTTCATCATTTTTAAGTTCCTTTAAATTCTGAATAGCCATACGACACCTGGGGTTGCCCCAATATCTTTATCCAGAAATAGTCCAAATCATCATTGATTGAGGGGAGTAAGCCAGTCAATGTATATGACAATATCTCGTGTTTGCTGGACAACGTAATTCCTTTCTCAAATAGTACCCACCCTGTATCCTCGCTCACTGATATCAGGTGGCAGATCTACATAACTTTATCCCTTTCTCAGATAGTGCCCACCCTGTATCCTCGCTCACTGAGTGATATCAGGTGGCAGTTCTACATAACTTTATCTCTTTCTCAGATAGTACCCACCCTGTATCTTCGCACACTGAGTGATATCGGGTGGCAGATATACATAACTTTATCCCTCTCTCAGATAGTACCCACCCTGTATCCTCGAACATAATATCAGGTGGCAGATCTATATAACTTTATCCCTTTCTCAGATAGTACTCACCCTGTATCTTCGCTCACTGATATCAGGTGCCAGATCTACAAAACTTTATCCCTCTCTCAGATAGTACCCACCCTGTATCCTCAAACACTAATATCAGGTGGCAGATCTATATAACTGTATCCCTCTCTCAGATAGTACCCACCCTGTATCCTCGCTCACTGATATCAGGTGCCAGATCTACAAAACTTTATCTCTTTCTCAGATAGTACCCACCCTGTATCCTCGCTCACTGATATCAGGTGGCAGATCTACTAAACTTTATCTCTTTCTCAGATAGTACCCACCCTGTATCCTCGCTCACTGATATCATGTGGCAGATCTACACAACTTTATCTCTTTCTCAGATAGTACCCACCCTGTATCCTCGCTCACTGATATCAGGTGCCAGATCTACAAAACTTTATCTCTTTCTCAGATAGTACCCACCCTGTATCCTCGCTCACTGATATCTGGTGGCAGATCTATATAACTTTATCCCTTTCTCAGATAGTACCCACCCTGTATCCTCGCTCACTGATATCATGTGGCAGATCTACACAACTTTATCTCTTTCTCAGATAGTACCCACCCTGTATCCTCGCTCACTGATATCAGGTGCCAGATCTACAAAACTTTATCTCTTTCTCAGATAGTACCCACCCTGTATCCTCGCTCACTGATATCAGGTGGCAGATCTACAAAACTTTATCTCTTTCTCAGATAGTACCCACCCTGTATCCTCGCTCACTGATATCATGTGGCAGATCTACATAACTTTATCTCTTTCTCAGATAGTACCCACCCTGTATCCTCGCTCACTGATATCAGGTGGCAGATCTACAAAACTTTATCTCTTTCTCAAATAGTACCCACCCTGTATCCTCGCTCACTGATATCAGGTGGCAGATATACATAACTTTATCTCTTTCTCAGATAGTACCCACCCTGTATCCTCGCTCACTGATATCTGGTGGCAGATCTATATAACTTTATCCCTTTCTCAGATAGTACCCACCCTGTATCCTCGCTCACTGATATCATGTGGCAGATCTACATGACTATCCCTTTCTCAGATAATACCCACCTTGTATCCTTGTTCACTGATATCATGTAACAGATCTACATGACTATCCCTTTCTCAGATAATACCCACCCTGTATCATCGCTCACTGATATCATGTGACAGATCTACATAAAATTATCCCTTTCTCAGATAGTACCCACCCTGTATCCTTGCTCACTGATATCATGTGGCAGAGCTACATGACTATCCCTTTCTCAGATAGTACCCACCCTGTATCTTCGCACACTGATATCAGGTGACAGATCTGAATAACTTTATCTCTTTCTCAGATAGTACCCACCCTGTATCCTCGTTCACTGAGTGATATCAGGTGGCAGTTCTACATAACGTTATCCCTTTCTAAGATAGTACCCTCCCTGTATCATCGCACACTGATATCAGGTGACAGATCTGAATAACGTTATCTCTTTCTCAGATAGTACCCTCCCTGTATCCTCGCTCACTGAATGATATCAGGTGGCAGATATACATAACTGTATCCCTCTCTCAGATAGTACCCACTCTGTATCCTCGCTCACTGATATCAGGTGACAGATCTGAATAACGTTATCTCTTTCTCAGATAGTACCCACCCTGTATCCTCGCTCACTGAATGATATCAGGTGGCAGATATACATAACTGTATCCCTCTCTCAGATAGTACCCACCCTGTATCCCCGCTCACTGATATCAGGTGACAGATCTGAATAACGTTATCTCTTTCTCAGATAGTACCCACCCTGTATCCTCGCTCACTGAATGATATCAGGTGGCAGATATACATAACTGTATCCCTCTCTCAGATAGTACCCACCCTGTATCCTCGCTCACTGATATCAGGTGACAGATCTGAATAACTTTATCCCTTTCTCAGATAGTACCCACCCTGTATCCTCCTTCACTGATATCAGGTGGCAGATCTACAAAACTTTATCCCTTTCTCAGATAGTACCCACCCTGTATCCTCGCTCACTGATATCAGGTGGCAGATCTACTAAACTTTATCTCTTTCTCAGATAGTACCCACCCTGTATCCTCGCTCACTGATATCAGGTGGCAGATCTACAAAACTTTATCCCTTTCTCAGATAGTACCCACCCTGTATCCTCGCTCACTGATATCAGGTGGCAGATCTACTAAACTTTATCTCTTTCTCAGATAGTACCCACCCTGTATCCTCGCTCACTGATATCAGGTGACAGATCTACATGACTATCGCTTTCTCAGACAGTACTCACCCTGTATCTTCGTTTATTGATATCTGGTGGCAGATCTACATAACTTTATCCCTTTCTCAGATAGTACCCACCTTGTATCCTCATTCACTGATATCTGGTGGCAGATCTACACAAACTTTATCCATTTCTCAGATAGTAGCCATCCTGTATCCTCATTCACTGATATCTGGTGGCAGATCTACACAACTTTATCCCTTTCTCAGATAGTACCCACCCTGTATCCTCGCTCACTGATATCGGGTGGCAGATATACATAACTTTATCCCTTTCTCAGATAGTACCCACCCTGTATCCTCGCTCACTGATATCAGGTGCCAGATCTACAAAACTTTATCTCTTTCTCAGATAGTACCCACCCTGTATCCTCGCTCACTGATATCATGTGGCAGATCTACATGACTTTATCCATTTCTCAGATAGTACCCACCCTGTATCCTCGCTCACTGAGTGATATCGGGTGGTGGATCTACATAACTTTATCATGTTTATCCCTTTCTCAGATAGTACCCACCCTGTATCCTCGCTCATTGATATCGGGTGGCAGATATACATAACTTTATCCCTTTCTCAGATAGTACCCACCCTGTATCCTCGCTCACTGATATCGGGTGGTGGATCTACATAACTTTATCCCTTTCTCAGATAGTACCCACCCTGTATCCTCGCTCACTGATATCTGGTGGCAGGTCTACATAACTTTCAACACAATGCATGTAGGCCATGTTCATGATCGAGTCACATTCACACTAGTTTTGGTATGAGACCATCCACGATACAAGTCGACTCAGTCAAGACGAAACACTGGTTTGTAAAGTGTTATCTTGAAACGAGACTAATAGAATATTGTCACAATAATGTACGTCCGGCTACTGTCCTTGCTTTACTTTCTTGTATTTCCTTGTCCAGTGTGTAAATCAGTCGCAATTGGCACTGATTCGTAAGGCAAGTGTTTTACCTTCTAATGAAACGAATCAATCACATTTTAACAAACTTTTCACCACTGGTTGAAAATGTCACGCTGTCTCGCTGTGATTCAGCTTAGTAGTTCTCAATCTTAAAAATCATTATGAACGCCAGTGCCTGGATGAAATGACGATTGAAGCATTATTTTACATCCCGTAAAAATGATGACATATACACGATTAAAATGACAAAATGTTGCCAACTCATTCTTGGTCCACAAATTTTCAAACAAATCATTCAGATATTCGGCACACGTTACAGGCATTTACAACTGGGTTGAAACACATGCAGAGTGACACCGTCCTAATGAAGCTGCACAGTAGCGGAGCTTTAACAAACCACTTAATAGTTAATGGGGGCAATGCGTGATCAAGAAAAACACGATGCCACCCATCACGCAATATGTTACCCCTGCTGCCACCTGCTAACAGCAAACGTTGTCTTGGTAACGTTCACAGCAGCCAGCTGACGTCCGGGCAGGCCTAACACACGGGATCAGCACTAGGCCAGCGTCATATGAGGTTGGCCCAGCACTGATCCGTTGTACTTAGTGAGGATCGTCCAGACAGATGTCACACGTGTGGTTGACACGTTGCCAGCTGCCTAAAATATAACAGCGCAATGATCAACGGCTATTAACCATAGAAGGTCCATAGCTACCCTAATATTACTGTTATACATCTTTATTTATATTAAAAAATCACAGAAGAAAAATTCAGCGGACAATATTAATGTTTTTGTCTATAAAGTACGTTTGGTATTTAATCATCTACTTTTACATGTTTTGCGGATAAGCAATCGGTTTGCTACAAAATTTCATTTAGCTTCCCACGTTTTAGCACGTAATTTAGAATGAATAATAAAATAACAAAAATGATTTCACTTGAACATACAATGACATGCGATAGGTTTAGTAAAATATTCTACGTGTAGTTTGTTAAAATAACGATCATTCCCAAGTATGTATGTCTAGAGGGGTGTAGTTGTTTCCATGTTTTCGAACAATCAGGGCTGTCAGAATTAATAGGGATGTACATCAAGGAGACAAATGTCATGCAAATAGAAATGTCTACATGGGTAAACGTGTAGGTTAATAGCTGCATACGTTGTGTCAGAGAACCATCTGCTACATTATAGCTACATAATTACATATATCACGATAACTTCAGTATTTTGGGTCTTCGATATGGACAATTTTCACGATCAAGGATTGGTTTTGAAAAGAACTGTAGTTTGATTAGTTTAACTTCGGTATGGTGATTCATCTAATATAGATGGAAGATGAGAGTTGTTCCTATCTTGAAAAAAATCACCAATTGTGAAAGCCTTTTTATGACATTTAACTTAAGTTTAACTTTTTTTCTGATAATGTATTTATTGATGGCTCCCGACAACTGCTTGTACACCTCTATAGTGATGGTATACTGGCATATATAACAATAAAATATTTCAGTTGTACAGCTCATCTCACTGTGATTAAAGCGATGTAATATTGTACATAAGACCAAGACGTAAAAGTATGCACTTTAAAACCAGGGTGATGCTTTCAGATCACACATCCAGCTATCACAACAACATCCGTTCAACATTATTAACTCTTTTAACCGCCAAAATATTCAATCTGAATTTTCACCCACTTGAAATTGTGTCTCGCTGACGCGATCCACAACTTCAAGTGAATAAAAATTATTCAGATTTGACAAAATGGAGGTCAATTGTATTCAAATATTGCTGATTGATGTCATATTTTATCTTTAACATGTTTAAAAAGTAGTACGTAATGTGCTAATAAAAAATGAAAACCCGCATATATGCGACACCGTCGTTAAAGGGTTAAAGCATTAAACTTGGGCTGAGGCAGCACAAGTAGAGCACACTAGAATAAGCATTTTCCCATGAGCATGATCAGGTATTGTGGACTATTAAAAATTGACAGGTCAAACATTGGTTGAATTCTATACCTACATGTATATACCATATATACCGGTCGCGACAATAAACACGCGACATTAACCCTTTAATCGCCGGTGCCGCATATATTCGGGTTTTCATTTTTTATTAGCACATTAAGTACCACACTCGAAATATGTTGAAGATAAAATGTGACATCAACTAGCAAGATTTAAAAAGAGTTGACCTCCATTTTGTCAAATCTGAATAATTTTCACTCACTTGAAGTTGTGGATCGCGTCAGCGAGAAACAACTTCAAGTGGGTGAAAATTCAAATTGAATCATTTGGCGGTTAAAGGGTTAAGCATATAGAAGGGGATCAGGAAATGGTAGCAGAGCACGCGATCTGCATGTATTTAAAGTTAGCATGCCAAGCGACGGCTCATTAGTGACCATTGGTTCAAACGTTATCCAACAATGAGGGAGCGATGTACAAACTATCAGTTTGCTCGACATTAAAACAAAATGACATTATGCAAATACAATAAATATACTATGTCTCAGGATGACTCCCACCAGGACTCGGAAGAGTCGTCGACATGGAGAAAATCGTTAAAGTTACCGGAAATAGTGTTGTTAATAATTTGAAATAAAATTGTAATTGTTGGCGTAGGTGTAAAGCAATTACTTTTGAAAACTTTTTTGGGCAATTAGAATCGGTAAGTGTGTAAAAACTAATTTTGTCGCTAATTCGAATAGCTCTCTTTTAAAGTTTTAAAACTTGTCATCAGGTTTTATACAATAATTATTATGTGGAAGAATCAGTGAATTGTAACTGGTTAGCAGTGTCGTTTGTGGTATTAAGCTTTTAAATTTATTAATTAATTGCCCCTATTGTATGTGATATTGTATCTCCTATTTTATTAACATGTGGATTCAATTTTAAGTGTGTATATAATTCCAAGGTAATTAAATTCATCCACACACTCTATTATTGTGTTGTTTATTTGTATTTTAGGAATTTGTTCACGTTTCTGTGGTTGATAAAATCTCATGAACTTCGATTTTAGATTATTTAGGTACAGTTTGTTAACTAATACCCAGTATTATCGACTTTTCCTAATTCATCATTTAATATACTAATATCTAGTTAGTTCTCATTTTTAGCATACAAAATTCAGATTGGTTATAAAATTATAGATGTTCATCAGCATAGATTACACGTTCAAATAAACGACTTGCGTTAGGGATATCATACATGATTGTATAATATGTAGATGTTGACCCTTGCAGAACATTTGTAGCTATATTTATTTCAGATGATTTGTCATGATGAATTTCCACACACTGTTTCCTAATTGATTAATAAGATTTCAAGAAATTTAAGGGCCGTCTTTCAAAACTGTCAAATTTAATTTTATCAGATGATATAGAGATATTACAGTCACTATGAATTTTTTTTTACAAATAGGTCAAAGTTCAGTTGGCGTGAGAATATGACCGATATACCCGTCTTCATTGAATACTCAGATAGGGACTGATTTACGGTGATTGTTGAACTAAAATTCTTGTTATGTACTTTCGGGTGGCATGTTGCTTGTCTGTGATATAAAGTGTGATATGTGGAAACGCTTCTCATATAAATCTAGAAAATACTTTCCTGATGACATCGCAAGGCTCTGACACAGAAACCGCCGTTTATAAATAGATTAGTTATAATATGATCACTAGATTTCCTCAGCCTAGTTTAAATAACTTTAAGCACTTGAAACATTCGTCCCAGTTTCATGACACACAGTGTGGCCGGGTCTGCAGCGGGTCATCCCAGCAAACAAAACATTTGTAAAACATTTCTACAACGTCGGCCCAACGTCTTCGACGTTGGTCCAACCTTGTACAAATGTTATACAAATGTTTTGTGTTTGCTGGGATGCCTGGTAAGCAAATACTGCCCGGCACAACAAATCCAGAGCATTAAGAAATAGCAAACTGTTCATATGTTTATACTTATAATGTGCAAAGAAATATATGAAAGGTATCGTTTCTGTGTTTATGCCTTCTATAGCATAAAGGTGTGCTCAGCGTCAACGTTAAAATGTCATCATCAGCATGATGGTTCAGACATTCAAAAATACACATTGCACTTGCATGTATTGTTCCAGAATCTCAAACTTGTGTATTTACTTCGTAAGAGATTCAAATTCACCAGTCTCGGAATAATCCAGTTTACAGTTTACTGATATAACAGAGGAGAAAAAATAAACTCCCAGTATGAAATTGCAAATTTTCTCTGAAACTAATCGATTTACTGGAGCAATCAATTCAGTGTTTTGCATTAAATAAGCGTATGTTCTCAGTGTTTGTTACACTAGTTCTACTTACATATCCATCGTATGTGGTGTTGTCTGCTGTACAGGTGCCGTTATTACAGAGGTCCGGGTTCTCTTCACAAGTCTCCCCAACCTAAACCATACAACATCATACAAGTGACATGTCTGTATAGACAGTGATATTATCATACTGATACACAATAAAACATGATATGGTTTGAAAAATATCATGGCATGGTAGATGTTACGTTATGCAGAAGCAAATCCAAACACAGCATGACATCCCAAGTCAACATATCATATGTTGCAAGAAAATGCACAGCTATGGTTGATATAATATGAGATCGATGTCGATTTGATGAGAAGGAACCAACGTCCCTGTGTTTGGATTTTAAAACATTAATCACTTAACAATTTCAAAAACATAATAGATTTGTCTTTTAACGATACATAATGTCTGATTACTGTTGGGACAGCATCGCAGACGCTGGCCCAACATTGAACCAACAATATATATTTGACGGATATGACGTTGGTTTCTCTGTTAATACCATGACGATGACGTTCACCAGCACCTCAAGCACAGCTGACAACCAGGGTGTGATCTGATGAACTAAATACCAACTATAGTGGTACGGGACGATTACTACTGGTACTATCACCATCACAGAATACGGCGTGTCAACACACATATTATATATGGACCTGCTAGACTATTAAAATCATCATGAAAATACAGGGCAGTAAAAGCTGTCAGAGGCACATTATATCATCTGGTCCAATTTTCTGGTGAAGGAATGACACCTGGCGCTGGGCACGAATTCATCAAGCGTTCAACCAATGCCGAGATAACATGGGGGAGTGTTGGGCCAGCCTTGGTTAACCGTCAGTAGAGACTGGTGACATTTTTGGCATATTATGTCCCAGACGATGTGTACTGTACGAGCTTACTATTTATGGCTGTACCACGTCTCCTGCGGTGATTTCATACCATTCCATACCTTACACCTATACCTGTGTCGGTCATTGCTTAAACCAATCCTTGCTTAAACCCATGTCTGCCAATGTTTTCTACTTGCCTTCTTAAACCAATGCTTTCGTACGTTATCACCTGCAACTTCAATTCTTTCTCAATCTATTCTATTTCACTTAAGCAGTTTTAAGTGGATAAGCAGTTATTTTCATGTTTCCTGAGCCTAATAATATTAAGACATGCACATGGATATCGTTCTGATACACTAACACTATCCAGATGTTGTATTGAAATATCTGTGAGGGCCAGCCAAGATAAACTAATGAAAATGTTAACATTGCTTGTCATCCACGTGAACCGATACTCATTATTGTCATTGATACTCAACACGTTACACATACGTTTAGTAAAATAATATCGCAAGTTAAAGCGCGATAACCATGATTACACTGTCACACATGCATGTGTCACAGAATGAAAACAGCAAAATGTGTTACTTTAACATATCTAAGGGCAATATAAATTCACTCACACGAGAACCTATAATGATTGTACGTTTACGTCACCACTAGGAATACCGACTGGACGCGAATAGCAGGCACCCCGCATCAATGTGCATGTGTGGACACGACAGCGCGTTACTTCAGCCACCCTCGACGGTGTTGATCGCGGTACAACCGCACAGGTGATCAGTCATTATAGCCCTTAGCCCTTTAAGCCCCCACGATGCATTGAAGCATCAATTTACATCCGTAAAAACAGACTTAATTTTCCTATAGCCAAGGGTTTTAAAAAGAAAATTTCCATGAAACTGGTTTACCAATACATGGTAATTTCCTTAATTTTTTAAACCACATCAAGTCATCTTTATCCACTACAAGTCGAGAATTGCGACAGCAATTCGCGGCTTGTGGAGGATAAAGATGACAATGGTAAATTCAGGGTTGAAAGGGTTAAGGGAAAAATGATATAGCACCTCAGCAAGAATATCTAATTATATAATAATATATAATATATAATTATATATTATTGACCTCAGTCATGTCTAGGATCAAACCCCCATGGCCTGATGAACCGATTCACAACTTACAAAATTTATTCTGCCACCTAGTTTTGTACATATACTTCTGTTGAAAACATAGCAGATTGGTCCCATGTATGGTCAGTAGCAGGTAATTACTTGGGGCTATTATATTCTAGACACCGTGTACACGGTTATTACAAGTATCTCGTGCTTGCATGTTTATGTCCATAGAAATATCTGCTTACCATCACATTTTTTTTGAATTTCGGGCAGCACAACAATATTGAGAAAATAAACCCCTAACGCTACTTCAGTACCTAGTGTGCATGAATAAATGATACGTGGTCACTTCAAAATTGTGTTACTTATACTAATGAATATGCGGAAAAAGATGTCTATGCGTCTATTTACCAGTTTACATACTGCATTACATGTGATCATTATGAACCACGTGACCAATTTTGCACGAAGCGCCCCTTGGGCAACGCGAATAAATGACATTCACCTGGCACATCAACCAAATGATGACTATTATATTAGGCCATTGTATTTTATGTAGTGCCAAATCTTGACAAGGTTCTCATAACCATTATTAACAACCTGGGGGCAACTACAATCTAGACATCATCCAATTAAAACTCAAGATCTTAGTCTTGCTCAGTTTGTATATAGCTATATTTGACAACATGATTTGTAGGAAAAACATTAAAATACTAATACAGCATGTAAAGGCAACCGCCAAGTAGTTAATTGGAATTTTCACACACTTGAAGTTGTGTCTCGCTGACGCGATCCACAACTTCAAGGGAGTGAAAATTATTCAGATTTGACAAAATGGAGGTCAACTTTTTTCAAATCTTGTTGCTTGATGCCACGATTTATATTTAACGTGCTGAAAAGGTGATACCTGATGTGCTAATAAAAAAATGAAAAACACTGAATATAATCGGGACCGGCTGTTAAAGGGTTAAAGGATGATTTATCCACGAGAATCAGTCATAGATGTATATTACTCATGACTTAAGCCGGGGATACACCTGGAGAGGCGACTCAACTTAACAAACTTTATGCCGTTTCATTCGGAGTTGACATGGTTGAGTCGTGTCTCGAGCTGCAAGTACGCACGGATTAAGGAAGTGGAATATAGCGAGTTTCACTTCCAGTACACTTGTACATTATGACTCCCTATGGCAAAAATCACACGAGTTCCCCTATGACAAAGATCACATGAGTATGCCCGTTTAACCCTTTACCGCCAAATCATTCAATCTGAATTTTCACCCACTTGAAGTTGTGTATCGCTGACGCGATCCACAACTTCAAGTGAGTGAAAATTATTCAGATTTACCAAAATGGAGGTCAACTGTTTTCAAATATTGCTGATTGATATCACATTTTATCTCTAACATGTTTAAAAGGTGGTACCTTATGTGCTAATTAAAAATAAAAACCCGAATATATGCGGCACCGGCGGGTAAAGGGTTAACCCTTTGGACCCGAGCCTCCTGGGGATAACTGCCTCTCCCACCGAGCTTCCTGGAGCGGTAGACCCTATTAGTGATATTATTATTGAACATATTTTACCTTTCAAAGACTACACAATTATCCTGACGGAATTCACTAAGTTATATACCATTAATATTATTATAATGCTGTGGCTTGCCGAGACAGTAAATTATGACGTCATAATTTTTTTTATAATTTGTGTTCTATTGTGTTTTTTAACTTGGTTCATTACACAATATTTAGACCTAAAATAGTTAATTTCATACCGATATATCGGTACTTCGGGATATATGACGTCACAAAAATACCGATATATCAGTACATCGGGTCCAAATAGTAGGGCGGATTAAGGGGCGAACCGTGACCGGCTGGACAAAAGTATGAAATTTGACACAGTTACTCCTGCGCTATTACTAATCAATTTCAGAAGGGTAGCCCAAAAATCGGAGTGAATTTTCTTTGTAAAAATTGCATTTTACGTAACCATGGCAACACAAAAAACTTGAACAATTAAAATCGGTGATTCAATGCATAATAAATAAATAAGGGGGCCACCATTTAATATCCAGGGGGGGGGGGGAGGGCAGGGATATTGCGATGGACCAAAATATTTTTTTCAATATAATCCAGCTCATGGCTATTTTTCCCAGCTTTATGGTTAACAAATTATTTATTTCAACCACTTCTGGAAGGACTTCCATAAATGCCAACGTGTTTTTTATTAAGGCTATATAATCTGATATTAACGTAATATTTTGGAATGTAAGAAACTGAATACCTCCAGAATCTTTATTATTTCATCGGCTGGTTTAGTACACCAAAACATGTAGGCTTGCCGATATGCCATAAATTATTTATTTCAAATGGGAGCGACATCAAATTATTCATTTCACCTTCTTCCAGCCTCTAATTATTTATTTCAAAAATATCCCTGCCCTCCCCCTGGATATTAAATGGTGGCCCCCTAAACCCTTTTGAAAACTGATATACACGGAAAATACATCATCCTCTTAAATAGAGTGGCAGTAAAACCTTTTTGTTAGAAAATTCCGGTTACCATAACAACCAGGTATGCATTATTACAGAAAATTAATTGTACTTGTCATTATTCTTTAAATAAACGGATTATAGCGTTACAGAGAGTTATATTAACACTAACAGCGCTTCTGTAAAACATTATCGACAATCTCAGATAACAGTGATAACATAAAGAAGTAATGATATAGAAATTATCATGTTGCCATGGATACCGACGAGATATCCTATGACACATTTCTTCACAAAATATATACATATACATTACATAAATGCTTTAAATGAACCACCATTTCATTATTTGGATAAAAAACTTAATCCCCCCGTGTTTGCCTGATACTCGACATCGAAAATTTTATGACGTCATCATTTTATGACATCACACCTTGCTTATTACCGCTGATTACTCAGATCGGACAAACTTTTGACTATCACTCAATAATTAATAATATGTTTCATTGTAAACGACTGAAGATCATGCATGGTCTGTTGGATCATGGTCTTATTTGACCCATTTTTTCTGGCAAATAGACACGCCTGGTTTTAAAAAGGTCAGCAAATGATATTTTTATCTAAGGGGGACAACCTCGTGAATAAGCTGCTAAAAATGTGTAAGAAGTTAAAATGCAAAATGATCGCCGGTGGCCAATTTTGGATCTGATTAATTTCTAACTTTTGGAATACAAATCCAATCTTATTGTGCAACACCTCATTTTCGACTAAATCAATCTTGACAAATTCATTAAAATGTTTATTGAAGGTCAGCTGACGATGAAATCCAAGATGGCGGTCATTTAGGATCCATGTTGTTCTCAACATTAAAAAAAAGCTTCCATCTTCCATGTAACACACCTTTTCGACAAAATCAATGAGGACAAACTCAATAACAATATGTTTTATGTTCCAAGATCCTCTACGGATTATCAAATCCAAGATAGCGGCCATTTTCAATCCAGTTTATTTATTGCATTTCAAACACAAATTTCATCGTAAACAAGCTGCTTAAGTTTTTT